>JALJCO010008892.1:135000-555000 GCA_023101725.1 Atherinomorus stipes
CCAGTGGTTGGAGGCCGAAGTGACGTCGAAGGCCAGCCAGCCCTCCTGTCCTGCAGGCACTGACTGCATGTCCAGCAGCACCAACTCCGGCTCTCTGGAGGAGAAGAAAATTGTAAATTTCTTCAAATTTATGAGAAAAAAGTTGATTAAATCCAACAGCGAAACTTGGAAACTTCAAGAAATATCTTTAGGTTGTTTGGAGGCAACAAAAGTAAAGGCAATTACACAAAATATTAGGGATGCACGATATAATCGGCCTCCTATCGGTATCGTTCTATATTGGCCTTAAAACTGAGTATTGGACATCAGCCACCCCACCAATATTTAACTGATCAGGCCGCTGTTTCTACAGTCTTTAAAAAAAAAACCAAAACTTCTTCTTCAAAAACTTCTTTTTTTATACACTTTCAAACTTCTGAAGACTAGGGGTGGGAAAAAATATTGATACACTGAAATATTATGACATTTTCATATGCCGATATATTGACATTTAAAACCATGGTATCCATCTATTTTACTAATGAAATCTCGCGATATTTCATCGTTCTGTTATGAAATTTCACGAGAATTCACAAAATTTTTTGTGACATTTTCATATGCTGACACAATATTGACATTTAAAAACACAGTATCAGCCTATTTTACTAATGAAATCTTGCGATATATCATCTTTCTGTTACAAAATTTTGCGGGAATTCACTAAAAATTGCAAAATTTTTTAAAAGAACGACGAAATCTTGCAAGATTTTGTAAGTAAATTGGATCGACACTGTGTTTTTAAATATAGATTCAATATTGGCATATGAAAATCTTGAAAATATTTTCAGCTTTGATATCAGTATCGATATCGGTTATCGGCCACATGAGTTTTAAAATATCGGCATATCGTATATCAGCAAAAATTCCAATATCGTGCATCCCTACAAAATATAACCATTGAGAGTTAAAAATGTGTCTCTGAAGCAGCAGGTAGAGTTTCAAACTGGTTTTAGTGCCGATATAAATCAAAAAGTTGTTCATCTTTCTCAAATTTACGGACAGAAGTTTCAGGTTTGGTTCACCGGTTCAAACTCCCACATAATTCATCCTGAAAGACGAATAATAGTGAATGTTTCCATCAAAAACACCAAACTTCCGCCTCATGATGGCGCTACAGGAAAGGTTCCTGAAACTATGAAAGCAGAAGTCAGTCGATCACATGTTCACAAAACTCCAAGAAAGGTCAACCACTGGTTGGGGAACAATTTCAGCCTAAAATCAAGGATATGAACATCATTCTAGACCAGAGGGGAAATCAGGTTAATAATGAACCAAGATTCAACCAAACTTTGAAAAAAGAAAAGGAAGTCATCAGAAACCTGCGTCTGTTCTCTCGCTGGATCTCGTAGACGGAGATGTGCAGAGTTCGGTTCGCCCTCTGGCCCACCGTCAGCGTCTTATAGATGCGAAACTCGGCTGCCGTCACCGTCTCCCCCTGAGGGAGGGGAGTCAGGTCGAAGCGAAACTCCTTCCAGTACGGACGAGGCTGCAGGAGGTCATGCTCCTGCTCCACTGCACACACACAAGCATGAAAACAGCAGAAAACTTTCAAACGTGGTCAGTTTTATGATTTGAGATCAATGCATGATTACAAAGGGGAAAAAAAAAAGCAGCCAGATGGCAGGAGTTCACAGAAATATCAGGTGGAAAAAAATGCATTTTTCTCAACTTCAACTGCACAGAATTTAACAGCAAAGCTCCAAAAATCTTCAAAGGCAGCAACTTTTATGGCTTTCTGAAATCTGATGGGAAAAACTTTGTGTCATAGCACAGAGGATTAAAGAGTGAGGAAGAGGAGCAGCAGTGTGAAGGTGTGGAAATGATGAGAGCAGTGGGAGATGAGTCAAAGACCACAGAAGAAGAACAGTGGAGAAAATGAATCCAGAGTGAAAACAAACCAGACAGAAAGACAGAAAAATGTCAATTATTATTAAAATCCACTTTTTATTCAAATAATTAAAGACAAATCAATAAAACGTTTTAAAAAACAGTTTTTATTGAGATCACTTTCCTACAGTAACCTGTGCTTTTATTCAGAATGAACAGTTTTTTACTTGTCATGATTTTGCCACTATTTTCACTACGGTGTCCTTGAATGGACAAACAACTCTAAGTTAAGCTCTGAGCTTTAAAACTGGTTAGAGCACCATAACACCTGAAAAGCACCATCGAAGAAGACAGTACACCATCTTTGCACCTAAAGGCCGCTGGATCCACTCACTAGGACTGGGAAAAAATATTGATACACTGAAATATCGCAATATTTTCATATGCAGATTTCATATAGATATTCAAAAATGCGATACTGATCTATTTTACCAACGAAATCTCGCGAGATTTCGTAAGATAACAGCTAAATCTAACGAGATTTCACGAAAACCTTAGAGATTTCTTGACTGAACAACGAAATCTCGCGAGATTTCATTAGTAAAATAGATCGATACCACATTTTAAAATATCGATATGATATCAGCATATGAAAATATTGTGATATTTCAGTTTATCAATATTTTTTCCTAGCCCTACCACTCACACATTAAAACATGCTCATGTCTGGAAGAATTTTGTCCAATGATGGCCACCATACATTCACAACTGTGCTTCTCCCATCTTAATCACTAGATATCAGTAATTCTACACACTGTAGCTTTAATTCAGGAATGAAAAATAAGCTCAAACTGTTCAGATGGACCATTTAATCCAAGGATGGATAAAGGTGTAAGGAGAATGAGAACTGGTGCAGATAAAAGGGGATTTTCATGAGTTCAGGAGATGAAACGGGACTGTACAGTCATGGTAAGATAAAAGGTTTTACATATCAATACATGATGATACAAGAAGTCATCTGGTCCTTTCTGAGTCTTGAATCTCAGTTGAACAAGAAATCAACATATTACAGCGTCATTACTGAACAAAAACTAAACCAAACAGCAGAGAGTGAAAAAGCAAATTCACCTCTCTGCTTCCACAGGAATGAAGAGCAGCCAGGAGCTGCTGATCAATGACTGATGAGATGATCGTCATCAGTGGCATCATTCATGTGTGTCCAGGAGGAAAGACATCAGCAAAGACACTGCTCAGTGTGAGCAGGGTTATAAAAGGTCATTTCTAAACTATCTGGACTCATCGTTCTACAGAGAAAGATTAATCACACATGGGAAAGACATCTGTAAGCCTCCCCAGGAGTGGATGCCTTGTAGGGGCCTGTGGGATTGTGGCCCTCAGGGGGCCAGAGTTGAACACCCCTGCCCTGGTGTTTCCTCATTGCAGAGTGCTAAGATGCTTCTCCGCTATAATATTTCCACTGTTCTTAAATGTGTGTGTGCATACAATCTTTTATTTTAATTTTCATTGTTTTATCTTCGTGAATCACTTTGTGCTGCATTATCTTTTGTAAAAAAGTGATTTATATTTGAGATGTTTGATGTTGCTTTTACTGATATCTGATATTGTCCAACTCTTAATTTCCAATATCAACAACTGTGAGGTTTATCTCTGCTCTGGAAGCAAAGATCCCAAATTAGCCTTAGCTCAGTAAGGAGTTTATTTTGGAGATCTGGCTGCAAATATCAGATACTAGCAGGTATTAGCCAACATGTGGCTAATTCTAATGTTTCTGACAACTTGGTAACTTAACCAACAACTTAAAACATACAGTATTATAAGCAGCTTCAAAGCAAGTCAGTCTGTAGCAGCAGCAGCTGCACCGTAGTCACGTGACACTGAAAGGAATGCTGGGATATGAAGTTCATCCAGGATAACTAGACTAGAACAGCTTACTATTCATCATTGGTAAAGGAGAACAGGAATAATCCCAGGTTTCACTTCAGCACTGTAGCCAGGCTGACTAAGAGCCATAGTACTGTTGAGCCATGCCATTTATGTCTAAAATTCTTGAGAAAACAGTTTCAGCTCGACTTTGTGCCCATCTGAGCAGAAATAATCTGTTTGAAAAGTTTCAGTCTGGTTTTAGAGCTCATCATAGCACAGAGAAGGCACTGGTGAAGGTTGCTAATGATCTTCTCATGGTTCAGATAAAGGATTCCTGTCCATACTTGTCCTGTTAGATCTCAGTGCTGCATTCGACACCATTGATCACAACATTCTGCTACAGACTTGAACATGTTATTGGAATTAGAGGAACTGCAATAGACTGGTTCATGTCATATCTATCTGATAGATTCCAGTTTGTTAATGTAAACGACGAGTCTTCATCACACACCAGAGTAACTCATGGAGTTCCCCAGGGTTTTGTGCTCAGACCAATACTCTTCACATTATACATGCTTCCCTTGGGTAATATCATCAGACGACATGGCAAAAATTTTCACTGCTATGCAGGCGACACTCAGATATACTTATCTATGAAGCCTGATGAAACCAATCAGTTTGTTAGATTACAATGTTGTCTTAGTGACATAAAGACCTGGATGACCGAATTTTCTGCTTCTAAATTCAGACAAGACCAAGGTTGAAACTCAGGGCTGAATTATCTAGCTTTAAACTTGATCTTGATGGCATTAATTTGGCTTCCAGCACTTCAGTGAAGAATCTTGAAGTCATCTTTGACCAGGATTTGTCTTTCGGCTCACATATAAAACAGGTTTCCAGAACCGCCTTCTTCCACCTACGTAATATTGCTAAAATTAGGGACATCCAATTACAAAGTCTCCAGCTGATCCAAAATGCTGTAGAGAGGGTTCTGACTATAAGACTAATAAAAAAGGAAGGTTTTAGGCCTAATCTTAAAGGTAGAGGGGGTGTCTGGCTCCCAAACCTGAACTAATAGCTGGTTCCACAATAGGGGGGCCTGATAGCCAGACGCTCTGCATCCCATTCTACTTTTAGAGACCCTTGGAACTACCAGAAGACCTGCAGTTTAAGAGCAAAGCACTCTGCTTGGAATATATGGAACTGAGATCTCTAATATATAATGGAGCTTGGTCACGGAGAGCTTTATACCGTATGTGAGAAGAATTTTAAATTTTATCCTGGATTCAACAGTAAGCCAATGAAGAGAAGCTAGAACTGGAGAAATGTGATCTCTCCTGCTGGTTCTAGTTAGGGATGGTTAGCATCCCTTAGTTAAGCTGCTATAGGTTTAGACTGCTGCGGAACGTTTCATGATGCACTGGGCTCTTCCTCTCCCATCATCTCTGCTTCTCCATGTAGAAACCTGTGACAGTATTGCATCATAACTGTATTTCTCCTCTCTCAGCAGGTCTGGCTGGATAACGTTGCAGTATCTGTTGGTCTCTCTGTCTTCTTCACCCCAGCCGGTCGAGGCAAATAGCTGCCCTACCTGAGCCAAGTTCTGTTAAAAAGGTGTTTTCCTTCCCACTGTCGCCACCACTCTGTGCTTGCTCAGGATGGGGGATTTGACCGGGTCAAGTCAAGATTCCATCCAATCTGTTGGTTTCCTCAGCTAGGCTATTATCTGTCTGACTTGAATTTTTCTGCCTGTTAAGCGCCCTGAGATGACGTTGTCATGAATTGACGCTATACAAATAAAGTTGAGTTGAATTAAATAACAGGGACTTTTCTACATGCTGAACCAACACTAATGGAATAAGATCGTGCAAAATTTCATTAGTAAAACTATCAGAAAAAGAAAGTTTCGACGTCACATTTAAATGCCAATATCAACATCGTATACGCAAAAGCATATCTTTTATAAGGTTTTCTAAAAATATGAAGTGTAATACAAATAAAATTCATTATTAATATATAAATAAAGCTTTAAAGGGACATTGCGTAATCGCGAGCAGCTCCCTCGTACTTTTCATGCTGCATTCGCGTGAAACCGGGCAGACCGACGACAGCCGATGCATGTAAAGTTATCACCGGCCTCTATGTGAAGATGTGGTCTGTCAGTTACAGTGACATCAGTCCACATCTGATTTGTTGTCATGGCGATGTCGTATTGTTTTCCCTGACCCATGTTTTACCGTCTTTCGCTCGGCTTCATTGATTAAAATGACATCTGGTTTGTTACCAACGGCCGTCTGCCCGACTGTACGTGAACGCAGCATCAGTGAGACGCTGGTTTCTCCCACTGCAGCGCGGTTACTTTTCAAAGGAATTACCTCGAACTGAGCTGAAAACTCCGGTGTGTCCAGTGAGTTTCTGTGTTTTCCTGCTGTCACGCTTTTCCTGCTGAACGCAAAAACATGGCGATACGACATGGCAGCCTCCACCGAGCCGACCCGCTCGATGTGTAAATGAATGATACGAACGGCAAATTTAGAACTTAGAGGAGCACTTCAGTTTGTTGATGGGAGTGATTACTGATTAATGAAAAAACACTTTTGAACCAAATAATCAGTTTTTGTGAATAAAACACAGGAGAACTTACACAATATTCCTTTAATTAATTTTTGATTGATTAATTGACATTTGTCCGACAGCCAAACCTTAAAACTGTCTTAATCAACACAATAATCCCAAACACACAGCAGATGGGCTGGATCATGCAGACATGCTCCAGACCAGATCCAGACCCAGACCGGGACCAGACTGAGATTCTGTGGAATCTTCAGATGCTGCAAACCTTAAAATGAAGCCACATTATCGGAAACATGCGAGACTAATAACACTTAGAAAACTTCTACTTTAACTTACTGCTGCTTCTCCGAGCTCCTGAACCCTGAGGCGGACTCATTTACAACCGGTTCTGTATTTAGGGTCTAACAACTTTTTAAATAAATGATGTGACGGTGTAATCTGCCATGTGTTGTTTATCTGAGGTTTTATTGACCTCTTTTTAAGAGCTGGTAACACAGTAATGAAACGGGGATGATTTTATGTCTCATAAAACAGGAACGTATAATTCACATCAGCCAGATGTGCTTCTATTTACCAGAGAAAACCTCGGGGACGCACGCACCACATTTCATCCTCCGATGGACGGCATGAAGGCGCAACGCCTCGCTGAACGGCAGCTCGTCGTCACAACTCAGAAACTGGATCCAAACAGAAAACACACCCTCCTGCGGCGCTGGATGTGTGTGTGGACATCAAACAGCCCCAACGTCGGGCACGCTCATAAATGCATGATGAATACAGATACTGAGGACAGGATACCCCTGCAAGGGTGGGTGTGCTCGTATCAGCACACACACACTCGGTGCAGTAATTAGAGACACTTAGTGCTCTGAACCGCAGCAGCTGCTCAGCACACACACCACTAATTGCAGCCCTTCCTGGTATTTTTAGAGACGCTCCTCCACAGCAGTATTTTCATCCCGCTTTGGAGCGCTGTGTGTCAGCGGGGCCTTTAATTCTGTCCAGCTGTGTCTTCCCATGACACATGCAGGAACACACACCACCTCCATGCAGCGAGTTTCTGTTCAGCAGCACTTTTAGAAAGATTTAAACTCGCTTTGCACCGCGGCTAACTATTAAATCACCTGTGTTTACAAAACCTCCGAGCTTCAGAGGAGGGAGCTCTGCAGCGCTGGCTGATAAATTTCAGGGTGCAATCTCGCCTCCATAACAAAGCAGAACTTTGAAGAAGGAAACCCTTCATTTGATGGGAGTTTATTAGAGCTGAGAGGGAGACGATTCCCACGGAAAACAGAGCGAAGATCGCCGTCCAAAGTCCCGAGGAGCAGGAGGAAGGAACACATTGAGAGGAGGATGTTTAATTTTCATGCTCAGATAAGCATCGGCCTGGCTGCTGCGTGGAAGCACAAACACTCACACGGGCTCCCACAAGCAACATGCAACAGCATTTTTAAACATTTGTATCTTCTGGAATTTAAAGTGTCAGGAAACGACACATCAGGAAGCTCCAAGAGTTCAGAATAAAAAAACCGTCTCCAATCCAAAGTCAAAGCCGAGCAGCAGAAGCTCCATCCAGCCGTTATCTGCTCATCATTGTTAAATAAAGTCGTACTCGGACATGACGAGACACGATCCAACTCACTTTACACAGAAAGTTGGATCAGTGAGGGATTATTAAGTCATTAATGCTGTAATATCCCGAATAAAGTGAATAAAACTATTTTTTCTGAGTCAGCTGTTACTGCTGCTGCTTTTGGGTCCAGATTTACTATCGCTGCGTGTCTGGTGCTGGTCCAGCATCTGGAAGCTGTGATCTTTAAACCTGGTCCTGCAAAATGCAGAGAATGCATCTAATGGTTAAACCTGTTTATTTAAATTATGCGCACAGAACGGCACCATCACTCGAGAAGAAAAGCTCTGTGATTCAGTGCTGCTGGAGACTCGGGTTATTTCAGCCTCCTCACCTGCATCAGAACTACTGAAGGAGACGAGACCAGCAGCAGAGTAGAAAACTGGCTCATCTCTCCATTAATCCTGGACGTCTTTAGTCCGCTTCCTAAACTCGGCTCACTTGAAGCAAAACGAGACCTTTGTTTTCAGACAGACTAGTTCACGTTCACACCTCCCAAACCAACCGGACCTCAGGAGGAAACGAACGAGAAGTGAGAGGCGCTGGTGTGAATTTAGCCACCACGACAGCAGTCACATCTCAGGTTGTTTTCACTCATATGTGGGCGGAGCCAGGCGCTGCCGCAGCAGTGAGCAGGTTACAATGTTTCAGTCTGAGCAAACACAAGATGATTCTAAACGTTACAGGTAGGCCGTAACCCTGTTATCTGTAATATAACACTGTCAATAAGAAGCAGTACAGCTGCCTACGGTGGAGTATCTGGGATTTAGGTCGGGCTAAAGTTGCTGCGCGTTCACACGACACTCGCGCCACATTTCAGGTCGACGCAAGCCGCTCCCAAACCACCCGTTCAGCTGGTCCGAGAGCGGGTGAGTTAGGTTGACTACGAGTGCGAGTGGCGAGTTCACACAGACCCAGTCGCACCGTGTTCGGTACCAGAACCCAGTTAGGTCGACCTGAGTGGGTCCTGTGGGAAAACGACCTCAGACTCTTCAGACCTCAGTCGGCACAGACGTTGAAGGTCATGACGGGAAAGTTAGAAAAAGACTGAACTAGTGCGGCTTGTTTGGAAGGTTGCAGGAGAAAACAAAGACCGGACCAAAGTGGAGAAAACCAAGTGGTGGCGGGATGAGGATCTGGATCCAGGATCTGGACCCTTCAAGAACTCCTCAGAGAGCTGTGCAGAAACTCATCCTGAACAAAGAGAAACCTTTACTCCAGCTTGGTGGTTACGGAGGTGGGCTGGGGTCAAGTCCCCAGGCTGCGACAGAACTGAACCCTGGGGGACCCCTGAACAAGGCCCTAAACCCCCCCCCCCGCACTACGAAGTAGTGACAAACTAAAATATTTCATTCATTCATTTCTGCAATGCTTTTTCACTGTTTCTGTGGTTCAGTTTTGTTGTTAAATAAAAAATAACAGTTTAATCCAGGATTACTCAATCTGGTCCTACAAGGTCTGCAGTCCTGCAGGTTTTCATGCATCCCTGCTCCAACACACCTGCTTCAAATTAAAGAGTCATAGTGCTGAACTTTAAAGGTTGTTGGAGCCATTACATTTGAATCAGGTGTGTTGGAGCAGGAATGCACTGAAAAACTAATTCCATCTTATATTTTATATCATTAATGAGAAACAGAAACACGAGCACATGAGCATGAGAAATGAAAACATTTCGTTTTTATTTTGTCCTGAAAGCGTAAAGTTGTGAAAGACGATGCGCTTTTCCTCATGGATGTTTCAAAGATTCTCATCTCAGCGCAACAAAGAGAAGAAATTCTTATATCCAATATCTACAGTATAATATCTTTCCTTACTGGAAATAATCTTTAAACTTCTAGAAATGCTGCTCAGAAACATTTTCTCCCCCATTGATTATAGACAATCATCTTTACTCCTTTATGCTGTACAGAATGCTGTTCTACCATCGCATCCATATTAATTGACCATTTACATTTTAGACTCATTCTATCAATGAAAAGAACAAAATGTTTGAAATATTTTAATGTATATATAAAAATAGATGAAAAGATAAACCGTGATAAAATTCCCAGTGAGTAGTAATACCGTTTCAAATTTTAATTATCGTTAAAACTGTGAGTGATCACTGCAATTTGAAAAACTCACTATAGTGCTGCTTATTAACTGGAAAAGCAGCATTATCTAATTATCTAATTTATGAAAACATGGTGGAAAGCAACAAATGCACCCACGTGGACGGCTCTGGGGATTTTCCCCTTTAAAAGGACGATGACATCTAGACCCATTTTGGATATTTTTAAAAATGCTGGTGGAAGTATTTCAATAATACTGTGATTGTAGTGATAACAGTGATCAATTTGGTCACAACAACCGTGATAGGAATTTTTCATATCATTACATCCCTATTATATATATAGATATGTGTGTGTAACATTGCAAGTTTAATGTTTCTATTTAATGTTTTTAATATTTGTTAACGAGTGCCCGGTTTCTTTTTTATATTAAAAGAGTGTAAAAATTTTTTTTTCATTGTATCCTTCATTCTGTTATTTTGGGAGTCAAATTCAGTATCGTCCCCAAATATCTGCAGGTTGTATCGGCCATCGGCTGATGAGAAAATATCAGTATTGCCCTAAAAAAATCTGTATCGTTTGATTCCTAGTTGACATGAAACTTGCGTTTTTAGCTAATTCTCGGTGTAACTTCGTCTTCTTCATCTTGTCGTGACTGAGACTGAAACCTTGCCTCCGTCTGGCAGTGATGGGAAAGTTCTGGTCTTTCTTACTGGTTTCCATCGGCCTGAACTCACCCAGGTTGACGAAGCTCATCACCGTGTCGGCCTCGCTGACCACCGTCCCCAGCGGCGGTGTGTGCGTGCTGAGGATGGGGAGGGCCACGTGGTGGACCTGCGCGGCCCCTCCGAACCGTCCCATCCCGGCCCCGTTCACGATGATCTCGTTGCCCTCGTCCTCGCCGTCGGCCGACATGGCGTGGTAGAGGTCCAGCATGAAGAGCGGCGCGGAGGAGGGCGGGCGCAGCGGCGGGTGGGGGCGGGGGCGCACCGGCAGGCCCAGGATGCTCAGGATCTCCTTCTGCATCTCCTTCTTCTCGCGGCCGCTGAGCCGCTGGAAGCTGGACTGGACCGCGGCCTCGGCCTGCTGGCTCCACAGAGACGGGGACAGCAGGAGCAGGAGGAGGAAGGTGGAGCTGGATCTGGTCCTCAGCTGCAGCAGGACCTCCACGCAGGAGCTGTCGGAAGCCATCGCTGCTTCCACCACAGCTGATTTACGTGTTCAGAGGAGCTCTGGCTCCGGACAGGACGTGTTTACTGCCTCTGTTTACCTCTCCCTCCCTCTTCCACCTTCTCTAAACTTCCAGAAAACTCGTCCTCCAGCTCTTCCTCCGCTCTCAGTCACGCAGCAGCAGAAACTGAGATGAGAGTGAGAGCATAATTACCAGTTCTCTGTGCTGTGTTTTGAATACAGACAAACACTGCCCCTGTGGAAGACTGGCTCCAGGCTTTGAAGTCCCAAACGTGGAGGACTGGAGGCCGACCTCGCTGATGAGCAGGTGCTGCAGGAACTGGAGTGGAAAACTGAGCTCAGGTTTCCTGTGACGGAGATGAAGACCGTCACACCTGCAGGGACTCAAACATCTCCGGAGACTCGCTGGAAGCTGCCGTCCTCCCACACGTCTCCAGATGTGTCTCTTAATCCAAACGTAAAGAGACGGAAATAGTTTCCTGATTGCTGATCGTCTGGAGAGGGAGATGTTTCTCTCTGAACTGCAGCGCTCCGACTGGAAGAATCCTGGACGCTTGTTCATCAGCAAACTGGGAGGGAGTTTCCCCTCTCAGCCTCCGCCTCTCCCCCCTGCTTCCATCTCAACACCCCCCCCTCCCAGCGGTCTCTTTAGGGAGACCTCATCTCTCTTCTACCTCCACCCATCTATCTTTTCATCTGCTCATGACTGCTTCCTTTCATTGAGTCGGTTGAGTCTGGCAGCCTGATGTTCACTTTAAGGGTAAATTTACCACAAATATTTACTAAAACCAGGATGTAAAAATCTCTGAAACTCCAGCAACTCTTCAACTCTGGAATCAGATCTGGAGTTTTTCATGAGGTCAAGGAGGTTTTCCTCCTGATGCAAACACAGTCTAAACCAGGAGGATCTGTGGAAGCCCACTGAGGCCACTAGTAGATGAAAAACACTGACAAAATATCTCATTATTACGACATTCAAAGACATTTTTATGAGATAAATAATCTTAAATATTAGGGATGCACGATATTGGAATTTTGGCCGATATCCGATATGCTGATATTTTAAAACTTGTGGCTGATAACCGATATTGATACCGATATTAACGCTAAAAAATAAATTATGTAATATTCTTTCTTTGTGCAAAATTAGAAAAATAGCTCAACTTGTGTTATGTAGAACAAGTCAAATTTAATGACAGTTGTTCAAACAAAACTAATAGGATATGTGCGATATATCCTAGAACAACCTGGATGTTCTTGTCCATGAGAACCCCCCCCCCCCCAAACAAAACAGGGGATATTTGGTTATTTACACAAATGACCATGTATAAACTCTGAACACACAGAACATTCTAAAAGAAACTGTCTTTAGAAGTTTTAAAGTGTAAAAAATAAGTTTTGGAGGAGGAAGTAGTTTGTTTGTTTTTTAGCCTTAAGAAACAGCAGCCTGATTGGTTAAATATCAGTTAAATATCGGTAAAAGGGGTGGCCGATGTCCAATACTCAGTTTTAAAGCCGGTGTAGGCCCATACCAATAGGGGGGCAATTATATCATGCATCCCTAATAAATGACAAGAAAAGTAGTTATTGATATTATCCCTAGATGAGATAAAGTAAATTATGAAAAATCATAATGAGAAAAATTGATGTATAAATTATATAATAAAATTGAGATTTAAAAATATAAATAATGGGAGACGTAATAAATTAATTGAGGAAAAAAAATGTTAAAAAGGAATTATTAAACGAAAAGTCGTGAGATTCTAAAATCTAAAATTATGAGAAAAGTCATAATTATGAGATCGAGTAATTATCACTGGATAAAAAAATCTTAATGAGATATTTTCGGACAACAAATGTCCCAACAAATGTCTTTTTTTTTATCTTATAATCATGACTAAGTTTCATCATTATTAGACTCTCTCATAATTCAGATCTTTTTCAACCTCATAATCATGACTTTCTATCTCATAATTCAGTTTTTTTTTTAATCTCATGTATTTAAATGTCATAATAATGACTTTAAGTCTCAGAATTTTAAAAGACTTTGTCAGTATTTTGGCAGGAATGGGCTTCCATAGATTTGGAGGGAAGAAATGACTCAAATATAGTAGTGAGGTTCAGCCCTGTGCCCGCTCATGTTTGTGTACCATTCCCTTCAAAGCGGCCGGTCCTTGTGGTCACGTTGAGAGGCATGAATAACGCTGACCAAACCAAAGTGACCGCCGTTCATTCTGTCCTGGCCCAAAGGGCGACTCCCAAAATGCCAGGAATTAATGCTGCGCTCCGTTTGCTTTGCTTCGCTTTGCACATCTGCGACTTTCAGAGGATTCGTCAAGAGTGATAAAGGAGAGAAGGTGAAACGGGCGAGAAAAAAAGGACTTCAGGCTTTTGAAACCGACAGAAATAAAAATGTGACATTCCTGGGAGGCAGAAGTGGTGGAACAGAGTGAGGACTGTCATCACAGACCAGTCTGGGATGATGAATGGACTGGGGGAGGATGGGTGAAGATGGATGGAGAGTGGACAGAAAATGAGTGTACACACAGCTGCAGAGGGTGGACTCAGACCTCATCAGCTCTGCTGGATCCACAAAACAAACAAGACAGAGCTTCAAATCCTCCAAACCCGCCGTCTGATGCAACCGTTAAGAGTTTAACCCCGCGTTTACCTCCTCTACGTCCACGGAAGGGAGGATGCAGCCGGGCGTGTCTGTATCTGAGTCCCAGACAATTACAGAGAAATGTCCGGTCACTTCCTGCGAGTCTGAGGTCTGCTGTCGGACACCAATGAAGACACGCACATCAAACCATGACTAGCAAACAGGGGAAAAAATGCTGAGTCATTGTTCTTATTAGCATAAAAAATAAGACTTAGTTAGAAAGCTGTGAAGAACAAACAGTCCAAAACCCAATTTTACTGTATGTAAAGTATTTACAACTAACATAAACACACATCTGGAACATTTTCATCATTCAGAAAACTTCTTAAGTTTAAAAAACTATGAAAGAAGTTGTAGAAATCAGAAAACCACATAAAAAGTTTAACATCTAAAGCCTATTGTACCGCATGGACACATGTTAAAGAACAATCCTAAGAAACTTGGGTTTAACTCAACTTACTGTTCTCTGATAACACAGACATTTCTGTAGAAATAGCTGGAAACACAAGCGAGTACAACCTTGCCGATTCCTGTGCAAGTCTAAATATTAGGGATGTTTGATATTGGGCTTCTTTTTCTTTTAAACGATATCAGCTGTACCAATATTGTCCAACTTTTAATTTCAGATATCAACCGCTCTTGATTTATACAGACAACTGTGAGTTTGCATCTCTCATATGTTGGGAAATACAACTATATTCGGCTCCGAGAGCAAAGATCCCAAAATGAACTCAGCCAGAGAAGTTCATGGACCTCTGGCTGCCAAATATCAGATACTGGCAGGTATTAGATACTACCATATATCAGATACTAGCAGGTATTAGATACTACCATATATCAGATATAGGGCTGTGTTAAACGATTATTTTTTAAACGATTAATCTATCGATTATTTTTTCGATGCATCGATTAATCTAACGATTCACTTTTTTAGTTCGATTCGACTCGATTCGATTATCGATTATCTCCTCATAAATTGACAGACAGCAATTTATATGTGCTGATAAAGATATCTAAAACGTAAAAAAGAGCATGAATAAAAAGGCAGTGGGAGCAGCAGCCTGTCATGGAGTTTTTCGTGAACCAACAGAATGTAAAATTTATGTTGAAAACACAGCGGACTGAAAAACTGGCTTTTAATTCTTTCATTTACATGAAAATAATATTTTAAAAAGTCATTATTGAAATAATATGATCATGTAAACTTGGAGGATTTAAGCTAAGACAGATATTATTTTCCAACAAAAGATAATGAACATTCAGAGCTTAACATTATATTGAACATGGTTCTAGCTTCCAGAAAAAGTGCATCTTCATCTTTATTCTGTTAATGCTTAATACGGGTGCCAATCACTTGGAAATGAAATTAAAAATGCTTTATTTATCCCAGAAGTGATTACACAATACTATTACCAACAGATGAAACACTAATATGAGGTTGACAGCGTGACCCGGCATCAGCTGTAGTTCACACCCACGGCCAGCAGATGGAGCTCGTGCTTCATGCTGACCGTCTCAAACAGGCCTGACGTGTCTGAAGACATGGCGTCCATCTCACGGAAGTGTCTCATGTCTCATTAGGCTTCGGATTCGCCATCCCTAATATATAGTTATACCTTCGATAAACGAGTGTGGGCCTTCACTGCCTTACACTTTGGAAACTTGGAAGAGCCACTCGCGGAGATCGCGCCGCCATCTTTGTTTTAGTCTGAAGTCGCATGGCGCCGCCATCTTTGTTTTGGTCTGACGACGCATCAGTACGTATATTTTGCGTCGACGTTTTTTTTGCGTCGACGTAATCGGTTACGTCGACGAATCGTCCCAGCCCTAATCAGATACTAGCAGGTATTAGCCAACATGTGGCTAATTCTAATGTTTCTGACACCTTGGTAACTTAACCAAGTATCCAGTGATTATACTGTATATTTACACTAAACTTCATCTGTGGCATGACGGGGTAGCACACGCAGTGGTGTCCGTATGGTCAAATGCCACGTGTGTCGTTTACATTTTTGTACTTTCACCTCCTCGATCAGCTGTTTATTAAAACCATCCATTCAACGTCGCATCTGCAGAGATGAGGAGGTCACAACTATCCGCTTCAAGCGTTTCTGCGTTAACCCCGCCCCGCCTCAAATGTCCGACCAATCACACCTTACTTCTTGGAGCTCCCCGAGAAGAAAGTTCTGCTTGGCTGAGGGGTTGAAAACAAGCTGCAAACAGTCCTCAAACACGTCATTTTGTTCTCACGGCTAGTGTTGTAAAAAAAAAAAAAAGCGATTCTAAAGATACTGACCTATTCTAAAAATCAGTATCTAGTTAGATATTAATTAGTGTGACAGGGAGCATCTCTTCCATTCAAACTGATGCAGCCCGTTTGCTTCTGCTTTAGGATCGTTCAGCAGAGTAGACTAATTGCAAATAAATACTGTTTTAATGTGTAACTACTGAAATGTTCACACAGGGGCTTTCATGAAGAGATTTCATGAACACATCCAACAAAACTGATTTTGAGGTTGTTAGTGCAGTCTAGCCTGGATGGAAGTTAAAATATTAACGCATTGTACATTTACATAGTATTATACATATTATTAGTAATACATACATATCTTGTACAATACATGTAATAAGTATAATAGTACTTATTACAAAGCCACGTGACAGGAGTTTCAGCTCACACATGCAATCAAATTCGAATGATTCACGCAGCCATGCTGATTGGTAGCGATCAACATAAGACCCCGCCCCCTTGCCAATTTAATCGTGGATTGGCGATCTAGAGCAATGACAATCTACAATTTGAAATTTAGAAGCAATCACACAGCCCTAAATGAGGACAGGACAAGGCAATTAACCATGGTAGTGGGGGGTGGGGGGTGACTGGTGGTTGGGGTGGTGGTGTGGGGGGAATCAGAAAATTTCTGGGAGTGCTGGTGATAACTGGCTCATTGTAAGAAAATAAACGTATAATGACTATTACAGGGAGAGAAGATTTATTAGGCAAATGAGTATTTTGACCACATCATCCTCTTTATGCATGTTGTCTTACTCCAAGCTGTACAGGCTGAAAGCCTACTACCAATTAAGCATATCAGGTGATTTGCATCTCTGTAATGAGAAGGGGTGTGGTCTAATGACATCAACACCCTGCACTGAACAATCCCCCGCCCCTGTATACTGCAGCCATGACACATCAATAGGAACTCTTATTTGGGAAATTTTACCATCAGGAGCAACTATTAAACGTTGCATTGGAGCTATAAGCCAAGTCTCAGGAACTTGGGGGTATTTTTTGACTGTGTTGTCTCTAGAACATCATTCCCAACTCTGGTTAGAAATAGTTTCTTTCAGCTGCGACGCATGCAAAACTCAAAGACTGAACTTGAAATGATGATCTGTGCTTTATTTCTTGTTGTTTAGACTGATACGGAGATCGGGAATTTTCGCAAAATTCGTCACATGGAGGAAAAGGGAAAAAACCTGTGTAAAGGGGGGCATGAATTAACTGCTTCATTACTCGTCAATCTTGTTTATTCTACTTTGGAAAAACCAAAAACCGGGGAGGGGTCAAAAAAAAATAAAAAAGAAGAGAAAATATGTTTATCAAAAAAAAAAAAAAACAAAAGAAAGGTGGATGATAAAAAATAAAAAAAAGACCGGGAAAAAAGAAAAAAAAAAAAAAATTTATATTTTGAGAAAAAAAAAGAATAAGTGGTCTACTTTTTAAACAGGTTTTTAAGATGATAGAAAAACAAAATAGGGAGAAGAATACAGCGCCGCTTCCTGGCGAAGATGTCATCCAAAATACGCAACAAATATCCAAAAAAAAAAAAAAAAAAAAAAAAAGAAGAAGGAAGAATGTAAGAGATAAAACAAGGATATACAAAATAAAGGAGAAAATTTAATTAATAAGAGATAAACTAGAAAAGAAAAACAAAAATCAAAATCTAAAAAAATAGGAAATAAAATATTATAAAAAAAAGGGTAACGGGGAAACCATAAACAAAAAATATGAGATGGGAAACTGATATAGGTGATATGAATACAAGGGGAGGGAAGAAGGAAAGTAGAATTTTTCTTTTGAGAAATTATAATAAAATAAAGAAAGAAAGAAAAAAAAAGTAGCAGCCAATGCTTAAGTCTTCGGGTTGGGATAGCAACAGCTTCTTTACTTGTTTAAACATCAGGCGCCGGGATCACCTGCATTTCAGCGCAGCCAGAGATGTTTTCACTGCTGGTGGCCTGATGTGGAGCAGGAACGGAGAACACAGTTAAAACCAGGATGATGATTTATTGTTTATGCAGGAATCTCTGAATCAAATGAATAAAGCCACCAAGTTGCAAAATGGCAGAGACTATTGTGAACTTATAGATGGGTTTCTGAGCAATGTCACAGATAGGATGCGCACGCATCCAGGGGGCAAGAAAACAGAGGAAAAGCATTATTGAACTATGAGAAGAGGTGTGTTTTACATACAAAACTCGACTTTTAATGCAGATTAGGTCAAGATATGACGTGAAAGTGTTGGGGAAATATAATGTTTGAGTCCTGGTATTTGTTCGGTTGCAAAAATCAAAACATTGATGCATGTTAACAGTAGAAAATGGTGAAAATAGGACAGTAGGCGTGACTGATCTTCAGAAAACCCTCCCAGATAACTTATTTCGGTTCAGACTATGATTTATTTAGTCATTCAACATGGTCACATGTAGGGTTAAACCACGCCGGAGGCAGAAATTATTCCCGTATTCTAGTCGGAAGACTGTAATAGCAGCATCACCGCCGCGATCGGCTGCATGACATAAACTGTAAACACTGTGTGTGACAGCCATCCTCTGCTGCTTAGGCACGAACTTAAAAAAGAAGAAGAAACTGATGGTGGAGCCGTTTACGAACGTTCACGTGGCATAACAACGCATCCCGGAGATTTAATACGAAGTACGGGGGTTGTAAATCAGATGGCGTTTGAGTTTATACTGTTAGCTTGCTAGCAGTTAGCTAGTCTGTCTACTGTCCACCACGATCTCATCCACAATAAAGCAGAACGTTACACAAGCAGCGAAACTTCCCGACAGCAATGCAGGTGAGTCCCTAACAGCTGGAATCAGCTCCTTTCCAAACGTAGCGATGATGTCGTCTTTGCCTGATTTAATCCCAAACTAGCGAAAGTTGCTCCTGTATGGAGGAAGTGAGGACGACACCGGAGCTGAACTGAACCTGCTGCAGGCTGCAGATTGTTGTGGCCACTTTTGGTTTTAACAAAGAGTCTAAACCAAAGTTTAACCCGCTTTCTAACTCGGTTTTTATAGACAAATTTCAAATGAGGCTCAACGCGAATAATATCCATGTTTTAACAAGAAAAATGCTGTTTCCGGGTGATGACTCCCTGGCCAAGTTAGTGTAACGGTAATAGAAATATAACACAGCAACGCAGCGTCGGTATTTTGCTATTCGTCATCAAAATACAGATTTATTCAATATAATTTAAAACACAACGATCTCTGCTTGTATTGTCAGGTTACTTTACATTTTTATGAATGATATGAGTGCGTGTTTGGCCGTAGACTCCAATACAAAACACAGGCTTTTTGCCCCCTGGTTGCGCGCGCAACTGCCAATGTTTGTAAACGGGAAACCATCTATTCATTTAGGAACTTTGTGTTAACATGTGGGTCAGATGTGACAGGGAGATTGTCACGGTTAGCGGATCTCGTCTGTTAATCTTCCTAACGGGTTCCAATGGATGCAGGTTGGTAAAACGTGTGCAGAGCTCTGATGTGTGCAGCATGACGCTGCACGCCAGGTGGTGGTTGGCGTGACCAAAGAAGAAGGGGATGCAGCTACTTTTTAAACTTTTAACAGACAGATTCATGCACAACAGGCAGAAAATCCCTGCATTTTGAATGTCTGACAGACCTGC
The DNA here is from genome assembly GCA_023101725.1 of Atherinomorus stipes. Lineage (NCBI taxonomy): Eukaryota > Metazoa > Chordata > Actinopteri > Atheriniformes > Atherinidae > Atherinomorus > Atherinomorus stipes. The sequence goes on from JALJCO010008892.1 coordinate 154,780, forward strand.
AAGTAACACTTTCATCCAGTCTCATCTCATCAATGAAAATTCACACACGTCTCATCATGTTTTAGTCATCATAGAGCCATGTTCAACTCATCACCATCTCGTTATCTTGGAAAAAAAAAAGGGGGCATCAATGAAATAATTAAATCATCGTTAACGAAAATACTGAAGCAAGCTAAAGACTCAGCTCATTACTATAATTTATTATTATTATTATTATTTAAAAAAAAAAAAAAAGAGAGATTAAAAAACAATAATTTTCTTCGGGGAGGAGAATAATAAATTTTTTTTCTTTTCATCATTTCATCATCATCATCATTATTATTATACTTTGTATTGTTTTAAAAAAACTGCTACAATCATGAATTTCCTCTTTGGGATTAATAAAGATTTTTTTCATTTAATTTTCACGTCATTTCATGCTCCTACAATTCAAAATCCTCAGCAAAATTTGTGATGCATGCACCCCGTTGCCAGGCAGCATCCAACAAGACTTTTAATTTCTGATGGAATCATCTGAAGGGCGGAGTCCAGTTTGGTGTTGCCTAGCAACAGTTCAAAGAACATTTGAGATGAAAGGCGGAATGTAAGTGTCATGTGATCTCTGATGTCACAGAGGACACTGTGCTTCTATAAATACCCTCTGCTGTTCTTATCAAGTCAGTACACAGGTAATCGCATCTCGGTACACATCTTGCTACGCACTCTGCTACGCATCAAGAATTGACAATGGAGAAACGTGGAAAACGTCAAGTTTACAAGAGACAACCTGAGATTGTCATGAGACATCTCCAGGAGTCTTCTTTCTCACCAAACTTTGGAGAAATTCCATCAAATCTCCAAAGTGAAGGTAAGAGCAACTCTGGCATGTCGTTCGGTGTTAAAGATTTTCCCACACTGGAGAAAATTACACCTGAACACAAAAGACACCAGAGTAAGAAAGACAACGCTGAGGCTAAAATGTGCAAAGTTTCCAAGAAAACTAGGAACGTCCAGAAAATTACTTTTGGATCGACTCGGAGAAACAGTTTTGGGACTGTTTCACCTGCACAGCCTCCCGTCAGAGAAGCTGAACCAGATTTAGCTGAGACGGTAACTGAAAGCGTTGTCCAAACCCCTGTTGCGGACCAGGTTCTCCAAACTGGAGAAACCCTTTCTGAGCAAGCAGCTGGATCCAACAAGCCTGCAGAACAGACCTCCACCAAACCACCGTTGGAGAGTCAAACGTCTATCGCTCCAGAAATCACGTTTTTCATTGAAGAACCGGTCAACCAACCAACAGGAGGTCAACAGGAAAGGAAACGACGCAAGAAAAAGAAGCGTTCATCTGCGGAGCCTAACTATCATCTGCTCGAAGAATCCATGGGCCAAACCTATGAGGATTACCTGGTGCAATTTCCTTTCCTACCAAAGTTAGCTCATGGCCCATCAACTCTCCAGGACAAAGGTGAGTCTAACTCTGGTATTTTGCTGAAGAGCGAAGAATTTCCTCACTGCAGACATCCAAAGACCACGAAAGTCAGAGAACCGACACCCCGAGCGATGTTTGCAAGGTTTCTGAAAACCTGGAGAATCCTCAGAAAATAACATTCGGAGGCCCGGGATCAGAAATCCCCACTGAACTCCTTACAAGCAAAACCGAGCCCCAGAAGTCTGAAGAACATCGCAAGACCAAAGGAGTAAGTGATGGAGCTCCAGAGGAAATAAAACAAGGTAAGAGGGTTAGGAGACGCAAACCCTTGGTACCCATCTTTGAGGTGCCCTCTCCTCAGGCACCAAACTTTGCTGAATCTTTATCAGTGAATTCTGGAAACCTGAATTCCCCAATTACATTCGGAGGGCCAGGAACAGAAATCCCAGTTAAACTCATTTCAGAACCTTTGCTTCCGACAAAAGCAAGACAAGTTCAGCTTGAGGAGACTTTCAGCCTCCATCATTAGAGACTGAAGTAGCTGATGCCCTGCCTGGAAACACCAATCAGTCCTGTCATCAGGCAGAGAGCCAAACATCTGAATATCACATGAACAGGACTCAGAAAGTCCTCTGTGTGATACCTGAAAACCTGGAGAATCCCCAGAAAATAACATTCGGAGGCCCGGGATCAGAAATCCCCACTGAACTCCTTACAAGCACAACCAAGCCCCAGAAGCCTGAAGAACATCGTAAGACCAAAGGAGTAAGTGATGGAGTTTCAGAGGAAATAAAACAAGCTAAGAGGGTTAGGAGATGTAAACCCTTGGTACCTATCCTTGAGGTGCCCTCTCCTGAGGCCCTAAACTTTACTGAAACGTCATCAGCGCACTCTGGAAACCTGAATTCCCCAATAACATTCGGAGGGCCAGGATCTGAAATCCCAGTTGAACTCATTTCAGAACCTTTGCTTCCGACAAAAGCAACACAAGTTCAGCTTGAGGAGACTTTCAGTTCTCCATCATCAGAGACTGAAGTAGCTGATGCCCTGCCTGGAAACACCAATCAGTCCTGTTATCAGGCAGAGAGCCAAACATCTGAACATCCAACAGACAGGAGACAGAAAGACAACACAAAGACTGAGCTGGACAGTCCTGGGACTGTTTCCCCCTACAGCCTCCAGACAGAAAACAACGCAAGAAATGCAAGAAAAGTAGACCTGTAGAGCCCGACTTTGCTCTACTACTGGAATCCAGGGGAATAACCTATGAGGATTATCTTAAGGGAGTTCCTCTTTTTCCAAAGTTGGTTAAAGACCCATCAAATATCCAGGACAAAGGTGAGTCTACAGAATCCAGTCAACAACCATCAGAGACTGAAGTCACTGATACTCTGCCTGGAAACACCAATCAGACCTGTCATCAGGCAGAGATTCAAACATCTGAACATCCCATAGACAGCACTCAGACAGACCTCTGCGAGATGTCTGAAAACATGGGGAATCCCCCGATAACATCTGGAAACCCAAGATCAGAAATTCCCGTTGGGGTCGCTTCAGAAACTGTGGTTCCAATTCCACCAACAGAACGACAGGCTGACTTGACCCCTTCGCTGTCAACACCTCCAGCTGCAGATCTACATCCAATCCTGAAACTTCTGCAGGCCAAAGAACCAACCAACCAACAATCTGTTAACCTCAACCGTACTGATGAACAGAACATCCCTTGCAGCCAAGGTCTACTGACGATGCCAGAACACCAGTTTCATCACACCTTGGCTGTCAAAGACGAGCAGATCTCAGCACTGCAGAAACAGCATGAGGAGCTGCTGAGTCAGCTGAGGGAACTGCATGATCAGGTCCACAAAACTAAAATCATGCAGTCATCAGCGTCTGAGCAGGTGCAGAAACTGGAGGAGGAACTCCACGAGGAGACAAATAAAAGAGAATTGGCTGAGACCTCCGTATCTCAGCTGCAACATGAAATGGACAAAGCTAAGACCGAACTGAGCCAGATTTATATTCAGCTCCAGGATCGACAACAGGACACCACAGAGGAGGAAACTGTCATGGCTGAGGTGGAGAAGCTGAAGCGTCAAATGAAATCTCAGAAATCTGTTTCTGAGAAAGAGAAAGCCATTCTGTATGCCGAACTGAGGAAGAAACATCAACTCCAAGCAGATGTCTCTGGCAGAGTTCTCCAACTGGAAGCAGATCTCACTGCTGAGAGGACGAGAGCTTCGAGAACTGAGACTTGCTTGGCCCAGGAGGTTGAGGAAACTTCAAGACTTAAGGCTGCTCTGGTGAAAACTCAGGGAGATGCTGACAAGCAGAAACACCAGTGGGAGCAGCACAAGAACCGTCTCCTGGTTGAGCAGCAAGAAGCTAAAGCCTCCATAGAAACATCTGTGATGGAGTCTGAAAGACAACTGGAATACCAGGAATATCAATGGCGAGATGAAAAATCAAGGCTTCTAGAAAAAATATGCACCCTGAGGAAGGCTCAAGACCAAAAGAAGAAGAGAGAAAACGCTCTAGAGAGAGCTTACTGAAGCGAGTTGAGATTCTAGAAGAACAAGCCAGAAAGAAATCTGTCAGATCAGAAAACCCATCATGAGAGGAAACAAGGAGTTCTCCCTCAAACTAATATTGTAAAAAAAATTCCTCTAGATCTGGAGGAATTTTGTCCCAGGTCAGACCAAGTCTGACATATCACCCTTATCTTACTATCTTAAATCTTTAATTTGCCTTAAATCAGATTACTTTCTCTCTCCATTTCTTTCCTTTCAACCCACTGAACACTTGTTTAAAAAATGCCATCTAAATTAATTCCCTGATCTCCATCGTTATTGTTTACACTCTTAGAAAATAAAGTACTTAATTCTACCTTTAGAGGTATACAGGATTGTCACTGGAGTGGGACCCTCAGAGGTGCTGCTGTTGGACCCTTAACAGTGCAGTTTGTGCTTTTTGAAGACCAGACGACCCCCAGAGGAACAGTATTGGTCTTTATAAGGTATAAACTGTACTGTTAAGGGCACAACAGCAGTACCTTAAGGGTACCAGCCGGGAGACAATCCTTTGTACCCCAAAAGGTACAATAATGTATTTATTTCCTGAGAGTGTAGCTGTATAGTTCAACAGAAATTTTCAGCCACACAATGACGACAGAGATGATTTTAGCTGTACAGAGATACAGCAGCAAAATTCCTTTGGGACTCAGAGGGTATAACAGCAGTACCTTTAAGGGTACCACCCCGATGAGAATCCTTTGCTGACATTCAGACTGTAAATCAATTTGTTTTCAACCAAAAATCAGTGTTATGTGTTCAGTGGGTCTTTCTGTTTCTGTCTTTACTCTTTACACTAATCTTTTTCTTGTCTTTCCTGTCTTTCCTACTTTCCCCTCCCTGGGCTGCCACCTTACCGTGGTGGAGGGGTTTGCGTGTTCTGAGGATCCTAGGAGCTATGTTGTCTGGGGCTTTATGCCCCTGGCAGGGTCACCCATGGCAAACAGGTCTCTGGGAGAAGGACCAGACAAAGAGCAGCTCAAACACCTGCATGGAGACAAAACATTGGAGCCACATGTCCCTTGCCTGGACATGGGTGATTGTGACTCCAGGCCGAGCCTCAGAGACAGAGGCTAGCTCTGGGGACGTGGAATGTCACCCCTGGTTGGAAAAGAGGCTGAGCTGGTGTGCGACATTAAGCAGTTCCAACTGAATATAGTTGGACTCACTTCGACGCACAGCTTGGACTCTAACATCCTTGAGAGGGGCTGGACCTTGTTCCACTTTGGAGTTGCTCCCGGTGAGAGGCACCGATCGGGTGTGGGCATACTCATTGCCCCCCAGCTTGGTGCCTGTACATTGGCATTTAACCCAGTGAATGAGAGGGTAGCCTTCCTCCCTTTCCGGATGGGGGGACGAGTCCTGACTGTTGTCTGTGCTTATGCAGCAAACAGCAGTTCAGAGGACCCACCCTTCTTGGCGTCCTTGGACGGCGTGTTGGAAAGCACTCCTTCCTGGGACTCCATTGTTCTGCTGGGGGACTTCAATGCTCACACGGGCAATGACAGTTAGACTTGCCCCGGCTTTACACCTGGTCCGTGAGCGCAGCGCCGCGGCTTTGCTGCGACTTTCTCAGCGCAAGCATTTACAGCGTTCACTGTGCGGCCGCGCAGCGCACCCATGAGTGCACCAGCTTTTGTTAGATTCGTGACATCACGAGAGGACTGCTAGATCGCCTGTGATTCTTATCCAAATGGTTCATTTTGTCCACATGTTCATGCGTCATGGTTTCTTATTTCACTGTAACCTTGTGGACACGGAGATGTTGTCATTTTCAGGTAGTTCAGCAGTTTAAAAGCTGCACAGTGGCTTCTGTTTAGGAAGTTACCGGATATTTTACACTGAACCTGTGTCTGACTTCCTGTCTGGTTCGATCTGAACTACTGATATTGACGCAGTGTCGGTGCGTGGAGCGTCAAAAATAGAGCTGGCGCGTATCTGTAGCGCAGTGGCGAGGCATGCCGGAGCGACGATGGACTGCTCACGCGCCGCGGCCTGATCAATATGTTTCAAACCATTGATTACATGGGCGCGATCCAGTGCGCATCGCGCGCCGCTGCGCTGCGCTCACGTCACGGACCAGGTGTAAAGCCGGGGTCACAGGGGTGTGATTGGGAGGAACAGCCCCCCAATCTGAATAGGAGTTGTGTTTTGTTGTTGGACTTCTGTGCTCCTCATGGATTGTCCATAGCACCATGTTAAAGCGTGAGAGTGTCGGCATGTATACCTGGTATCAGGACATCTTAGGCTGCAGTTTGATGATTGACTTTGTAGTCGTGTCATCTGACTTGCGGCCACATGTTCTGGACACTTGGATGAAGAGACGGGCCGAGCTGTTAACTGACCTGGTGACGAGTGGGCTCAGATGGTGGGGGCGGATGCTGATCAGACATGGCAGGCCCAAACATGTTGTGAGGGTCTGCTGGGAGCATCTGACAGAATCCCATCAGAAAGAGCTTCAACTCTCACCTCCAACAGAGCTTCCACCATGTTCTGAGGGAGACGGGGGACCTTGAGTTGGAATGCGCTGTGTTCCCCTCTATTACTGAAGCCGCTAGTTGGAGATGCGGTCATAAAGTGGTCGGTGACTGTTCCGGCCGAAACCCCCAAACTCGTTGGTGGACACCAGCAGTGAAGGATGCCCTCAAGCTGAAGGAGGAGTCTTATTGGGCTTTCTTGGCCTGTGGGACTCCAGAGGCAGCTGACAGGTATCGGCAGGCTAAGCAGAATGCAGCACCGGCAGTTGCTGAGGCAAAAACTCTGACATCGGTCGTCACATCTCTACACCACATGTCACGTGTGCAGCCGAGCAGCGGCAAAAATCAGGTGTCAGAGCGCAGTGATCAGCTGTTTTCTCAGCAGACCACAGTGAAAAAAAACCCTGTTTGATTTTACTGAAAATCAAAGTCAAATAAAATAATTTCACAGAGATAAAAGCTCAGTTGTGTTCCAAACCATCTTCTTTTATTGGACTTTGGACTGCAGTGAGCACAAGCACGATGTGGGCTGAGAAGATAGAAAAATCCCTATTTAGCCGTAACCTGGACCTGGGATCTCTGCTGTCATCCTGCCGCTCGTGGAGTTCAAGGTCCTTGCCCAGGACCAGGACATCTTAGTCATACTCATCCTCTCTTGTATGAAAACTCTGTGTATATTATAGACAAGAAGCCGGCCCCGCCCTCTGTAAAAGCCGGCCCCGCCCCCTGTAGAGGCGCTCACGCGAGCCTCGTGCTCACGCAGCAACGTCTCACAGCAGGAGATGTTCTCTGCTCCACAAACCCCCTGAAACTGCTGATGATGATCTCATCCTGGCTTACAGTCACACATTGTTGCTTTTAATATAGATTGTAGACAAAAACATTTAAAAAGTTAATCTTTTAAAATGTTTAATTGATCTAGTTTAAAAATTAGTTCACCCCAACTAGTTTGTCTGTTTACTTGATTTGGTTGTGGATGCACGATGATGGTGGACATGGTTGGCCGATGTTTGCCTGTTAACTGCCATCGGCAGGTAATAAAAATGACATTTGCCGATGGAGTGGCCGATTATTATATATATATATATATATATATATATATATAGGGCCTGAAATTATTGCAGGAAACGCGCATAATACCATCCACACCCGCAAACTTCGCTCGTATAATGCGGGAAATTCGCTTGCAATTGAGCGACATAATGTGCAGTGAGCGTTGCATCGGGCCATGTAATAGCGAAGATAAAGGGCTCAACACATAGGCGACGTCGCTCCTTCTCCTTTATTCAGGAGGAGTGACGTCGCCTCCCGCGTTGGCCATTAAACGCACGCTCGCGCGCTCCCCTTCTCTCTCCCTCTCTGACCTGTCAGATGTGCAGCCCTGTTTATAAACAGCCATAGTTGGCGGATTTCCCGCCGGTAAGACGATACTTCACGGAGTCTTATAACGTAAATGTAACCGGGTCACCTGAAGGAAGCTGGTTGGACCAACACCAGTAAAGTCTGCGCTGTGGAGCGCCGGTGTCGGTCTCATTTACGACCCAAATCCTCCGGATCTAGGTAGCGCCGGTGCTGGTCACAGTACCAAGCAGCCAAGAAAGTTTTAGCGAACTGGCTAGAATATCCGTGTTTCACCATAATGATGGAGACACGAGCTGCTCAGTTTAATGTTGGTGTGATGAGACCATATAAGCGCTAATGGCAGCTGAATGTGAGATCGATTATAGATAAAGATAGTATTGATAAGTAATAGGTTGATATGATGAATACATTCTATATTTTGATGATAGGCTAAACAGCATTAAATATGCCCTATTAAAAATCTAAATTTGGTATTATTTTGGAGAAAGAAGCTGATTTGGAGAATGTTTCCTCATATTTTCTCCTGCTCTTCACTTGTTCTTGTTTATCTTTTTCTTATCTTCTTTATTATATTTTCTGTGTTTTTTTTTTCCTATTAAGTTCTTTGGGTGTTCTTAAAGGTGTTCTTAAATGTATTATTATTATTATATTCATTAAGTTTCTGACAGTTTTCTAGCCTGCATGTAGAAGTGCTGTCCTCCCCAAGACCAGTTTTATTTTAACAGAACTTTTATCAAAAAAGAGATTATGTAGAGGAGAGAGAAAGAAAGAGCTGGAAGAAAGAACTACCAGAATAATGCAGTTGAAGGATGCAACAGATTACTGCAGTATGTACTTTTTATACTGAGTTGGTAAAAACTGATGATGGCTGATAAAGAGAATGGAGACGGGACAAGAGAGCTGGTTAAAATGGAAACTAAGGACGAAAAAGATAAATAATGCTCCTTATTAATCTGAGGTACGGGTAGGACGCTGTAAGACCTGTGGTAAAGCGCCTGTAAATATCCCCCCAAAGTATCCAAATCCCCCTTGGTGAAGCATGTAAGGGGGGAATTCCCCATTTTGAGAAGTGAATTTAAGCCCTGATATATATATAATGATTTACATGTGTCATCCACATGTGCTTAAGAAAAACTCTTTTTTCCCCCTTTTTTGGGCGGGTGGGGGGAGATACTGGTAGAAGGCATCCACGCACTTTCCTAGTAGAGAAACGGAGATGGGGCGGCCGTGTGGAATTTTTCCGTTTCAGAAAAGATAGCGTTCGCAGTTTGAGTACATGTCCAAAATATTTTTATTGGGCCATGAAAATAATCTCATTGAGTATGTTTTTGTTTATTAGGCTAAAACCCTCAATTTTGTTGGAAATATACTGAAGCATTCTTTTTAGTGATTATCAGTCCCAGGTTTTTTAAAAGTTTTCAGAAAAGAGCTTGTTATAACTAATGTCAACCACAAAGTGACATTAAAGGTTGTTTCTGTTTCATTAATTGGTCTGATTGAATTTGTGCTCATTCAAGGAGACTGATGAAGAGCTGAAAGATTGTAAATTTCTGTGGCACAAAGGAAGTGATAAATAAAAATAGAAAACATCGGCCATCGGCCAAGTTGTTATGTTAAACATCGGTATCGGTATCGGCCCAGATTTTCACAATCGGTGCATCCCTAGTCTCAAGTATTGTAAAGAAAAGGACACGATAAATGAGTCTCTTCTGAATCACAGCGAGCAGATGGAGAAGCCTGCATCTCTGCCCAAACTAGATCTTTCAAATGTTTTATTTGACATTTTTAAGGTATTTTATATTCAATAATAAATTTCTGTTGTATTGTTAATCTTTTTGGCTATTTTTTTCCCCTATTGTATCAAAAATAATATCAAGAATTGACCACCATCCTTAGCATCAGTATAGAGAATGAAATTTTAGTATCGTGACAATCCTACTCACGGCCCCGAGAACAGGAAGAAAGTTCTCATTTCTCGCAAAGTAACAATCTTCAGTCTGTAGCAGCAGCAGCTGCACCGTAGTCACGATTCTTACATGAATGCTGGGAAATGAAGTTCTTCCCGGATAACAGGGACTTTTCTACATGCTGGACCAGTGATGATGGAACATCTCATGAGATTTAGTTAGTAAAAATACTGGTCAGAAAAAAACAATTGCGATATCTTTTGGTATTACGTTTTAATGCTGATATCGGCCAATAATATCGGACATCTTTCATATATATTCAGCTGTTTTATTTATCATTTTCCTGCTTGACTGGCCCATACACACCTGCTTATCAGGATTAAAGCTGGTAAATCTGGTGTTGGGACCAGGTCTCATTCTGATCTCTGGATGTTCAACACGACGCCTCCACAACATCTCTCTGTGGATGTGAGGACCAGAACTGTGGCTCTCCACAAAGATGACCAAGTTTATTTATAAGAAAACTGGTAACACCCTGAGACTGAGCTACAGCCAGGGTCATGCAGCTGTTATCTAAGAACCGGCCTCCCCAGGTCGACTGAGAAAACCGGGTCCTCGTCCTCATATCCAGAAGTTGGCTTTAACAAGCAGACACGTGCTGCCAGCTTTGCTGCAGAGGCTGAAGCAGGAAATGAGTCTGTTAGTGATCAGACCAGACTAGGGATGTAACAATTACCGGTAAAATGGTTAACCGTGATCAAATTCCCAATGATTAGTAATACCATTTCAAATTTTAATCACCGTTAAAACCGTGACTGCTTACAGCACTTTGAAAAACTCACAATGATGCTGATCATTGGGTGGAAAAACAGCAGCAGTCGCAGTTTGCAATGTTTAATTTATGAGAACATGACGGAAGACAACGAAGACATGGACATTTTCCCCCTTTTAAAAAGGACAAAGTAGACTTTTAGACTAGGGCTGTGCGATATACTGATATGACATTGTGATATGATATTTAAATGAGAGAGATATGATATTTACACAAATCGTTATATCGCGTATTAGTTTTGCCATTTTTTTTGCTTTATTTTTTCATAATGACCTGGCTGCACCTCAACTGACTACAAAGGTGTCACCTGATTATTTAATAAGGGAGGAAAAAATGTCCCTTTGGAAACTGGACCACATGACAGCTTTCCAGCAAAAACCCATCAAGACGACTTTCTTTCTGAGGAAGCTGAAGATGAAGGCAGGGATGCACGGTAACCTTTTTTCAAAACCGATACTGATAACTTTCAGCTCCTAAAGGCTGATACCGATAACACACATACATACCTAATCATGACAGCAATGCTGTTAACAAAGCCAAAAATAATTTTTACTCTTTAAATGAAGAAATATTTATTTTTTCCAGTTAAAACTATCAGCAAGCAATAAAAATCCGAATATGGCATTACCTTAATAAGGGAAGCTGATTTTTGGCATGTAGATACCTTGTCACCAAGGTAAACAGAATCTACCAAAAACCACATATCTTCCTCATTTATGAAAATTGTGATTGTTTAAAGTCCTACATTTAGATTTTTATAATTAAGTACAAAACTAAAGTCGTCACTGGAGCCATTTTTAAAGTTTGAATTTTGCTTCATCTTAAACCAGATCCATAAAAAAAAAAAACACTTTAACCTCCGTATTTATTAAGATTCTGGTAGTTTTCAAGCCTTACATTACAGTATTGATATAACTGCACTAATATCGATCAATCGATACGTTGGTGTCGATATTTGTATAAATCCGCCAACCGCTCGTCTCAAACTGCTGCATCCACGCAGAATTTGGTTTGTTAGGTTACCGGAAAAGACAAAAAATTTGTCTACCAACACAAAACCACTGAAAACATTGTAGTTAGCGTGTAAAATACTTTAAATTTACTTTCATTCTGATATCAAACAAATAAACGGCAAACATAGTCGATACTAAAACCAAAACTTGGAATTAGAAAGCTACGTTTTCTGTTTCTTTGTCCAGAATTCAACTATTTTAAAACAAAAATATGTCGGGAAGGAAATCAGCGCCATACCTGAAGGTTTCTGTTCACTGTCGGAGCTCCACCACCTCAGAAAACCTCGAAGTTCAGCTCTGAACGTGGACGAACATCTCCCGACAGCGCCATGGCTGACCGGTCAGAACCGGTCTGAACAGGTGTTAGCCATTAGCTGCTAGCTAACTGGTCTCGCTAGTTAGCATCGGTGATCGCGTAGCTAACTTTTCAGTTTTATCTGGCTTCTCGTGTCCTGGTGGATGGATGAGTCCAGATTAGAATAAATCTTCATAGAAGGCCATTATTATGAGATTGTCATAAGATCCAGTCATTTATTATGAGATTAAACGTCAGTTTTATGAGATGAAGTCAGTTGTAAGAAAAAGGAATTATGACATACGTCATAATTGTGAGAATGGCTCTCAATAATGCTGACTAAAAATAATAAAGAACGAACTAATATTTTTAAATACTGGTAATTTGCAACTTTTAGCAATTTTTGTTCATGGAATAATTGTGTTGAATTTCCACGACACGTTTACACCTAAAGTACCAGTAATATACAGTCGTCCTCAAAATTATTCACACCCCCCAATTAAAGAAAATACTAAATTGATAATAGTAATTCAAAGAACAAGAAACTAATAAATAAAATTCACAAAAGTAGAATTTACTGAAAAAAAATATTGCTACACTTGTAGTTGCAAATAAAAAACTGTCTCAAACACATTGGAGCACCTTTCCCATGAACAGTGGACCAACATACCTGTCAACAGGTGTGGAAGTCTTTTTGAACATTAGAGAAAACACCTGATTGCAGTGATTGCCTCAAAGTGTTGCTCAACAAAGTTTTTAGCTTCGAAGCCACATCATGCTTGTCTACGGTACTTGTTTTATTTCTTGTGTGTTTGTTTTTACTATTTCTGTTAAATCACAATTCAAAATCAATGTAATTCTCATAAAATTATTTATTACTTTTATGATTTTCAACTTATTTCACTGACAGCTGTTTTTTTTTCCTACTTTAATTGGAGGGTATGAATAATTTTGAGGACAACTGTCATCCATTTCTCTTATTAGCTTGGAAATTAGGGTATTTTTTGCCACATAATTTCCCACAAATATCTAAATTTATATTTATTTAACCTTTTCTTTATACAGTTAAGTCCCGTTGAAGAAAATCGATGAACAGAATTTATCCATCCTATTTTTACAACTTTTTTTTTTTTTAAATTTTAAAACTTAAAGGTAGAAAGTCATTTTGTAATCCCTTTAAAATGATCGCAAGTTTTCTAAGTTTCTAAGTATTCTAAGTTGCCTTTTTTTTAAAAGGCCATTGACCATGTGCGGCTCTAAGCAACTTTTATTTAGCTGGTTGAGGTGAAAAACAGCTCTTTGGATTGTAAATGTTGGAGACCACTGCTCAAGGCTCTATCCTGGGGCCTCGACTTTTTTCTCCATCTTCTTCTTCTTGGCTCAGTTTTTAGTCCAATTTACGCACAGCTGAACCAGGAAAATGCTTATTCTAAGCCCTATTCTGGGGATTAGTATTATCTAGGGACCACATGTAATAAATAAATTCCCCGACGTCTGCTTTTTATGTGGCGCATTCACACTGGATAACTGAAGTCTGAGATTTGACTGAAATTCACAGACATCCAGCAGATATGTCACGTGCTGCATATGGCGTAACATCTGCTCTTACAAGCTGTGTTTCCATGGCAGTGGATGATCATTCAGAGACAAATATGTTAAATAACACACCGACAGTCGTAACCAACGCTTTAAGAACTTGTACCATGTCAGCATGTTGTCCAAACCTAAACGTTTCGACTAGTGAAACTCCACTGATCACTCCGATTCCAAAGTTAATGCTTTGCCTATATTATCGTAAACATGATACTTTGGAGGAAAAATTCTTTTGAAGCCTCCATTTTTCGCCAAAAGGAAATGAAATGTGTCCAGGAAACAAATACCACCAAATTACGGGTCATTTCTGTCCAAATCTCAGAGATGTCCATTCGCACTGGATTAGTACTATCAGAGGACCTCTGAGTTTAGCAAATTATAGTACGTAATTTGCGTGGAATTAATACATCGCAAATCACAGACATGACCGATTCACACTGGATTAAAATCACAGACAACCTTTGTAATTATTACAAATTACATGTGGTCCCTATATAATACTAATCCAGTCAGAATAGGGCTTTAGACTGAGTTTCTGTTGTTTGGGTATCACATTTTAACTGCTTTTTATAGTCCATTTTTAATGTAACGTTACTGTAATGGAGTTTCTTTTGTTCACCTTGGTTGTGCACTGAACAAACGTGGATTGGATTCACACACAAAATTCAACCAACAAGTCAAATAAAAAAGATTAGAACCAGTTTTACTGCAAGCATATTTTAATACAAAAACGGAACAAAAAATTGTTTATAATTTTAGTTTTTTTAATTTTACACAAGTGACTCCTGGTAAAGCTCCTCCCTCCACATGGTCGTCACCGCACAGAGAGGAGCGCAGCATCAAAAGGTGGCGGACTTGTCTCCTCTGCCCCCGAATCCCCGCCCTCCCCCCTCAGAGAGACAATAAATAAATAAAAATCACCTTAAGATGTCTTCTTTCTTTCTTACTGTCATTAGTTTCATAAACTTCATCTCTTACACTGAGATACCGCAGAGACAACTCGGCCCTGCCAATGACAGGACAATTGGAAAAAAGCCTAGAAGAAAAGACACTGAGGAGGGACACGAAGGAGGAGACCCCCCCCATCTTCTCCCCTGTCATTCATAGTTGTAGTTTTCTCTACAGATGAAGGGAAACCCCTTTGGTCAGGAAACTGTCGTCATTAGCAACAAAGAAAACTGAAACAAGGCTGCAGTAGAATCAGAGTCTACTGAGAAATTTACAAACAAACCATGTCAAGAGAGCGGAGTGGACATGTCGGTACAAAAATCACAATTTTGTTAACCATAATACTAAATCCCTCTCTGCCAATGGTGATATGACATGAAACAAAAAATAAATAATCTTTCTTTCAAGCTAAATAACAAAACTGGATTATAAATTAACCAGAAAACAAACATTTGCAAAAGAAAACTTTGCATACAGTGACTCAAGTCAATGACCTCTATTGTTTCCTGTAACAGACACACGTGGGATACACACCACCTCATGTGTGTGTGTGTGTGTGTGTGCAGCTGGGTTGCTAAGGGCAACGCAGAATAGGTGGAACAGCAGAGGGAGAGACAATTAGTGCATGCTGGTTGTCGGGCTCTGCGGACATGGTTGTTAACATCATGTTAGGTTACACATGTCGTATATCAGTAATGTGCTGTTAGTCGTCACCGTAAAAATAGTCCTTCTATTGCTAGTCGGTGATTTGTGTGTGTGAGAGAAACCACCGCAGGCTGAGACGGAGAGGAGCTGGTGCTGGGAGGAGTCCGAGGCCCCGCCTCCTCGCCGCTCCGCTGCTGAGCCGGCTGTTTCCTCGCCAGCCGGCTCCGAGGGGGGGGGGGGAGCGACATGGCAGTCGTTGCATATTTTCCTTTTTGACGCGTCGTTGAGGCATGCGGCCCACAAGCCAAAATAATTTACCCACAATTCTTTCTTTTTATTTTCCTGAATGTGACTGTAGCTTTTCTCGTTGCTGGGAGCTGTGGTGGTGGTGGTGGTGGCGCGGCCCTCCCCCTCCCTCCCTCCCCCGCCTCCGGGCTGAAGTGTGTGTGTCAGTGTTGTGGGAAGTGTGTAACATAAAGTAAGGCAGCATCGCATCACTTGGTGTTTGGTTCCACGCCAGTCGTGGGGAACTGTGGGGAGGAGAAGGACACTGGAAGGCAAACTGGGATCTTAAAGGGGAAAAGTCGGTGCTGACCCCGTGGATCCGGTCCTGGACCACCAGACCAGGACTCTTCTCCTCTTGTGCATGTTCACAGTCAGTTTTAACGACGGGGGAAAGAAGGAGGAGGAGGTCCATGTGGACTGTCCGTCTCCTTCTGTCCCCGGGGAAAATCAGTCGTAGTGCACGGTTTTCTGACCGGCCCTCCACGAGGACGTCCAGGTCCTGACTGGGACGTCCAGGTCCAGACTGGGACGTCCACGTCCACATGGCTGACGGCGGTGGTCCGCTCTCTGTGGCTCGGTTTACTTCTTCGCAGACCCGGGGGTCTTTGGACTGGGAGCCTTCTTGGAGATGGTGGGAATCTTGGAGGGCTTGGCTCCGCTGCCGGGACGTCTGGGGGTGTCGGAGGTGTCGGAGCAGACGGAGCGAGCGTCCTGAAGCTCTGACGCGTCCGAGGCGTCGCTGCCACGGCGACTGCTGGCCCGGCTGCCGGCCCGACTGCCGGCTCGGCTCGTTGGGCCGCTGGCGGAGGACGCCCCACGTTTGGGATCTGACGGGAACAGAAGAGGGGGGGTTAGACAGTCTCCCCTGACATCCTTTTAAAACAAGAAGACTTTATTTCCTCACTGTTGGGTCAGATTCTGGTGTAGACGTGAAGAACTGAGCAGAACAGAAGAAAAAAAAACGTTCTCCCTTGTTCTTCTATTCTGAAATCAAGTTTGTAATCTTGCACTTGTCTGTGCAAGTATAATAAAAATTTAAACCTTTTAATGCGAATTAAAACCTAACTTATTTGCAATTATGAAAATAAAAAAATACAGAAAAAAATAAAAGGAAAAAGACTTTAATATTAAATTGTAATTTATTTCCAAACAACAATTAATAAGATGAATTATAAATAAATAATGTAAAAATAAATACATAAATAAGAGGGAATTAAAAGCAAATAAATAGCTGGATAAAAAGAACTAAAACTGATTTTACAGCAGTTTGAGTGAACGTAGATGTATCGCGTCTCACCGGTTCGTTTGCCGGCGTGCGTCGTTCCCCCGTTCTCCCCCGTCAACGAGCCTCGGCTCGAGTGGAACGTCGGCCTCTTCAGTTTGGACCCGGACGCCGCCCCCTGCAGGACAACGCGCAAAACATCAGCTGAGGACAACTTTACTGTTACGGACATCAACATTCGATTAAAAACAACAATTTTAGTTAAGACATTAACACAACAAACATTTACATGAACACAAACACACCTACAAACAAATAATACAAATGGACACAAAACACGTTTTAACAAACTAAACAAAAACTGGCCGCTACATTCTGATCAAGTTCTGTGTTGGTTTATAATATTAAACGGGCTAAAGCGCCGCTCTGAGACTGCTATAGATTTTTTTTCCCATAACTTGTAATAATTATAACTTCTAGACATTTTCTTTATTGTTTAAACTACTAATTTATTTAGAAAATTTTCAATTTTATTTTCATTTTATCAATATTCTTTTTTTAAATGAAAAAAGAAAGAAGAAAATTCAAGTTATATTTTCTGAAAGTCAAACAGAAACTGTCAAGCGTGACATTGACAGGAAGCCCAAATTCAACTTTTAAATCTAAAAATTCTCATGTTTAATTTCACCACATTACATTTAACTTATTGTTTTCAACTGAAAACAGAAAAAGCTGCTTCAATCTTTCAGTTTAAACATAATTTTCATGTTTTCTGTTTTATGCTGATGACTTCATGCTTTTCTTGTCTAAACTAAAATGTCAAAGTGGAAAAGTTTTCATGTTTTAACTTCACCACATCATTTTTATTCTCCTCTGTAAAATAAAACAGAACGAGAAGCTGAATTTTTAAGTCTGAACTTGATTTTTAGCATTTCTACTAAGTTAAAACTATTCTATGCTGATGACTTTGAGCTCTTTTTGTCTAAACCTTTGAATTTGATACATTTCCATGTTTTAACTTCACCACATCATATTTATCCTATTTTTTTTTCACGTAAAACAGAAAAAAACAGCCAAAATGTTTTGGTTTAAAATTAATTTTTAGACTTCAATTAATGATGAAGTCATGCTCTTCTTGTATGAACTAAAAATTTTAATCTAATAATTTCCCCTCTTTATCTTCACTACATCATAATTTCTACTTCTTTCAACTCAAACAGAAAACGCAGTTAAAATTTTTCAATCAAAACTTAATTTTCAGATTTTCTGTCCAGGTAAAACTACTTTACACCACATCTGTTACGTTCCAACTTCATTAAATCATATCTATTATCTTTTCTTGTCTAAAATAGAAAAAGCAGCTAAAATGTTTTGGTTTGAAGGTCGTTTTTAGATTTTTTTTTTGTGCAAGTATAACTATTCTATGCTGATGACTTCATGCTTTTTATGTCTAAACTAAAACTTCAAAATCTAATAATTTCCACTCTTTATCTTCACCACATCACAGTTTTCTTTCTTCTTTAAACATAAAAAGAAAAAGCAGCTAAAATCTTTCCAGCTGAACTTATTTAGATTGTCTACTGAGTTAAAACTAGGGCTGGGAAAAAATATTGATACACGTAAATATCGCAATATCTTCATATGCAGATTTAATATAGATATTTAAAAATGCGATATTGATCTATTTTACCAACGAAATCTTGTGAGATTTCATCGTTATCTTACGAAATCTCACAAGATTTCACAAAAAAAACGTGAGATTTCGTGACTGAACGACGAAATCTCACGTTTTTTTTTAAAGATTTCTTTGGTAAAACGGATGTCGCATATTCTTCTTTTTTAATTCTTAATATTTTTCTTTTTTGTCTTTTTTTTTTCTTCTGTCACATTTTCAAATATCAATATGATATTTCAGTGTATAAATATTTTTTCCCAGCGCTAGTTAAAACTCTTTTACGCTGTTGACTTCATGCTCTTCTTGTCTGAATTAAATCTTTAATCAGATTTGTTTTCACGATTTCATCGTTATCTTACGAAATCTCACAAGATTTCACAAAAAACGCGAGATTTCCTGACTGAATGACGAAATCTCGCATTTTTACAAGATTTCTTTGGTAAAATGGATGTCGCATTTTCTTTTTTTTTTAATTCTTAATATTTTTCTTTTTTTTCTGTCACATATTCAAATATCAATATGATATTTCAGTATATCGATATTTCTTCCCAGCGCTAGTTAAAACTCTTCTACGCTGTTGACTTCATGCTCTTCTTGTCTGAATTAAATCTTTAATCAGATTTGTTTTCACGATTTCATCGGTATCTTACGAAATCTCACAAGATTTCATAAAAAAACGCGAGATTTCATGACTGAATGACAAAATCTCGCGTTTTTTCAAGATTTCTTTGGTAAAATAGATCAATGTCGCATTTTCAGTGTATCGATATTTTTTTCCCAGCTCTAGTTAAAACTCTTCTACGCTGTTGACTTCACGCTCTTCTTGTCTAAATTAAATCTTTAATCGGATGTTTTCACGTTTTAACTTTCACCGCATTATTTATTCTCCTCTTTCAACTCAAAACACAAAAAGCAGCTACAATCTGTCAAAGCAGCCGAACTTCTTAGCAGGCATGTGCGTTAGTGCATTAGCACGTCCAGTGGCGGGGGGTTGGGGTGGGATGGGGAGGTGGGTGGTAGGGTGGGTGGGGTGAGTGTGTTACCTCTTGCCCTGGAGTGCTGTGGCTGTGACCGTGATCTGGGCAGCAATGGCACTTGGTTGGCGTTGGAGTTTTACTGTGTGCCAGCCAGGGCTTGGCATAGTCACGAGAGTGAGTGTGGGAGGACTGAAGGGAGGAAGGGAAGGAAGGAAGGGAAGGATGGGAAGCAGTGCAGGGGAGAGGAGTGTCGGGAGGAGGGGGTAAGAGGTGGGAGGTGCAGTGCAGCGTGTTGTTACGTAAAAGCGATGATTTTGGTTTTTTTAAACGGTGAACCCGACAAAGCAGGGGAGCGATTTTGAAGGCGGGTTAGCAGGGTTGACAGGAAGTAACAGGAACGGAGGGAAGAGGCAAAAAGATGACAGAAAAAAAAACAGAAGAGAAAATAAATTTCACACGCAGGATGTGGTGAATCTTGACAACATCAGGACGACAACAAAGGAACAATATGCAACAAAAACCCTTAAAAACACACAAGTGATGTCACAAACGAACATTTGGCGTCTGCCACAGATACACACAGATGCTTTGATGACAAACGACGACGACACAGACGTCCTTCATCCTGATGATGATGTCATGGAGATGTCTGGGCTTGTACAGGTGTGTGTGTGTGTGTGTGTGTGTGTGTTCCAGCCTGACCCGTGCTAAATTTCCTGTTTGACACAATCGTTGCAAAAACTTTGCACAAATACAAAAAAACACATTCACTATAAACTCGTGATTAAAGACAAAGACTTGGAAAAGAAAAGATCAGATTATCGTTAGTCTGACTAAAGCTGGATTATTAAACGACAGGTAAACATGTTAATCCAGCTGAGGACTGCTCTCGCTTACCACTGTTGTTGCAATGTGATGGTTATCTGTTGCCAATGGTAACGCCACCATGAACCAAGTTTACCATTTTACATTTTTGGTTTATTTGCTTTAATTACGCTCCATAATTTTTATTTATTTTTGTTTTGTTATAAAAAGATCGGGGTTGGATTTAATGCGTTTTCTTCTTCTCACTCCCTTTCAGGCATGTTGACTATTATTTGTTACATGGTTATGGTTAAATGTTGTTTTTATTTATTTTTGTTTTCTATTGTGAAAACAGCTGTGTATGTGTTCAATCATTAAATACAAACACAATCTGTACTTCTCAAACTAACACCGGGATGTCGTCTCCTCTACGTTGACCCAGCTGTGACGGGCCGCCATTGTTAACGCCACGCCTTTAAAATGCTGAGAATGAAGCCGTTTCAACGTTTAACTGAAACTGCAGGTAGGATGCTCTGCTGTCAGACACCTGCCCTGCACATGAACGCAGCATGCAGAGTGGAGATATGAGGGACGAAAAATGACAAAACAAAAAATAAATATATAAATAAATAAATACACATATAAATAAATAAATGCACATACAAATGTATAAATAAATAAATGAATAAATATAAAAATAAATAAATACACAAATAAATGTAGAAATGCATCAATCAATCAATAAATAAATATATTTTGGTCATATGCACCACTCTAACCAATCGTGCTGAAGACAAATGTTAGAACCACCCACCTCATTAGCATATGGAGACAGAAATGCAGAAATAAATAAATGTGGAAATGTAGAAATACAGAAATAAATGTAGGAAGAAATAAATAAAAGTATGAATAAATAATTGTGTAAATAAATAAATGTAGAAATAAATAAATGTAAAAAATAAATAAATGAATAAATACATAAATGTATAAATGCACAAAAAGGAGAAAATGCATGAATAAATACATAAATAAATAGACAAATACAAGTAAAAAAAAAATAAAATTGGCATTTTTTATGACCAAAATATATTTATTTATTGATTGATTTATGCATTTCTACATTTATTTGTGTATTTATTTATTTTTATATTTATTCATTTATTTATTTATACATTTGTATGTGCATTTATTTATTTATATGTGTATTTATTTATTTATTTTTTGTTTTGTCATTTTTCGTCCCTCATATGGAGAGGGTTACTGCAACATTTCTTTAATTGGACTGATACAAAGAGATTATTCTGGGGAATAATTATACTATTTTATATTTCTTTAACTCAATGCATAAACAACCAAATTATTATCCGGACCATAAAATCCAAATTTAGCATTACGTTCATGAGAGAAGCTAATTTTTGGCATGTAGATACCTCGTCACCGAGGTGAACCAAACCCACCAAAAACCACATCTCCTCCTCATTTATAAAGTTTGTGATAGTTTAAAGCCTCACATTTAGGATTTTTATTAGGTTACAGAAATAAAGTCATCATGGAGCCGTTTTAAAAGTGAATTTTGCTTTATTTTAGTGAGAGAAGCTGTTTAGGGAATATGGGGTCTTGTCATAGCAAAGAACCGGATCCTTCAAAAACCACTTCATATATAAAAAGACTGAGTTTTCTGAAGTATCAATATAATTACCAATGTTAGTATCGGTATTTGTATCGATCTGCGCACCTCTACAGATGGGGAGATGTGAAATCTGTCTTAATAATGTCGCTCCATCATTCATGGTTCATGGTGGGGACTAATTGGGACCTGCAGGCTTTACAGGTTCAGATTTGGTTCTGAGCTGAGGGGGGGCCGTGAAAAACTTACCCTGGATGAGGCGGAGGCCGTCGGCGTGGCGGGAGTGGAGGGAGCCGAGGGGAGGGAGGCGCCGCTGTGGGAGGCCGAGGAGGATGAGCGGGTCGGCGAGGCGTTGCGGGAGCCCGGTTTGGAGCGCCGGCCCCGGGACCGGAAGGGAGCCAGACTCTGGGACGCTCCTTCAGGAAGGATGAACTTCTCTCTCAGCTCCAGGTTGGTGCGACCGCGAGCTGCAGACAGAGACCAAGAGGGGGGAGAAGAATGAGCCGGTCCTCCTGGTGGGTCGTTTTCCTCCAGCAGGGGGCAGCAGAGGCAGCGAGCAGTGAGGGACAGTCAGTGCTTCCATGGCTGCAGACAGTAAAACTGGGGCGTGTTTCATTTGAGAGTGCACGTGAGCAGAGCGGGTGTTTGGGGGAGTTTGAAGAACTGGAAACTCGGAGGTGAACTTTGAGTTGGTTTTAAGGGAGGCAGTGAGGATGTGTGAGTGCAACGGTAAGAGGACGCTCGCTGGATACGCAACGAAAGTCCGCAGGTCCACACGTGAGGACAGAATCTGGAGAGACAGTCATCGCTGCAGGGGACCTGTCCATCCTGTCCATGACTCAGACAGCTGTGCAGAAACCAACGCTGCACGCCTCAAACTGAAACAGGATCTTCTTTTCCGTACTAATCCATCATTTTTGGCTCAATAAAAACTCAATAAAAGGCTGAGAGGAAGGAAATCCACCTCTGGATGCCTTCTAACGATAAAAACTGTTGCACAAAGCACAAAATGAGACACCAACAGGAACAATCAGCTGTTTTCTCTCCTTTCCTGCAAAACGGGGCCCAAAACCAACAGATGCATCCAACTCTCAACAAGAACGTGAATATGTGCATGAGCCAAAACTGCAAACCTGTCGTTAAAGGTCCAATTCATGACCTCTGGAGACACCTGATCAGAGGCATCTCAGTCCAAGGTAAGGTTTATTTTCACAGCACATTTCATACATGAGACAGAGTGCTTTATAAAAAAAAAAAAAGAAACATTAAAAATAAGAGAATTAAATGAAATAAATAAAAGCAGAACTAGATCTGTATGTCTCAGGAAATAATTAATCCAGCCTGGTGACGACTTTAAATCTCCACGGCTGAGTGTCTACCCCCACATTTACCAGTTTCTGATCTTCCTCTGAACAGAAACCAAGAATTCTTCATCTAAAATGACGCGAGTCTCGTTTCAGTTTAAAGATACTTCCCTTCCAAACGTTGCTCCCTTCACTCGCTGGCGCGGTTACATCATACATCCACCAGGGGGCAGAGTTCACCACCAAATTCCAACATCACTTTCAGGCGTTGGTGGAGCTTGTGATGATGTCATAAAACAGGCAATACGGTGGACAGCAGGGGTCCGTTCAGCCGTTAAATATGCTGCAGCAGCTTTTTTTTTCTCCTTTGCGAGTCACACATGTAGACATACGGCTCAACACTGCCCCCAGAGCTTCAGGTGCTACTCCTCTGCTCTGACGGCGGACGCACCAAATTACCTCGTAAATGTTTTTTGCGTTTAGCTGCTCGTCCTGGACCCAAAACAAGAGGGTCAAAGTTCTGCTGGACAACTTTAATTCCTGCAGCACTTCAGGTAAAAGTTTTAACCGGACCAGAAAACAACGACAAGACGACGAAGAGTCTTTGCTTTCAGTGTTTCTGTGTTTGATTTGACGGATGAAACCAGGAACTTGAAGCGACGACGATCGTCTCCAGTTTTCTGACAGAAAACGACTTTCGTTGCGTATTCAGGTGAAGCTGAGAGCTGGTAGCGAAGCGCAGCGTCTCCACAAGCTTCCATGTCTGATTCTTCCTGCGAGGGAGCTCCTGGGCTCTGTGGGTGGGGGTTGGAGGGAAGGGTGGGGGGAGGGGGGGGATCATGCCTGGCTGATGCTCATCAGGAGAAAACCCAGATTCAGGGTTTCTCCCTCCTTCAAAAAGACACGGAGCAGCATTCTTGGACAGAAAGTGGTGCAGCAGCCTCAGCGGACGACAACAAGCCTGGAGAAGCCAGCCACGGAGAGAGAGTGAGGAAAAATGGTAGAGATGGGATGAGAGAGAAGAGTGGAACAAAGAAAGAGGGAGGAGAGGAGGGCTGCAGCTTTCACGGCCATCGTCCCGAGCAACCGGCCACTCAATCTTAACGGGTGCACCCTGCAATTACGTCCCCACTTAAAGCCAGCCAGGTGCACCCTGTAATTGTGTCCCACCAACCAGCCATCACATTTAAAGGAGCGGCGTTGGAAGCCAGCGTTATTAGAAACCCGGGCTGGCCACGCCCAGGTCTTACACTCGTCCTCAGCCTCTCACTCTAAACTACGTTTTTCTGTCTGGGGTTAAACCAGTTCACAGATTTCTAACGGTTTTACTGTAAAGACCAGGGATTGGCCAGGTCCTGCTTCGTTGGTGAGTGGGGGAAGCATGAGGCAGACATGTGGCACAGACAAGACGGACATCTACGCTTACACACAAACCTGGCGACAGTTAGAAAGAGCACACACACACACACATTTATGGACAATCAGACAGCTGTGATTAAAGATGGACGAAGATGAAGAGTGACAGAGATGAAGTGAGAGACAGGAACAGAAGTGTAGATACCTCGGCAGCAGAAATAGCCAGGAGTGACTGTCACTAAGAGACACAAGAGACAACGTGAAATATCTGCATGCTGGAGGTGGGATGAAGAGAGTCTCTCACACGGATAACCCCTCCTGGAAACACACTCATGATACATAATCACACACGCGGCTGACAACAGGTCCGGACGAGCGTGGGTCGCCACGGAAACGTGTTAGAGGACAGCGGCGACAGCCAGGGAGGTTCAGGTGAGGAAGAGCAGACGTTACGTTAGTCAGGTGATCACAGCAACACAGGCCAAAAACCACAAACCAAACAGGAAGAGCAGAGAGATGGAGGGAGGGAAAACGCTAAAAATAAGAAACCTGGAGGAGAGAGCGTCCAGGAGAAAAGAAAAGGTGGAGAAAAGACAGGCAGCTGGGAGAAAACGTGAGATAGAGAAGTCCAACCTAGACGAGATGAGATGGAGCTACTGGAATCGGAGCGGAGAATCTTAAGTCCTGGATGTTGCACTGAGGAAAGAGAAAAAAAGGGGGGGAGAAGGGAAGAGAAGGGGAAGGAAGAGGGAGAGAACTGAGGACCATGCACCATGCAGTACTACAGTTTTATTAAAGAATGAACAGAGACAGTGATGGAGGGCAGAAAGTGTCCAGAAAAAGACAGGAAAAGATGATGGACGGAGGACAGGTCTCGGAGAGAGAGACAGAGATGGAGGAAGAGAAACACTCCGAGTACAACAGATACACCGACGTCACTGGAGGAGAGAGAGCAGCACTTTGCTGCTTCACCTGCTGACAGACAACTCCACAAACGTCAGTCAGTTCACACGTCTGCACCTCGTCTGCTCGTCCAAGTTTCCAGAAGCTTCACTGGAGGGTTTGTTTGATGTTTGAGGAGCTGGAGCCTGAATGATGTCATCGAAGATGCTGGGAACGGTAAATCCAACATCTACGGCGATGGAAATGTCAAATCCGACATCTACGGCACTGGACACGGTAAATACATAATCTACTACGATGGAAACGTTACATCCATCATCTATGGCGCTGAACATGTATCTGATCTCTACGGGGTGGGAAACGTTAAATCCGTCATCTAAGATACTGGGAATGTTACATCCAACATCTAAGATGCTAGGAACATTAAATTCATCATCTACTACGATGGAAATGTCAAATCCCATATCTACGATGCTGAAAACATTAAATCTGTCATTTACGGCGCTGGAAACGTTAAATTCGTCATCTACTGCGATGGAAATGTCAAATCCGACATCTACGGCACTGGAAACGTTAAATCTTATCTTGTGCTGGAAAGTTAAATTGTAACTATGATGGAAACGTAAATGACATTATGGCACTGGAAAGTTAAATTTGTATCTACGATGCTGGCGAATCAACATTTCTATGATTGAAAAAAAATGACATCTTGGGACTGGAACGTCACCGACACTATGGGACCGTTAAATTTGACATCTACGATGCTGGAAACGTCAAATCCAACATTTACTATGATTGAAAAATCAAATCCGACATCTATGGGACTGGAAACGTCAAATCCGACATCTACGGCACTGGAAACGTTAAATTTGTCATCTACTATGATGGAAACGTCAAATCCGACATCTATGGGACTGGAAACGTCAAATCCGACATCTACGGCACTGGAAACGATAAATTCGTCATCTACTGTGCTGGAAACGTCAAATCAGACATCTATGGGACTGGAAACGTCAAATCCGACATCTACGGCACTGGAAACGTTAAATTCGTCATCTACTATGATGGAAACGCCAAATCCGACATCTATGGGACTGGAAACGCCAAATCCGACATCTACGGGTCTGGAAACGTTAAATTCGTCATCTACTATGATGGAAACGTCAAATCCGACATCTACGGCACTGGAACGTTAAATTCGTCTACTATGATGGAAACGTCAACGACATATGGGACTGGAAACGATAAATTCGTCATCTACTGTGCTGGAAACGTCAAATCAGACATCAATGAGGCTGGAAACGTCAAATCCCACATCGACGGGTCTGGAAACATTAAATTCGTCATCTACCATGATGGAAACGCCAAATCCGACATCTACGGTGCTGGAAACGCCAAATCCGACATCTACGGGTCTGAAAACGTTAAATCCGTTATCTACGGCACTGGAAACGTTAAATTTGTCATCTACTATGATGGAAACGTCAAATCCAACATCTATGGTGCTGGTAACGTTAAATTCGTCATCTACTATGATGGAAATGTGAAATCCGACATCTATGATTCCGGAAACATAAAATCCGACATCTATGATTGTCTAAATGTGATATTTTAGCATCATTCTTGAAACTGGTCCACAGACCTGCAGTTTGTCTCCAGTCTAATCAGATGTTATTTCTTAAATGTGAGACTCATCAATCAGGCTCCTGGAGGTTTATGTGACAGAAACATGTTGAGACGGGACGGGAAGAGTTCGGATGTGGGTGTGTGGACTCGCTCACCTCTGCATGGATCGTTCTTCACCAGAAACTCGTCCAGAGCCATCCAGCCTCCTCCGACTCTCACCATCACCGTGCTGCGCAGAATCCTGACCAGACGAAGCTGCTGAGAGTCGCCGAACTGTCGGATTCAAAGAGACGGCGGTAGGAAGGAACAAAGCCAGGACAGCAGCAGAGGACAAACAAGTCAGTTTTTATCTTCTCACATGATTCACGCTCTCACAGCAAGGAGATCCATGAACAGATCAGAGCTAGGACCTCCTCTACTTCATGCAACACAACCATGCAGCAACAGATTTTCAGCCCGATTCACCCAAAGCATCACCAGGATTCACTGGAAAATCTAACTCCAGTAAGTTTTCAGTTTTTCCCCCAGCGAAGCAGAAAGGAATCCTCCGGACCTCTCCAAGCAGCTTCAGCTCGCTATAAATCACCTCACCACTAACGAGCACTCCAGCCATGTCACTGTCGCCTCGCGTTGTGCAATTTGTCACTCAGCACCAAACAAATGACAGCATGAACACCAGCGGACGGTGAAACCTGCTCCCACGTTGCAAACACGCAGATCTGCGCTTCTCAACCCAAATCATCCTTTAACCTCAGATTTAGCTTCTTTTTATGGAAGTTTGTGGAAACAGAAGGCGCTCTGGTGTTGCAGCACGAGGAAGCAGCTTCCACGCGTCCGTCCACGGCAGCGGGAGGAACTTTACCTGGTTTCCGAGGAAGAACTAGAATAAATCCGGCGGACACGGAGCAGAGGAACAGAGGGGGAAAGAAACAGAGCGAGAGTGAAACAACATGAACTGAAAACTGACGTCTGAACTGTATCAGCAACATCTTCCAGGACCGCTTCTCGTCAAGTTACTGAAGCTGGAGATTAGCGGAGTGAGAGAAATGACGTGGACACGAAGGCAGTGATGTGAAGACATGGCGGGGACAAACAGACACAGCTGAGGATGAGGATGAAGATGTGAGGACAGAAAAGTGCAGCCATCGTGGACATTAGTGTCTCCCGCGTCCTGCAGCCGGACGTGGGCATCATTACCCTGATGATAATGATGGAGGATGATGATTCAGTAAACCATGTGGAAACGCTTCACACTGATGTGAAGTTTACTGGGAAAAGTTACAGAGACACACAGACTGCTGGGGAAGGAGTCCAGTTTAACCAGTTCACCCTGAACACACCTGACTTCATCTAGCTGGTTAAACCAGTTAAATTAATCAATTTCCTGCTCAGAAAATAATCCTAATGTTATAAATAAGCATTCTGCAGTAAATCATTTCTATTTGTGTTGAGAAATATATAAATTTAAACAAAGAATAAGTAAATAAAGCAGCAGAACTTCCTTCCCAGAAGGCCGTGCGCTCCCACATTTACAGTTTCATTCATGTTTAGATGTGGAAGACGATCCTGGAGCTGTGACGTGTTAGAATAAAGTGATCGTGACGTGTTGTGATGTTATGGTTCATGTGAAAACATCAGGACATGGTGATGTGAGAGGAAGACGTGAAGAAAAGCAGTGAATGATGTCGAGAGGAGCCTGGAGAGCAGATGCAGCCGGATACAGTTGATCTGAACTGGGTCAAACAGAACTTTTCAGAATAAGAAGCAACGCTTCTTCTCGTAGGTCCTGTTTGATCCAGTTCTTTCATCAATCTTTTTCTTGCATTTAACACGATCATGAACAGAAAGTGATGTTTGAGACTCACCCGGTACTTGTTCTCTCCGATCTGCTCCACCTGGAACCGCTTGGCACATTTGCACTGGGCCACCTGCCGCGTCACCTGCACCACAGACAACATGTCAGCCCGCCCTCCCTCTGCGCTCCCTCCCGTTCGTTCCAGGGAATTCCCTCACCTCGTCCTCGATCTTATCGGCGTCGGTGGTCGGCCTGTAGGCGTCCTTGTTGGGGTGCAGGGCAGCGACGAACTCGTAGTAGTCGATGTAACCGTCTCCGTCTCTGTCGAAGATGTCCGCCACGGCCGTCATCTCCAGCTTGCTGGTTGGAAACTCTGCACGGAGACGACGGAGATGTTTATATGACTTGCATGAATGTGATGTAATTACGATGGCGGTCCGGCCCGGTTCAGGTTAAACATGAAAAACATGAAAGCAGCAAATTGAAGCCATTTATTTGTAAATGCAGTCTTGCTTTGGGAGAATCCAGAGTGAAATACTGCAACACCACCGATGATTACTGATGAGCTCTTTGTCTAAAAAGGTGATCAGTTCTTCCTCACGCCTCTAAAACAGCTGCAGCACAACTGTTTAAGAGCGGCGAAGAAGAACTAATCACAGCTAACAGCTTATCAGGAAACAGATTCCTGTTTAGTAAATAACGCTGCATCTGACTCGCCGATACCGATACCGATACCAGCATTTTTATAAGTATCAGAGATATTTCCGATGCTGGTAGTGGAACAGCTGTAGTTGACACCAGATCGTCCCACATAGATGGCGAGTTACATATTTACTACGGCTCCAAGAGGCTGTTTCTCAATACCAAGTATGCTAAGAACATACTTGTGTACTTGCTAGGAAGTACAGACTTCTGAGGACAGAAGGATGCAAGTACTCTCGTTGCGCATTTGCAACAGAAAAGTACTTGATTACGTCAAAGATGTTGCTGAAGTTATGTCATGGCAGTCATCTAATATTAAAATGATAAGATGAAACAACCCTGCGAGGATGTGGGAGCTAGATCCAACTTAGCTGTGCAACCGTCTTACTGTTAGCTCCTGTTAGCTACCGTTAGCTCCTGTTAGCTGTTAGCTCCTGGTTGTGAAACTGCAAGTCACTTTTAATAACAGTTTAAACTTCATCAAAACACCAAGAAGTTGAAGTAAAACAACTCTGTTGTGGAAAAGTTATAAAAAACCAAAATTACGTAAAATAATGAGTAGTTTCAGTACTATTACTTTTCTCCTCCACCATTGTTAGGCTGCAATGCCTTATGGGATATAAGGGTGCCCGAAGTCCACAAAAGTCACCTCCAATGCAGACTCGGAAGTGGGCGGAGCAATTACACATCTGGGAAAGTGGAGCGTACTAGTCTGGATGCGTCCTTTGAGCTGGAACAGTGCTTGAACCTCAACTGATGATGTCTCCAAAGTACACGAGAACACAAGTACGTAAAAGTACGCATACACAGTAAGTACGAGAAACTGCCTCTGTCTTTCCAAAACGATGGAGTCCTGCCCCCCCTCTACAGGCATGATGGAGCCTGCTGCCCTCATGCTTAAATCTAACCACACAGCAGCTCGCGGTTCACAGGTGAAAACACGAGACAGGACGCGCTCGTTAAACATAAGAGCATTAAATGTTGCTTAACCGGCCCTCCTCTCTCTGGTAACACCACTACACCGACATCTCAGCCCGTCAGCGACTTCATTCACATGACCTGTGCTCCATGTCGCCATGGCAACCCAATAACACAAAGCAGGGATCCAGAGATCAGTAACCGTAAGGAGGCTTCGTACTGGAGGCCAAGATGCCGTCGATGAACTCCTGCCGCGTGATCTTTCCGTCCTGGTCTTTGTCGATGCGTCTGAAGAAATCCATGACGCGAGACTTCTTGTGGTTCATCCAGCGCATGTACTTCTTCCTCCACACGTCAAAGTCGAAGTTGGCGAATTCTTTGAGCTGCAGATGGATGGTGTGGATTAAAACGGGAGAAAGCGTGACTATCGAACTCCAACAGTCATGTGACAGAAGCAGAAGGTGGCGGTACCTCCTCCAGCCGGTCCAGCGCGTCGTTGAGTTTACGCTGCCGGTCCAGAGCCAGCAGCCACACCTGCTGCCACCGGGCGCAGAGCTGGTTGAGCCGCGGGTTTCCTCCGGACAGCTGCATGGCCGCCTGCTGCTGCTGCTGCTGGTGCTTCCCTGACACATCAAACGGGACGTTATGAGTTAACGGGGTTATTAACACTCACTTATTAACGTTTGCAGATGGAAATGTAAACCCAGGCGACGTACGAGCTCCTCTCCTCTCAGCCAGGCTGCTGGGAGGCTCAGCTGGTTTCCTCTTGTAGGTCTTCGTTACTTTGTCAACATCCGGCTGCTTCCTCATCATCTCCTCCATGAACGTCTGCGGATCACAGCAGCGAGAAAGTCAACGTGGGACGAAGGAAAACACTGAAATCTGAGTCGCTGCGGCGGCGGACAGCCCACCTGGTGCTCCGTGATGAGCGATTTCAGCTGTGGGATGTCCTGAGGAAGCGGCTCCGTGTCTCTCTGGACCAGCGTGGTCTCAGCCCACTGTAACCATGACAACAGCTCCTCCAGCAGGTTGGCGTTGTTGAGCACTTCGGTCAGAGCCGTCTCCAGCCGCTGCTCGTGCTGTTTGGCCCAGGTCAGCACCTGCAGGCAGAGAGCAGATTAACGGCAAGCTGACGATGAACGATAGACCGATACATCGGCCGGCCGATATTTGTGTTTTTGCTGGAATCAGTATTCAACGATATTTGAGATATGTTGGCCAATACCTCCACTCAGCATTATTTACAGACTTTTTTTAAATATATATTTATTACAAGTTTAAATTTTAAAATTATTATAAAACATATAATAATTATTATTTAAAGTAATCCTTCATTATATTAATTTGGGAGTCAAATGCAGTATCTGCCCCAAATATCAGCAGGTTGTATCAATTATCGGCTGAGGCTGATGACAAAATATCAGTATCTGGCCTAAAAAAATATCTGTATCGGTTGATCCCCACTATCAATATTGACCCAATATTGTATTGGCCAATATTGCCTTAAAAACTGATTGTCAATATTAGTTTGATATTGGGTCGATATTTTTAAAATTTTCTTTTTTTATTTGATAGGACAGAGCACATAAAAATAATAAAAACTTCGAAACAGATTCATCCAAAAGGCTAAAAAAGTTTTCATCTGTTGTCCCTGAAAGGAGGAAACACAAAAAATCAAATGCAAGATAAAACAGTTATCAATATAATTAATCGATATCTAACAGGTGCTGTTTGGTGACGAATCCACAGAATGCTGTTTTTGTTTTTTCTTTGGAAACAACATCAGGCCACGCCCACCGTGGAACATGATGATGTCTCCGGCAACACAAGGAATGGATATTACATCATTTTCAGCATTAATATCGGTATCGGGCATGAGAGGCAGAAAATTACAGATTATCGCTATCGGTTGAATTTTTTTTTTTTTGTATTCAATTTAACGAAAGACTGAAAAAATGAAGGAATTGCTTGATGAACATGCATGAAAAATCTAATAAAGATATTTGAAGCAAAAAAAGGAAAAATATCTGTATCGGTGGATCCCTTTGAAGATATCGGCTGGATTTTTAGGTTCCTTCCTCACCTCCTCGAAGCGCGCCCTGATGATGGTGATCCAGTGCTTGATGGTGGTGATGGAGTCGGGGTGGCACACCGTCAGGATGCCCTCCCCCATGCCGGCGGCCTTGTTCACGTCCGTCCTCTTCTCCTCCACGGTGCCCATGAAGTCTCGATGCG
The DNA here is from genome assembly GCA_023101725.1 of Atherinomorus stipes. Taxonomy (NCBI): domain Eukaryota; kingdom Metazoa; phylum Chordata; class Actinopteri; order Atheriniformes; family Atherinidae; genus Atherinomorus; species Atherinomorus stipes. Next base: position 187,256 of record JALJCO010008892.1, read on the forward strand.
TGTGCAGCAGCGCCTGCAGCGTCTCCGCCTCTTCGGGGAGGACGCCGCGGAAACGCAGCGTCTGCTCCGCCTCCGACAGCCACTCCAGCAGCACCTGCACGTTCGTGCGAAACTCCTCCGCCTGTGGGAGGAGAGGAGACGTTTGCGGTGAGGACCTGAGGACTGATTCGGACCGTTTCTCTTCAAACTGGCGGCGAGGTTTTCGCTCTGACCTGCTTCAGCGCCTGCTGGAGGCGGGTCTGCTTGGTGACCGACAGCGCGCACACCGTATCCCAGCGGTTGCTGAGCTCCTGCAGCTGAACTTTGACCCAGGCCGTGTCGTCCCGGCCCGTCTCCATCAGGTCCCGAGCGGAGCGCTTCAGAGCCTGAACGCTGCTGGTCCTTTTACCCAGTTCTTTTTGGAAAACCTGAAAAACACAGAAAGTCTGATGAATTCGGCCAAATAAAGACGTCAGATAAAAAAAAAAGAGAAATTTCTGCCCATCATTCCTTGATGACAGCGAGACAGTTTAGTTTACACACCTTATGCGCATCCATGAGGTTGGACACCAAATCCAGGTCTCCGTGGACCGGCTGGTCTTCAGCCAGCTGAGGCTCCACTCGGTACAACCAGTCCACCAAAGCCTGGAGAGCTTCAGCAAACTGACCTGAGAACAGCAGAGCCTCCTCCAGTTTGTGTTGTCTGTGGAACGGAAGAGAAAAGTTAACGCTCACATTAGGAGTGTTTGAGCTTGGCTTTTTTACCGATATACCGATACCAATCTATGGAACTGTGAGGTTGCATCCATCATATTTTGAGAAATACAACTGCTTTTTTACCGATATCTTATATACCGATATAGTCTAATTGTCTTTGTTTTATCTTTGTGAATCACTTTGTGCTGCATTTTCTTGAATGACAAGTGACTTTTCTTAGGGATGTTCAATACTGGTTTTACTGATATCAGATATACCGATATTGTCCAACTCTTAAATTCCGATATCAACCGATACCAACAACGGTGAGGTTGTATCTCTCATATCTTGAGAAATACAACTATATTCTGCTCCAAGAGCAAAGATCCTAAAATATCCTTAACTCAGCCAGAGGAGTTCATTTTGGACATATCTGGCTGCCAGATATCAGATACTAGCAGGTATCAGATACTACCAATATCAGATACTAGCAGGTATTAGCCAACATTTGGCTAATTCTAATGTTTCTGACAACTTGGTAACTTAACCAACAACTTAAAACCAGACATATTATCAGCAGCTTCAAAGCAAGTCAGTCTGTAGCAGCAGCAGCTGCACTGTAGTCACATGACTCTGAAAGGAATGCTGGGAAATGAAGTTCTTCCACAATAACAGGGACTTTCTACATGCTGGACTGGTGCAAATTGAACGAGATCTCACGAGATATCGTGACAGTACAAGATTTTCATAGTGAAAATATCAGTCTGAAAATAGATACATATGCACTACTCACAAAAAGTTAGGGATATTTGGTTTAGCCACCATTGTTGTTAGCTTTTCTTTCAATATGTTGTTTGAGATGGAGGAATTACCACATTATAATTCCAGTTAAATGTCCAACATTCATGATATAATATCAATAAGGTGTGAACATTTGACATTTTCCTTAAATTATAACTGAAAGCTGAATATCCTTAACTATTTGTTAGTAGTGTATTTTCCGATATCACATTTTAATGCCGATATCGGCCGATAATATCGGACATCTGCAGTTGACATCTAATTTTCCGCTGTAATTCAGATGGGAATTGAACCAGCTTCCTCTTCGGTACCTCTCGACGCTCTTGCCGCAGACGGTGTCCCACTTGTCGCGGACTTCTCCCACCAGGTGATCCAGTTTCTGCTGGTCGGCGGGCAGCTGAGCTTTGTCCCTCATGGCCTTCCCGGACCTCACCGTGGTGTCGTAAACGGGCTGCTTTGATCCCAACGCTTTCTGAAACTCCTGCACGGACGGAAACGGGGCAGGTTAGTGGAGGCGGACTCAGAGAAAGTGGAAATGTTTATGGATCAGTGACGCTTCGTGTCCTCGGGACCTTGTGTTTGGCCAGCTGCACTTTGATCTTGTCCGGCTCGTTGGAGATCTCCAGCTCGGAGTCCAGTCTTTTCTCGGCTTCTTCCAGCCAATCTGTCAGCTTCCTCCAGGCCTCGTGGAACTGAACAGAGACGCGTATGAATGCATTTACAGGTGTGATGAACGAGCAGCAGGTGGAAAACAGACGTGCTGGGCCGTACCTGTTTGGCTCGCTTGCGCGCCTCGTCCAGGTGCCGGCCGCGGTCCAGCGACCTCTGCACCAGCTTGTCCCAGCGGGCCTGGACGCTGAGTAGCAGGTTTTTGATCAGAACCACGTCCTGCTTCAGGCTGGCGAAGCGAAGCTGAGATCCGGCCTTCTCCAGAGCCAGGACCTGCTCCCTGTGGGTGTTCACCTCGTTCACGAACACCTGGACACGGAGGAGAGAAGGTGAAACTTCCTGGCTACTTCCAGACCACAGAAGAAGAAGCAGAGACGGATCATGAAGGAGTCTCCGTCTCCACCTTGTGCTCGTCGATCTGGAAGAGGACGGTGTCCAGGATGAGGCTGGGGGGCTGGGCCATGTTCAGCGTCTGCTCAGCCTGGGTCAGCCAGTTGATGGTGTCCTGCAGAGACGACTGGAAACCCGTCGCCAAGGAAACGGCTTCCTCCAGCTTCGCCTGTAAGGTTTTAGAGTTAAAGTTAAGATTGAAGCTGCAGAGATAGATGGATCCTGAGGGGGGGGGTTCTGCGGTTTTACCCTGCGGTCGTCCATCTTGGTGTTGAGGCTGGCCCACTTGTTCTGCAGCATGGCCAGGTTCTGCTGGGTCTGGGTGGTACCGGGTCCTGCTTCCTCTCCTCCGCGGGCCAGCAGTATGGACTCCCCCTGGTCCAGCAGGCGGTGGTACTGGTCTGCTCGCTGGGTCAGCTGGGCCTGAAGCTCCTGCAGAGACGAGCAGGGGAGAGGACAGGTGAGTGGTTTTATGACACTGGAAACCATCAAAGTTTAATGGTGCAGGGAAGCCAGGTGTCTGTAAGACGATAACGTCACAAAGCTTCGTGTTAAATGATCTCCATCATCCTGCTCATCAAGCTGTAGGCCGTTTTTTAACGCTAGTTTCTAAGGATAGACCGATACATCAGCCGCCGATATTTGCATTTTTTGCTGCCATCAGCATCAACCGATAGGTCGGGTGTGTTGGTCGATATCCCCACTTGGCACAATTTACAGACTTTTTTAATATACCATACTCACAAAAGTTCGGGACCTCTGTTTTTTGTGTGATATCAGAATGAAACTAAAATCTACGACAACCTCTCCCGGTGAACTGAATTATCAGTTGTATCAGCCATCAGCTGATGGTAAAATATTGGTATCAGCCCTAAAAATTCTGTATCAGTCGATCCCTAATATTAACTTGTGAATCAAATGCAGTATCGGCCCCAAATATTGGCAGATTTTAGCAGCCATCAAGTGAGGCTGATGAGAAAATATTGGTATCGGCCCTAAAACAATTGTATCGGTCGATCACTAATATTAGTTTTTTATTCTATTTAACCTTTATTTTCCCAGGAAAGTCCCAGTGAGATTAAAAACCACTTTTTTAAAGGAAGTTCTGGCAGCAGAAGTTACAGGACAATAAAGTTTGGGAGTCAAATTCAGTATCGGCCCCAAATATCAGGCTCAAATATGGGCAGGTTGTATTAGCCATCAGCTGATGGGAAAATATTGGCATTGGCCCTTAAAAATCTGTACCAGTTGATCACTAATATCAATTTGGTAGTCAAATGCAGTATCGACTCCAAATATCGGGCTCAAATATTGGCAGGTTTTATCAGCCATCAGTTGATGGGAAAATATTGGTATCGGCCCTAAAAAATATGTATCAGTCGATCACTAATTTTTAATTTGTAAGTCAAATGCAGTACCGGCCCCAAATATAGGCTGGCTGTATCGGCCATCGGCTGAGGCTGATGGGAAAATACTGGTATCAGCCCTAAAAATCTGTATCAGTTGATCTCTAATATCAATTTGGGAGTAAAATGGAGTATCGGCCCCACATTTTGGCAGTTTGTATCTGCTAAGAAAATATTGGTATCGGCCCTAAAAATCTGTATCAGTTGATCTCTAATATTAATTTGGGAGTAAAATGCAGTATCGACTCCAAATATCGGGCTCAAATATTGGCAGGTTTTATCAGCCATCAGTTGATGGGAAAATATTGGTATCGGCCCTAAAAAATATGTATCAGTCGATCACTAATTTTTAATTTGTAAGTCAAATGCAGTACCGGCCCCAAATATAGGCTGGCTGTATCGGCCATCGGCTGAGGCTGATGGGAAAATACTGGTATCAGCCCTAAAAATCTGTATCAGTTGATCTCTAATATTAATTTGGGAGTAAAATGCAGTATCGGCCCCAAATTTTGGCAGTTTGTATCGGCTAAGGCTGACGAGAAAATATTGGTATCGGCCCTAAAAAATCTGTATCAGTCGATCCCTAATATTAACTTGTGAATGAAATGCAGTATCGGCCCCAAATATTGGCAGATTTTATCAGCCATCAACTGAGGCTGATGAGAAAATATTGGTATTAGCCCTAAAAATCTATCAGTTTTTTAATATTAATTGGGAGTAAAATGCAGTATGGTCCCAATTTTGGCAGTTTGTATCGGCTAAGGCTGACGAGAAAATATTGGTATCGGCCACGTATGGGTCAATCCCTTTCAGTCTCCGTAGGCAACATTATCAGCTTTAACTTCTCAGAACGACGTCTTTCAGCCCCAGATTCTGAACTCTGTTGCTACATTCAGGATTGGTGTGAAGCCCTGAGGCGGTGTTGGTGGTTATCGGCATGTAATGCGATGCTCCGTCACCATGTGCTGCTGTAGCTGCTCCCGGGCCGTTTCAGGGAGACCGCCTGTCGGTTTGGCAGCGGACAGCTGGCTCTCCGTCCTCCTCAGCCACTGGAGGAACTCCTCCAGCTCGCCATGGAAACCTTCAGCCTGTAGAGAGACGGATATAAATGATTTACCGCGGCTGCAGATGGAGGTCGTGTTAAACATCGCCATGGTAACTAATCTCTCACTCCGGACTTTTCCAGACGGCCTGGGAAAAGCGTCTGACGTACCTGCTGCAGGGCGGCCTCCAGCAGTTTCTGCCGCTCCTGGGTCTTCAGCAGCAGACTCTCCCAGCTCTGGTTCAGCTGATCCAGCTGATCCCGCAGGTGACTGGCTTCGTCGCCGGGAGAGGACTCCAGCAGCTCGGCAGCAGCACTGGTGACCGTCTCCACCGTGGCATGATGGGACAGCACGTCATTACGCAACACCTGGGAGAATCAGAGGGTGCAGGAGCTCAGAGACACTAATTCATTTATTTATTTGTGATTTCTTCAGTGAGAAGTGTGACGTTAACGCTGCAGGTTGGTCATGAAAGCAGAAGTCCAGACGTACGTGGTGTTTTGCCAGCTCGATTTCGATGGCTTTGGGGTCGGAGCAGATGGGTCGCTGCGTGTCCAGGGTGGTGTGCGTGTGGCTCAGCCAGGCCTGCAGCTCGGAGAGGGCGTGCTGGAACTGACCCAGGGCCAGCAGGGCCGCCTCCAGCTTGTGCTGCGGTGGAGGAAGGGCACAAGTTCCACTTTAAAAATAGCAACTCAAAACACAGAATTCCCAGAAAGACGGCCGCCATCGGCTTCCTGAGAAAAGCACGATCCACGCATGATGTCATCACCTGTCTCTGGGTAATTTTATCCCCCAGGTTGTCCCAGAGGTGCCGGAGCTCAGTCAGCGGCTCCTGGATCATGTCTCGGTCCGTCTGGTCAGACACTTTCTTTAACAGGAGCTCCCCCTGGTGGCAAAGCTTCTCCATGTCGATCTGCTGCTGGTACACCTCCACCTTGTACTGCTGCTCGGAGCAGAGAGCAGAGGAGAAGCCGTGTCAGGAGACGGGTGTGTGAAATGTGTTCGTGAATGGTGGTGTGACGTCGTGCCAACCTTGAGCTCTTCGATCTGTTGTTTTACTGTCCCAAGATCCGTCCCCACGGTGGACATGTCGCACAGCTTGATCACTGCGTTGTCTAGGTAGTCAAACATGGACTGGAAACGATGGAGAGACAGAGAGAGAGATTAGCTCAGAGGCAGCAGCAGCATCGAGTCTGGAAACGATCAATTCAACGATCGAAGGTTCAACGTGCTGGAAAGACAAAGGACATCAACCCCACCTTAGACTGTATGAGTGTGTATACATTAGGAATGTTCAACACTGACTTTTCTTACCGATATCAGATATACCGATATTGTCCAACTCTTAATTTCCGAAATTAACTGATACCAATCTATGCAGACAACTGTGAGGTTGTATCTCTCATATTTTGATAAATACAACTATGTTCTGCTCCAAGAAAGATCTAAAATATCCTTAACTCAGCCAAAGGAGTTCCTTTTGGACATCTGGTTGCCAGATATCAGATACTAGCAGGTATTAGCCAACGTGTGGCTAATTCTAATGTTTCTGACAACTTGGTAACTTAACCAACAACTTAAAACCAGATATATTATCAGCAGCTTCAAAGCAAGTCAGTCTGTAGCAGCAGCAGCTGCACCGTAGTCACATGACTCTGAAAGGAATGCTGGGAAATGAAGTTCTTCCAGGATAACAGGGATTTTTCTACATGTTGGACCAATGCTAATAAAACAAAATCTCGCAAGATTTTGTAATGGAACAAAAAGATCTTGGAAGATTTTATTCATAAAAAAATCAGTCTGAAAACAGACACCAATATTTTCCAATATCATATTTTAATGCTGATATCTGCCGACAATATCGGCAGGTGCTCAATATCTTCATCTGTTTCCATCACTTTGATTGTTTTTTTACGTCAGTTATACGTCACGTCTGGACACCACAAGCTTATTTTTATCTTTTTGTAAATGTAAACTTTATTACAAAATAGAAAAGCCTCCAGACGGTGTAGCGTGGAATAAAGTCTGACATACAAACCCGGCCACAATGAGCCCAAATGTGCTAGAAAATGCATTTTATGCAGCTTGCAGGGTGAACTCTTTGGTGGTGGGGGGGTTTCATAGAGGAATGCTAGCTCTCAGGTGACAAACCTGCAGCGCATCCTGGTACTGAACCGAAGCGGTCATGGCCTCCTCCAGCCTCTCCATCCTCTCCCTCCAGGTCCGGTTCAGACCTTCCCAGGCTGCATTCATCTGCGAGGGATGGACAGAAGGACGGCAGTTAACATCTAGAGGAAGTTTTCAGAGTTTATGTCAGAATAATTCTGGAGTTCTGACCTCATCGATGGTCTTTTTCACTTCAGGTTTCTCAGTTTCTCCACAGGCAAAGATGAGGTCAGCTCCGAGAGTCCTGACGAACTCCAGCTCCTCCCTGAGGCCGTCCGTCTCCGCCTTGATGGCCTGATAAAATAGAGGGACATCAGATTGTTAGATTCAGCCGGGACTAAAGCCGGACCGCAGACGGACAGCTCTCCATCGTCTCCTTCCTGCAGCAGATACCTCAGCAGCCTCGATCTGCTGTTTGATGAGCGACGGGTCCACGCCGGGGTCCTCCAGCTCTCTCACGATGTCCTGGGAGTCTCGGAGCGTGCTCAGTAGCGCCGCCACGTCCGCCCAGAACTTCCCGGCCAGATCCAAGACGTCGTTGAGCTTGCTCTCCCTCTCCTCGGCCCGCTGCCGGATCTCATCCCAGAGGGAGCGCAGGCGGAGGAGGCGGGAACGAACGGCTGCGGGAGGACAGACAGGATGGAGATCAGGGAAACTCCATGATGGAAACAATCAATATTACCATTATTTTTTAGTTACATGATGCATTTATTTAGCATTTCTTGCTTCTTCAAACAACACTTCATTGATAATTTATGCAAAACATTCAAACTGAAAATAAATATACACTAGAAAACTCAAATCTTACCAAGTATATTTTTCTAATTTCTAGTCAAAATATCTCATCACACTCAAAATAAGACAAAACTACTTAAAAAGAAACATTTCAGTGAGATATAAGATCTTGTTTTAAGGTAATTCATCTTATTTCAAGAAATCTTATCAAGAAAATTTTGCTTGTTCCATTGGCAGAATTTTAATTTGCCTATTACAAGCAAAAATAAATAAATAAATAAATAAAAATCTTGGCCACTGTTAAAATAAATAAAAAATATTTGCTTGTAATGAGCAAAAAAAAAAAAAAGAAGAAAAAAAAAATCTGCCAATGGCATAAGCAAAATTTTCTTGATAAGATTTCTTGAAATAAGATGTATTGCCTTAAAACAAGATCTTATATCTCACTGAAATGTTTCTCTTTAAGTACATTTGTCTTATTTTGAGTGTGATGAGATATTTTTAATAGAAATTAGAAAAATGTTCTTGCTAAGATTTGAGTTTTTGCAGTGTCGGCTTCAAATATGTATCAATATAGCTGTTTTGCAGCATATAAAACATTAAATAAATAAAATAAATATACTTTGAGCATTAGATAAATGCTAAAAATGTAGAAAAACACACATGTATTGAAAATAAACAATGCATTCTGCTGCTCTGCAGTTTCTCTATATTTGAAGAATAAAACAAATATTCTAATTTATATGAAAAATATAACATTTTTGTCTCTGACACCCAACAAATTGCCAGTGTGGAAGCCACTGAACTTAACTTTAAATTAAGAAGAACTATCAGAAATTGTGTAAAGAAAAATGGAAAAAAAAATTCAAATTTTGATTAATTGCACAGCCCTACTGGAAATACAGGAAACTCTTAACGGTGCAGCTGCTCCATGTTTACTGTCAGGACTGTGATGTTTACTCCTCCATCAGCTGGAGAAAGCTGGAGAGCATCGAAGCTCAAAGACGCCCCGTAAATGTCTCCGTGACTGAGTAAAACCAGCGTTGGTCCACTCACCCTGAGCGGCGGGATCGTCGTGAGCCGCCCGGCCGATCAGCTCCTCGCCGCGGGCGCAGAGGGCGGAGAAGCTGGGCAGCAGTTTGTCCAGCTCCAGCCCCTGAGCCCGGTGCTCCGCCAGCTGCTCCCGGATCTTCTCCACCTCTGCGGCCACCGGAGGCGGCTGCCGCAGCCGCTGCACCGCCCCCTCCAGCGTCTCCAGCAGCGGGTCCATCTTGTCATGAAACTGAGGACGGAAGGAGGAAGCAGTGAGGAGGAGGAGGAGGAGGGTGCGATAGCTGGACGACATGTGAGATATTCTGTGGGTGATCGGCCATCTGTGTTCAACCATGCTGAATTTTCATTCTCTATTTCCTCTCAGGAGGGAAGCAGAACGGAGTTACAGGATGTTCTGATCTCTCATTCCTAGTGAGCTGCTGTTCTCTGATTTCCACAGACAGTAATGTGGATTTCTAGTAGGAGATAATATTTCCATGTTACGTTACTCTGACACAGAAACACATATTTTTATTCTGATACTTCATTTATTCTGGGTTTTTCATCTCAAACAGGAAAATCGGCCTCATCAAGAAGAAGTTAAGGACGTTGGTGTGACTGGACTGAACTATCCTGACAGATCTGATCAAGTCTGCAAACACATGATGAAGATGAAAGTTGAACTAATTCCTCATTTTTATGCATTATTGCTCATGTGCCACCATGTTGCTGCAGGATTTGTTTTACTGTGACAGGATAAAATCATGTGGTGTGAGCGGATCCTGAGAGCCAGTGGATGATGTCAGTCGGTGGGCTTACCTCTACCAGCTGGGTGATTGCAGTGAGCATTGACGATGGAGAAAATGGTGGTGAGGGGCAACACACACAGCACATCCACAAAGAACGAGGGATGGGGCGGGGTGAGGGATGAAAGGTGTGGGGGGGATTAAGGTTAAACAAAAGGATGAGAGGGGAGAGAGAAGGAGGAGGTATGAGGATGGAGATGTGGTGGACAGAGTGCAGGTGGAGGAGGAGTGAGACGTGGGATGGTTTGAGGGGGGTGGAGAAACAATACCGTGAGTTTGATCAGTCATGCATACAATACCGTACAGTGACAGGCAATAACAGCAGCACCACACGTGATGAGATGAAGTGCAAAGAAAAAGTTAAATGTTTTATTAAAAACAGCAAAATTAGATGATATGATAAAAAAAAATCTGAATGGTCATATTTTGTATTTTGCTTCTTCAATGTTCGAGAAAAACTAGATCAGATGTAGCTAAATTAGGGTCGTAAAAAGGTTAATACTGAATAATCACATTATTTTTTATCACTTCTAGAATACATTTAGGATTAAAGGTGTCTCACCAGGAATTCTGCATTTATCTTTAGTAGACTAGACTACTGAAACTTTGTCCTCACGTCTCCCTAAAGTCCTTCAGAGGACGGCAGTTTAGTCCATATTGCTGCTGATCCTCAGCTTCACAACTGTCTTAATGTGAAGCTGAAATTCAGCTCTGAGTCCTGGACTACTCCCAGATTTCTGTCTTGGTTTCTGCCTTTAAGTTGTAAAAAAAAAATTAAATAATGTACTTTCTGCATATAGCAGTACTAAAGAATAAAAAAAATCTCTTGTTTGACAATGGGATTAATTTAGGATTAGTCTTTTGACAGCCCGAAGCTAAACATAAACGACCTAAAACGGTAGAAAAATGAGCTGAACTGAAGATAAAATAAACTTGCTGCATTAGTGTGAAGCAAACAACATGAAAACACGACAGAAACACAAAAACCTGCTCGTGCTGTTTAGTCATCACATCAGAAGCTGCTGTTTGTACCGGAGATGCTGAAGCTGAGACTGTGACTCGGGTTTTCTGTACCTGAGCAGACTGGGACACAGCCTCGTCCAGCGCCGTGGCGCGACCTTTCACCTCCTCCTTGATGGCCAGGTAGCGCCTCTCGGCGTTGGCGTAGCGCTGCGTTACCGTGGCGCCCTCCTGCAGGCTGAGCTCGGCCAGCTGCGGCCCGATCTTCAGCAGCTTGTCGATGTGGGGCTTGTGCTCGGCGATGGACTCCCGGAGCAGCTGCGGAGGAATCACAGGTTAGTTCCCGGTCCGAGCCAATCCCCAGCCGGGTCGCCGTGGTGACGCATCTCACCCTCATCTGGTCCTGCTGCAGGCGGAGAGCGTCCGTGTCGATGGCGGGCGGGGGGAGCTGGGTGATGAGGGTCTCCGTCTCACCCAACCACGGCTCCAGTTCCTCGTAGGTCTCCCAGAAGCGAGCCACCAGAACCTGGGCCTGCTCCAGAGCCGAGAAGCGCTCGCTGTGGCTCTGACTGACGGTGTCGTAACGAGCGCTCAGGGAGTCCGTCTTCACCTGAGGACGGGAACGAAGACATGTCAACATCAGAGACTCTGCTTCTGTCTGGTGGTCTCGGCAGCGAGAGGAAGACTTGCCATCAGAGCGTCCTTCTGGGCGTCGCTGCAGGCCTCCAGGATCTCGTCTCTGCTGCCGAGGAGCTGATCGATGGTGTCTTTGTGTCGGATGATGTCGATGTTGAAGGCTCGCTGCACTTGCAGCTGAGCCACGGTCACGTCGGGCTCCAGGCTCAGCGGACCCAGAGAGGCCAGCTTCCGTTCCGTCTCCCCGACCCAGGCGAGCTCCGCGTCCACCGCCTCCTCGTACTGAAAGGAGGAGGTCACGGTGAGCATACACTGACATCACAGAGACGTTAAACACGGACAGATTCATTCACAGAAACTAAGCAGAGCTGCTCAACAGAGAAGCTGGTTTCCAGCATGTTGCTTCCTTGTTCCAACGGTGAACCAGATCCACTAAAACCCACTTTTTCCTCCTCATTTACAAAGTTTCTGATCATTTTCAAGCCGCAAATTTAAGTTTTTATCATCCAGTGTCCAGAAATAAAGTTATTACTGCTGTTATTTAAAAATCCGTATTCACTTTTATCTGGATGAAAGGAGCTGATTTTGGGCTGCAGGTGTTGTGTTTAAGCGGTGAACCAGATCCATCACAACCCACTTTTTCCTCCTTATTTATGGAGATTCTGACATTTTTCCAAATTTACATTTAGAATATTTAATCATAAAAACAAAGTTAGACTGTTACTGCTGCGATCTGGAATATGTGAGGTGGGCGGGACCCATTTTTGAGGGTGGGGGTTGCTGGATTGTTGTTGTGAAAATATTACATTTCAAAAAAGTACAGTATGGTTTCCTGCACTTTTCAAGTTTGTAAAAAAAAAAAAAAACATACAGTTAAAATCTATACTTTCTACATAAAGTACTAAACTAAAAACCTAAAAGACTGTTCTGTTGCTTAAGAGGGCGTGGGGTTGCTGCAGATGCTTTGACTGATGCATTTTATTCCATTTTGTTTGTTGTTACTGTTTGTTAATTTTGTTTAATTTAGTTTTTTTTATTTTTTGAATTTTGAAATCATAGTTTTATAAATTTGCATTTGTCAAACTTTCTTTTATGTGCTGATGCTCATCGTGGCCAGGACCCTCTTGCAAAAGAGATTTTTATTAATTGAAGGAAAAAGAATAAAAAACTAAAATCGCTCAAATTTTGTGGTGCTGGGATTCAATTTAGGGGTGCTTCAGGACCCTTAAAAATTGGTTAAAATTGCCTATACTAACAACAATAGTAACGCATATTTTTTATTTCTGGGGAGAAATAAGCAAAAAAACAAAAGAAAATATAACACTGACAGTCGTCTGCAGTCTGCTGAACAGAAACAAGCTGGGAAAGAGAGACAGAAGTGGGTCAACCAAGCCCAGGTTCGGGTTTGGAGAGCTGGTCACAGATGGAGCGTCCATGAAAGAAGACAGGGAAGTTGTGCAGGTTTGACCTCTGACACGCCGCCTGCAGTACCTGCTGCGACCTCTGGATGGCGGCCTGCACCAGCTGCACCCGCTGCGTGATGGTCTCATCCGCCTGCCGGTAGCGCTGGTTGGCGTCGGCGACGAGTCGGTCCAGGCCTTCGCGGGCTCGCCACGGGACCAGGTCCAGCAGGGCGCTGCCTACCTCGTTCACCGTGTCCAACACCAGACGCTTCTCCGCTGACACTTTCTTCAGCTCCTGCAGCAGAGAGGAGGAAGAGTTATGTCCTCTGTTCATCATCATCATTATCGACTTCCTCGCTGCCTAAATGTTCAACGCTGAAAATGTCAAAGCAGGAACACGTTACATGGTAAAAATGCTTTCAGCAGCTTTTACAAACTGCTACAGAGTTCCACAAGAAGCCAGGGTTGCCATGGCAACGCTACGTGGGAGGCCTGATACTGGAAGGCTGAAAATGTCACTGCAGACAGGAAGTGTCCTTAAATAAGCTTTTAAAATAAGCTGAGACTCTGTGGGTTTTTATGCGGAGTAAAAACTTGTGTCCTGCAGGAGTTTTTCCTCCCTGCATGATCATTTACACAACATCTTAAACTGTGGATGTGCTGTTGGCATGGCAACGGATGAAAGCACCATGTTTCATCTTCACACCTCCCTCTGATCCGTCTCCTTTGTTTAAGCTTAAAAACCGGAAGCCCTCGCGTCGGCTTTTTCATGCCCACCTTCTGTCTCTCCTGGTAGGCGGGCGTGGCGTCGGGCTCGGCGGTGTTCAGCTCCGCCTCCACGGCGTCCAGCCAGCGGTTGAGGTCGTCGTGGGCGCTGGCGAATCGCGTGGCCAGCTGCAGCGCCTGCTCCAGGATGCGCAGAGCCTTGCTGCTGCCCGCCGTCATCTCGGCGTAGCGAGACTTGATCCCGTCCAGCTTCTCCTGGATCAGGAGGACCTCCTCTCCTGCAGGAGGAGACGCAGCTCAGCTGATTAGATCAGAAACCGTGTTAGTGGTTGCAGATTGTTGATGCCAGCTGCGGGCGGCTGGAGCATCTCCAGCTGATCTAAATCTAATCCGTCAGAAAAATACAGAAACCTGAAAAGGATTCAGGATAGCGATGGACGATATGATCAGGCCGATATCGGTATTAGCGGGCATTTGCTTTAAAACTGAATAAGGATTAAGGATAGACCGATACATCGCCCAGCCAATATTTGCCTTTTTCTTTTATTTTTTTTATGGTATCAGCGTCGGCCGATATGCTGGGTGCGTTGGTCGATATCCCTTCAGCATAATTTACAGCTTTTCAAGCAGCAGGTTTTATATATATCGTGCTTCTTTTTGATACTGTTACAAATGTTTCTTTTTTATTTTAAGAGTTTTCATTATAATAATTTTGGGGTCAAATGTTGTATCGGCCATCAGCTGATGAGAAAAATAAAAAGATCTCTATCGGTTCATCCCTAATATCATTACTGAACCGATATTGTATTAGCCGATATTGCTTTAAAATCAAATATCGATGTCAGTCTGACATTGAGTTGATCTTGGACCGATATTTTTTACATTTTCATTTGTTTATCTAATAGGGACAGAGCATATAAAACCAATAAAAACTTCTAAACATGCCAGATTTATCCAAAAGTCTAGTTTTCATTTGTTGTCCCTGAAATGAGCAAATAAAGAAATATCAAATGGTAAATAAAACAGTTATCAATATAATTAAATGATATATAACAGGTGCTGTTCAGTGACAAACCCGCAGAATGGTGTTTTTTTTCTTTATTAATCTGTGGAGCATGGGAACAGCATTAGGCCACGCCCACTGTGCAACATAATCTGCAGCAGATGTGTTTTTCTACTTTTGCTCAAAGAATGGATATAACATCATTTTCAGCTTTAATATCGGTATGAGTATCGGCCATGAGAAGCAGAAAATTATGGGTTATTGCGGTATCGGCTGAAATTTTCCCCATCGTGCATCTCTAGTTCAGGATGAGGAGGATCACCTGTGGTCTGTTTGAGTAAAGCTTGTCCATTCTTGATGGCTTGGTCCACCGTTTTCTTCCTGCTTATGATCTCCTCATTCAGAGACTGAGGGAGTAAAGAAACGAGCGTTAACACAGAATAAAAGTGTTTCTTCTTCTGCGCTGCGTTTCCTTCCTCACATTAAAACAAGTCAAATAAAACAGATGAACGTGTGCTGATTGGCTCATGTGTTACGTAAAGCAGCAGCTCTGCTGTGATGAGGCGGATCCGGTCGTACCAGGGTGTGTCTGTGCTGCTCGGCCAGCAGCTGGGGCTGGTAGCTCTGCACCGACACCTGAGCCAGCCTCTGAGCCACCTCCGCCAGCCAGTTCAGCACCTCCACCTCCTCCTCCCCGAACAGCTGGGCGTTGGCCAGCGCCTGCTCCAGCATGGCCGCCCGCCGGGCGCACCAGTCGGCCAGCTCCGAGTGGCCCGACCTCACCGCCCCCACGCGCTCGCGCAGCCAATCGCGGTCGGCCGCGCAGCTGAGCGGCGTCAGCGATTGGCTGAGGGACTCGAGGCGGTCCACCTCGGCTTGGCGGGAGGACACGTCCTCTTGAAGCGCCTGGGAAGTGTGTGTGTGTGTGTGTGTGTGTGTGTGTGTTATGACAGAAATGAGAAAGAGGAACAAAGCAACAGAAAACAGATGGATGAAACTCAACAGCAGCATGCAGATGGAAAATCAGAGGAAATTAAAATCAAACATGACTGAACGAAACTGAAAAATGACGTGAAATAAAAACAGAAGTCTGACGTCTGAGTGTTCCCGGTAGCAAATGGGACCAGAAACGGGCCGCGGGACCGGACCGGACCGGACCGTACCTTGTGCTTGACGATCTGCTGCGTGATCTTGGCCGTCTGGGTTCCCATGGGCTCGGCGGAGCTCAGGCGTCTCTCGGTGGCGCTCAGCCATTCTCCCAGCGGCTCCAGAGCTTCGTGGAACTGCAGAGCCAGAACCTGCAGCTCCTCCAGCTGCCGCTGCCTGAGAGGGAGGGGAGGAAAGACGGGTGAGGAGGGGGCGGACTGAAAAGCTCATTAACGTTTTCTGATCGTCGTGTTTGTGACGCGCAGCTCTCAGGTGTAATAAACTCCAGAGACATGACTGGCAGTCGTATATGAGGCTCTGCAGCATCTCATCAGCAGCACGATGACATCAGACCTCTCCACTCTCATGTCTCTCTGAAAGCATCAGAGCGGCTCACGCGTCAGCATGAAGCTGGGGATAAACCGACACGTCCTCCTCGGCTCTGCTGGCTCCTACCTGGAGCTGGCCTTGTCCAGCAGCTCGGACCACCTCTCTGACAGACTCTGGAGCTGGGTCTGGATCTTGTCCCGGTCCTGAGAGTCTGCCGTGGCTGCGATTCTCTCTCCCTCAGCCTGGATCATCTCCACGGTCGGCCTGCGGTCGTCTAACAACCTCTGCAGCAGCTGGTGGACAGAAACACACATTTAAACGGGTTTCTGGTCTCGTCGGTGGTACGGCTGCGACAACTAGTCGATCAATCAACTAACTGTTCACCATCAAACAGTCGATGAATAATTTCATAATCGAATGATTGTTTCTTTTTAGGCTTCGTTTTTCCTCTAAAATTTGCCACTGTGCCTTCCACTACCTCGTCTGTCTTTCTGTCCTGATGCTGTAGTCGATACTTTGATACCAGCCAGACAAAATATCAGAATCGATACTTTGAGTATTGCAATACCACTGTACAGATACAGATTTAATTTGTTTTCACTTCTAAGAGTTTTAGGCAATGAAATGATGTGAAACAGCCAGATTCCAGCTTCTGTGTCACATGATGGTGGTAGCCAATCAGATGTCATGATGATGCTGCTACTGTTGTTGATGATGATGATGTTTTGGTATTTTTCAGTACTTTAATGTAGGTTATTACACATTAAGCTTCGGTAAATTTATAATATTAATATTACAGTTTATATTTTAACATTTTCCACTGAATAAATTCAAATAATCTTAACCTGAACTTAAAAGCATTTTTCCCAGTCCACTTGTATTTAACGTTGCACTTAGATGCAAACTGTACAATCAGGTGGTTGTCTTTAAAAAGGACCAAAAGTATCGGTATCGATATCGGTGTCAATAAAAAAGCACTATAAACTATTGTACTGACATGAAAAATTTCAGTATCGCCCATCCCTACTTGACGCATGTGTGTAGTTGTAGGTATTGGGGTCAGCTTTTCTTGAATTGTTTGTTGACATAAATAAACACCATCAGTCAAAAGTTTGGACACGTTTTTCCATCAGATTAAGTGTCCAAACTTTTGACTGGTTCTGTAAATGTGCTTCATATGATTCGATTATCCGACTAACTGCCAAAATAATCTGTGAATAGTTGATTATCAACATAATCATTTGTAGCAGCCCTAGTCAGTGGCGTATCCGGGACGTTTTCAGTGGGGGGGGGGGTCTTTTATCTGACAGAATTCATCTTTAAAGGTGTAAACCCACGACTGCAGCTGTTCCTGCTGCTGGAATCCACAAACTGAGATCTGGTTCTGGTTCTGGTTCCACCCCAGTCTCATGTCAGCCCATATTTCACACCCCGGTTTTCCCACATATACCACCGAGCTTCTATCTACAACATCTGGAGCTTCTCTTGTCCCCGTCTATCATTAAAACACATCTATATTTCATCATCAACCTTATTTAGACACTGAGGATCCACCGAAGCGCTTTACAGTAAAATAAAACACTGAAGGATAAAAATGAAAACTGAAGAAAAAATAAAACAAAGATGAAAAATTATTTTGAAAAATAGGGATGCACAATATAATCGCCCCCCTATCGGTATCGGCCTACATTGGCTGATATTTAACTGATCAGCTTGCTGTTTCTACAGTCTAAAAAATCCCCAAAACTTCTTCAAAAACTCCTTTTTTTCTGACTTTAAAACTTCTAAAGACTAGGGGTGGGAAAAAATGTTGATAAACTGCAAAATCGCGATATTTTCGTATGCTGATATCGTATTGGCATTAAAAACACAGTATTTATCTATTTCACTAACAAACCCTTTCGATATTTCATCGTTCTGTTACAAAATCTCGCGGGAATCTACGAAATATCGTGAGATTTTGTAACAGAACAATGAAATCTCACAAGATTTTGTAAGTAAGATAGATCGATGCCGCTTTTTTAAATATCAATTTGATATCGGCATATGAAAATATCACAATATTTCAGTGTAACACTATTTTTTCCCACCCCTATTTTTTAGTGTCAGAAACGGATAACAAAACTGCTATTTGCCATGACTACTTATGTTTTTCAGCTTTAATATATCTGTATCAATATTGGTTATCGGCCACATTAGTTTTAAAATATCTGCATATCGGATATCGGCCAAAATTCCAATATCGTGCATCCCTATTGAAAAAGTTTCAAATGATAATAAATAATATGAAAGATCAGAAAAAAAGATGTTCATTAACTTGACAAGCGACCAATGAGAAAGGGGGTGGGGACACACAGGCCCCCCTGAACTGGACTATAAAGCACTTTTCACCCTCCAGATGCACCGATCTGATACTCAGATCAGATATCAGTTCCAATATTGACTAATTATCTGGATCGGATATCGGATGAATGAAGCTGATCTGGATTTCCAATCCAGTCCTTTTTTTTTTTCATTGATATCATTACAAGTGAACACTTTGTTATTTGTTAATAAATAATATTAAGTATATTTATATCTGAGTTAATTTGTTAACAAGGTTAAATGTTCATGTCAAGCCTGATGCCTTCACTTACATGGCAAAGTAAAAGCTTCATTCGTTCAACATCGGTATCGGCCGATACGCTCAGACCTGGTATCGGATTGGGAAAAACTGGATCGGTGCATCTCTACTGTTATATCGTGTCTCAGAGAGACATCAGGAGGCAGCACGTGGTGTTCGGTCCACAGACCCGCCTGGTCCTCCACCTGCTCTGCAGGAGTTAAACCCAACGTCTACTCCCCTCCAGGTTTCTGCCGGCTACTTTCCAGGTGCAGTAATCCCAGTAATCCCAGTTATCACCTCCTCAGCTCTCCACTCGCCCCAGCTTCAGTTTGATCTTATTTCTTAAGCTGTATTTGTTCATCTAGATTAACGACAGCCATAATCCTGTCTGATGAAACTCTTTCTGATGACATTCGGCTGTGGAACGTGAACCTCTGCTCCCTTTGTGTTTACAGACGAACTTGTTTACACTCAAAACAAACCAGAAAAAACAGCTTTAATCTGAACAGATTCCTTTAAATCTGGAAGCTGCATCTGTGTTTTTCCTCACATTTAAAACCAACTTCCTTCCTGCTTCGAACCTCCCAGCGTTCTGAACTGGTCCCAGTTCAGCCACCGCATGCAGGTCTGCTTACTCTCTCTTTCTAAGCCGAGTCAGACGCCGCTCTCCGTCACGGATGTAAACGCGTGTGATTGATGGCGCGTGCGCGGACACAGGAAACGTACGCTGGATAAACAAAGGAAGAGTGAGTGTCGGGAAACAATATGAGTGTGTGTGTTTGTTTCCAGGCCAGAATGACTGGCAGACGGTCAGCTGGGGCCGTGTGGATGCCGGCAGACGGATCACTGGCTCGGTGTGTGTGTGTGTGTGTGTGTGTGTGTGTGTGTGTGTGTGTGTGTGTGTGTTGTCCAGTTAGCTGTGGTTGAAGGACGTCTGAGTGTAAATAATATCTGACGCTGACCTGGACGATGAACAGAGGAGCTGGTTTTAATTAAAAGCTAAAAATGAAAATTTCAAATCTTGTTTAATCGCCATGGAAACGCTGGACGGTAACGTCAGAGCTGAAAAGACGAGGTTTGATCTGGAGGAAAAATAAAATAAGTTTTTTTTTCTGTTTTGTTCTGAAGATCCGATCCAGACTGAAGGTGTTTAACCCTTAAAAGTCCACATCAGAACCTTTAATCAGTTTCGATTTTACAATTCAACATTGTTAAGATGTTGGAATTTTTAAAGATATCGTAAAATCATTTTGGTTAGACATGCAACTAATAAACTGTTATGTCAAAGTTAAATCTATGGTCAACCATTCGGTTTGACGATGAATTAACGTTCATTCATCAACTGATGTTATTTCAACCACATTTAAATGTTTAAAGTCGGTTGAACGCCAGCTGGGATGTAAGTGATAGCGGTCGGGGGAGCCGACAATCTGGAGGGTTTTAAGGGTTAATGAGGGGATCAGTGGAGCTAATCTGATCTGAACTGATCGTATAAAGAGAAACTTGGATCACAGACAACAGCGCGGAAAGATTTAAGCTTCAAATAGAAAATTAGTTCAAAAACTAAATAAAAATATGTTAATGGACCTTAAATCTTCCCGTAGTTTTATCTCAGATGATTTATTCTCATTTCATGCTCCTCATCCTACCTTTTGCTCCTGGATCTGGGCCTTGACCACGCGATACTCTGCAGATGGAGGCTTCTGATTGGCCACCAGCTCCTCCGTGTCGCTCAGCCAGCTCAGCAGAGGCTCCAGAGCATCCTGGAACTTCCCACAATGCAGCAGGGCCTCCTGCAGCTGGGCGATGCGCTCTGCGATCTGAAGACACGAATGTGAGAGGCCACGCTTCTGTTAGACTCACAACACAGTGCAGCTTAAATAAAAGATGGATAAATAAGGGATAACTGTGTGAATCTGAGGGAAAACCGGGCCGTGGTCCCGGTTCCGGTCAGAGATCCGGTTCTGGTCGTACCCGCTTGTTGAGTGAGTTCCATCTGAGGTTGGTGGTTTCCAGGTCGTGCTCCAGCGCCTGGGTGTCGGTGTGCTTGGCGGCGCTCTGGATCAGACCCTGACCCACGGCGTTGACGTGCTGCAGCTTGGGCTGGATGCTGTCCACCTGCTCCCGCTCCACAGCCTGGAGAGGAAGAGGAGGAGAGGAGAGGAAGATGAGGAGGAGGCGGCGTTCAGGAGTTTGATTATGAAAGAAAGCAGTTTAATCACAGTTCAGATTCAGGAACGCGCCACGCTTTCAGCTGGAGGTGGGAACGAACCTGCAGACAGAAGCAGCTCGCTGGTGAAAAGCAGAAACAACACAACTGGGAGGCAGGAGGGGAACTGGGAGAACGAGGGAGGAGGAGGAGGAGGAGGAAGAGGAGGGGAGACGGGGATTACAGGGATTAGACGTTCAGAGGAGCGAGGGTCTGGCTGGAAAAGGCTGAGTCGACACACACCCCAACACACACGGATGAAAACGACCTTCACTTAATCACACAGAGCTGCACCAACACACACACACACACACCTACACGCACACACACACACACACCTACACACACACGCCTGTCTGGACACATTACTCACACACACACATCACAGCCGAGCCGGAGCCATCTTGTGATGACAACAGAGCCGGAGTCTGACGCTAAAGACAACCAGACGCCCCCCCCCTGTCCCTGAACGGCTCGTCTTCGTCCCGCTTTCCTTCCACTCAGGATGACGTCACAGACCGGGCCGCCCCGGTGCAGTCGGTCCCGCTGGGGGCCGAAACGACCCGGAACCAACAGCTAATGCAGTGAAACCCGACCCGCTAATTTGTCCCGTCCTCAAAACATGTTCCACAATTTCATGCTCGTCCCTGAGTGGTGGGAACGCCGCAGAGCCACAGAGCCGGGGGGGGGGGTCTGAAAACATCCAGAGGTCCTGACATTTACTATAAACCCACAGAGAGGAGAATTAGGCCCACGGTGGTTAGTGATGCTGCAGCAGCCAAACCTCAATGGCCACACACACACACACACACACACACACACACACACACACACACACACACACACACACACACACACACACACACACACACACACACACACACACACACACACACACACACACACACACACAGTCGAGGTCTGAAGGAAAATATCTGGTGTTGAAGTGAGAGAAAATGTGAAAATGGAGGTTAATAAGCAGTTGTCCAAGTAAAAAGAGTTGAAAAGTCTGTCCATGCAGCGTCGCAGGAGCAGAGAACACACTGAACCGTCCATACAGAGATGCAAACCCGTCCCACCACCACTAATTACCCAGAGAGGACCCCCGCACGGGTGCAACATGCAAACACCGCACATCCAGAGACCTTGTTGCTATGAGACGCCAGCGATGACGACGCAGCCTCGATGAAAACGAGATGTTGGAAATACGTAGAAAAGACGTTTTAATCAGACGTTTTATTCGTTTTATTCAGGCTGTTTGACGACTAAATGATCAGAAATGAAAACGTGTTTAAATTTCTTCAAGGAGTTTTTACTGCGTTCACATACAGACGGCGACAACTCAACTGCCCTTCAGAGATAAATAAAGTTATCTATCCATCCATCCATCCATCCATCCATCCATCCATAGGAAGGATTCACCAGGTGGACATGATTCATAAATCGTCCTCCTGGCCGTCTGCTGGGTCTCGGTGTCCAACTAAAACAACCTTCCTGTGTTTTTATGCCAGAAAAAGGACCTTCAGGCCGATACTGTGTCACTCTGGTCCATGAAGGTCAATAACAAGTAAACAGCTAACAAAAGAAAGTAAATAAGAAGTAAACGACAGCCGTCTGAAAGAGAAAGATGTTTCTCTCCTCCTCCAGCGCACGTTCGCTGCTTCATCCCTCCATTCCAGCATGTTCACACGTTACAGGTTTCTGCTCATCTGCTTTAAATACGCCGTTTTTCGTGTGTTTTATGCTGAAAGAAGTGACTCAGATACGGACGATCGCTTCGTGTGATCCCGTCCTGTTTGGAGGCAGCGTTGTCGTAGCGACGGGCGTCACGGCGGCCTGGAACAGGAAGTCTGTCGGCCAGAACAACAATGATTGCAGCCATGACCCGCTCCACCCTGTACCTCATCCTGGAGTGTGTGTGCGTGTGTGTGTGTGTGTGTGTGTTGTATATAGGGGAACGGGGAAGGAAAATAAAGCAAGCGCAGCCGTTTATCATGGCCGCTCATTCTGGGATGTATAGAAATGCTTCAGGCTGCTCGTTCTCTCTCTCTTTGTCCCAGAGTCTCTTCCTCCACCAAACCAGAGCTGGAAAACTCCCACATACTTGTCATTCCTCTCCACCTCAGCCAGCGAGCTGCAAAACACACACACACACACACTCAGCCCAGTTGCCTTCGCTGCCACCATCCTCCTCTTCCTCGCGTCATATCATCACTCATCCCGCTTCCCCCCCCCTCCGACTTCCCTCCATCCGCTCCGTCTTCCTACTCAGCCTCCATCTGGAGCTCAAACCCACGCCGGCTTCCTCGCCTCGGCCTGTACGGATGCTGAATCTGAGCCGAGCTCAGCAGAACCGGACCAGAACCACGTCTGTCACACAATCCCAGGTTTGCTTCAGCAGATCCATCACTCTCAGTCCTGATGGAGGAAGTGCTGAGTGTTCCTCCTGAAAACGAAACACCAGCTAATCCTGTTCAGCCGCGAGACTCGGACCAACAACGCGTTCATTCATTCAGACGCCGTGTGGATGATTTTCACCGTTCAGGACCGGGTAGCTGAACAACTGCGGTCCTCACATGTTAATAATCCCCTTCAGGTGCAGTGACTGTATGAAACATGGCAAGACAGCCAAGATTCAGGGGAGTCATCTGCAAAATCCCCCTCAATTAAAGAAAATGTTAAATTCACAATATCAAAAAAGTAATAATAAATAAAAATTTACTAAATTAAAATTCAGTGAAATAAATCCCTGCTTTTGAGTTGTAGTTAAAAAGAAAAATAATAAAAAAAAAACAAACAAAACCGTCCCAGAGCACCTTGCTCATGAACAGTGGACAAACATACCTGTCAACAGGTGCAGACATCTGATTGGATGTTACAGAAAACACGGTACTGACTGCACCGATTGCTTCAAACTTTTATTTTTTATTTGTTTGTTTTTAATATTTCTGTCGAACCACAATTCAAAATCAATGTCATGATTTTCATAGAATTTTCATTTATTATTATTTTGTTTAATCTCATCTTATTTCACTCACGGCCGAGCTTTTCCTTATCTAATGAGAGGGGATAAATCATTTTGAGGACGACTGTATATCATTCCAGGCAACAATCATCGCTGCAGATCCGCTAAACGCTTATTTCTGACCAGTCACATTCATCTTTGAAGCCATACTGGACACCAGTAGTAGATGATACAACAAAAACACTCCTGTTACATCAGCAAGGATCCAGTAAGACAGTTGGTCTTTTATCCAGGAAAATCATTTTATCCAGTGAAACTTGCAGGATTTTATGAGGTTAAATAGATTTAAGCAGCTACACCAAACTGAATCCTTCAAGCATTAGTTTCCTCACACTGACATGTTGTTTTGTAAGTTCATCTAACACTAACAGACAGAATGTCGCAGATAAAACTTAACACATAATCAGAAGCCAAACCAGCGGCTGAATTCAGACTGGTGTCACATCAATGTTACTAGTTTAAACCAGTCAGAAAATGTGTATGAGCTACTAAATGTCCATGACAGACGAGTTTATCTGATACAAGATAAACTTGTCTAAAAAAAGGCCTGAAAGGGGTCTGATACGCTGAGAAAACTGGTCATAAAACTATAAAGACTTGGAAACTCAGCTGATGCGACTACTCGGGCTCTGGGACCGGTTTGATGTAGCTCACCACATCCACAGGAATCCCGACTCCCATATTATGGTTGTTGTGTGAACATTGATGGTGTGACTGAGAAAAACACAGTTTCAGGCTCCAACGCAGCATCATCAGTAAGGATCGACCGATACATCGGCCAGCCCGTGGATCCGATGTCGCCGAATTTGCGACCGATTCCCTCACTCGGCATAATTTACAGACTTTATACATACGTACACTCCCGTTCAAAAGTTAGCGATCACTTCCTAACCTCAAATTGATAATTTCACAATATTTAATCAAATAAGAAGGAAGAAAACAAAAGAAAATACTAAATTATTAATAATTTAGTGAAATAAAATGTTTTTGAGTTGTGGAGAATAAAAAAAAAAAAAAAACCTGTCCCAGACAAATTAGAGCACGTTTCCCACGAACAGTGGACCAACATACCTGTGAACAGGTGCAGAAGTGTTATCGAACATTACAGAAATCACTTGTTTACAGTGATTGCCTCAAAATGTTCAACAAAATTTCCATTTAGAAGCCCCCCCCCCCCCATCACGCTTCTTTTATACTTTGTCTTTAATATTTCTGTTGAAAAATGATCCAAAATCATTGTATAATTTTAAAAAAATTGAACTTTATAATAAGCACACACTATTAAGCATTGATAAATACTGAATTCATAATTTACAAATTATATTTCTGACAGAAATACTCATTAATATGTGGTTTATAAGCACAGATGTAGATGTTATATTCATTATTGATAAGCACATTAATTATGAGTTAGCAAATCATGAATTCATCACTTATAAAGCATGTTTCTGACATTAGTACTCATTAGTAGATACTTTATAAACATTAATGTACTTATAAAGTGTTACAAAATTTTTTTAATCTATTATTATTTTTGTCAAGTTTGGGATCACCGCCATGTTAGATTTAATGGGAAAGTAATCCCAAACTTTTGACTGGTAGTGTGTATATATATTACAAGTTTAATGTTTCAGTTTATTATTCTTTTACAAGTTCGCTGTTTCTTTTTTATATATATTCATTTGAAGTGCTTTGTTCTCGTTTTATTTAAAAAGTTGTAAAATTACTCCTCATTATATTAACTTGGAAGTCAAATGCAGTATCGGCCCCCAAATATCGGCAGGTTTTATCATCCATCGGCTGACGCGGATGACAAAATATTGGTATCTGCCCTAAAAAAATCTGTATCGGTCGATCCTTAATCACCAGAGTGAAACTCATCAGAGTAAATCAGGTCAAACTCTGAGTGTGAGTCAACACCAGAGTAAAAAATTTAACATGTAGCTCATGAATAGAACATAAATGTACTTTTTCTGTGCGTGTGCTCTACATGAGCATGTGATCTATATTTAGCCGCCTTTAGCAAAGCTAATAAAGCTGAGAGGAGTAACTGGCGACGGCCAGAACATCACTGGAGGACAATCAGTGTCTTAATGTGGACAGATGAGGAGCGTGTTGGCTCTTAATGTGCACACAGAGCTTCACTGATGACGGCTGCAGCTGGGACCGTGTCTGCTGCACGAGAACGAGAAAACCAGGGAAGATGTCGAAGGTGGCTTCTGAGCAACAAGCAGGACAGAAGGAAAACCTGAACCCAACAGCACTGCCTACACAACACCCCCCCCCTCCCCCCCTCGCCTCTCTCTTCCTGCCTTTCAAACCTCCTTCCTCGCTCACCTTTCTCTTTTTTGGTGAAACGAGGGACGGGGGAGGGGAAGAAATGTTTCCCAACTAGCCTTAAAATGGAGAAAACTGAGGCGGAGAAGCTTTGTTTGGAGTAAACCGTCCACACGGGGATGCAGAGGGGGACAGTTTAATGAATCCAGCGTCC
The DNA here is from genome assembly GCA_023101725.1 of Atherinomorus stipes. Taxonomy (NCBI): domain Eukaryota; kingdom Metazoa; phylum Chordata; class Actinopteri; order Atheriniformes; family Atherinidae; genus Atherinomorus; species Atherinomorus stipes. The sequence goes on from JALJCO010008892.1 coordinate 213,513, forward strand.
TACGGCAACAAATATACAAATCTCATGCAAATGTGGGCCGCATTCAAAACCCGGTCCTGTACACCTGTTCTGTGCCGCTCCTGCAGCTTTTATCTTCATCTCTCAGGGATCTGATTTTTTTCTCTTCCTCCATTCAGAGGATTTAAATATTTTGTTTATTTGTGGGATTTCTGTAACGCGGCTCCTCGTTTTTAGCAGGATTTCGGAGCGTCGCTGCAGCTGATCTCAGCGAGGGTGTCGGGTTTGTGGAGCCGAAGCCGCAGACAAGAAAGAAAAGCTGCAAAAAACATTTGTTGTGTTTCTAAATGTTTAAAAAAAAAACACCTCCGTCCAGCTCCAGATGGAGATCAATGTCCTCCTGCTTTAACTTTCATGCTGTTCCGTGCACCTGAAAGCAGCCCCCCCCCCCCCATCCATCCCTCGCTGGTTTATCCCAGAGGCGGATGTTCACAACCAGAATTATCACATCAATCAAAACAAATGTAGGAGCTGCAGACCTGAAGCCACCTGCTCAGGTTTCTCTCCGCCTGCACCAGTTCAGAAAGGAGCTCCAACACCAGACAGCCGTTTCCTCTCTATCTAAGGTCATTTTGACCCCTTAAAATCACTCACTTCTCACCTAAAACGCCTTAAAAAAGTACACCTTAAAAGGGAAGTTCAGGATTTTTGACATAGGGCCTCATTTTCCAATGAGCCAGAATACTACTTCTCACTGAAGACAGTTTCAACATATTTCATTCCGTTATTCTAGATCCAGTGGTTCGCCGATGCTAATGCTAGTGGAAGTCAATAGGAATCTGCTAGCCTGTCATGAATAACAATCTTATCCACTTCACAGAACATTCGAGGCAAATCATTTATAACTTCAGACTATCTGTATAAATGCCGTGTTAACAGAATAATGTTACAAATAAAACTAACCTGCATTTCGTTGCATTTTGATTGTTGCTGCTGAGAAACTTTACAAAGTTTTACTTCCTGTATTTGGCAGCAGAGTGATGTCATCTGTTGCTACGTGCATGAAGGAATCTGATTACACAAATATAAAGGCTAAAATACGTCCATGTCTGAAAGGCGTGAGGATATGTCAGGTTTTGAAGATAGTTTCTAACTTTTTTCATCAAACTGTCACCATGTCTCTATGAACCAGAATACACTGGCAAAGGTAGTAAGCTGGTAAGAAACTAGTTCTTCAATATATAATGCAAAATTCGTCATACAAGGCTAGTTTTACTAATTTAACACACAAGTTTACTAGTTTAACACGGCATTTACACAGATAGGCTTGCTGATTTGCCTCGGATGTTCAGTGGGGTGGATAAGATTGGTTTTAATGACAGGCTAGCAGATTCCTATTGACTTCCACTAGCATTAGCATCAGCAACCTCCTGGAACTAAAATAACGGGATGAAATATGTTGAAACTGTCTTCAGTAATAAGTAGTATTCTGGCTCACTTGTAAATGAGGCCCTATGTCAAAAATTCTGAACTTCCCCTTTAAGTCAATCTAAAGCTGTTCTTGAACCATGAGGAGTATTAGAGATGCACCAATCCAGTTTTTACAATCCAATCTGATACCTGGGCTGAGCGTAACGGCCAATACCAGATACTAGTAGAATACTATACAATACTACTATAGAATTAATGAACCGCGTACCTTCCCATGCAAGGAACCAGCCTTGACATAAACATTTAGCCTTGTTAAAAAAATTAACAACAAATTAACACAAATATAAATGTGCTTATTATTTATTAACAAATAAAGAAATAAATATCACTTCCATGTAAAGTTCACTGCAAACAAATATTAAGAAATGTATGACATTCATAAAAAAAAATATAAAAGAAACGATGCATCAGCCTCATTTATCCGATATCCAATCCAGCTTTTCAATATCAGAGGTGATATCCGATCCCGGTATCACATGCATGGTTTAGGCGGTAAACGGCCCTTTATTGATAATTTTCTGGAATACTTTTACTGGACTGCTGCTGATGTAACAGCAGGGTTCCTACATGATTTCACAAGTTATATTCAAGACTTTTTAAGACCATTTGGAACAGAATCTAACGGCCATTTCACAGCCAGAAACACAGATCCATCTTCATTTGCAAAGATACTGTAAACAACTTCTCACTGCCTCCATCTATCATTGGTCCCTGGGTTGGAATTATCTTCCAAAAGGTAAACAAGATGTTGAAGCAAACTTCAGGCAGACAGACCTGCCCAGATCTCTTCCTGACTGGCTAGTTTAAGGGCTCTGTAAAGATTAATTAGTTGGGAAAAACACGTCCATCTGTTGGAAGTTTTTTTTTGTGTTGTTGTTTGTCATTTTTCTAAGTGATGTAAATCTGGCAGAGCACGATAATTTAAGAGCTACCGTATGAAATTTAAGACCACAACTGTCAAATTTAAGGACTTTTTTAAGGTGAATGCATATTTGTAAATTTAAGACTTTTAAGACCGCGCGGGAACCAACACATTTTCATTTTTGTTGCAGTGTCATTTGTTTGTATTTGCGGCTGTCCTGAAATCAGTGTTTTCTGAATCTACAGTTGTGATTGCAGCCTGGAATGGTTTACATCATTTAAATCTCAGGAATCGTAGCTTTCCAGTGGCGTAGAATGTTAACAGACACATTTATTTGTGAGATGAGGTCATATCTCGTGGACGGGACGTTCTGGTACCAACATGTTAAAGCAGATATAACGACGTTAAAGCTGCACATCTTCCAATTAACAAGCTTAAATCAGCCTAAAAATCTAAATTAGGATCATTTAAGGTGAAATTTGAGACTTAAATGCTGCAGCAACAACTGCGTTTGGTCCGTCTGTCTGCACATAAAGTTTCTCTGCTTCAGTTCGTGGATCAGCTTGTAAAGTCAGTCCATCTGTCTGTCTGTCTGTGTGGGACACATTGCTTTAAAGTGAGCTACATGTTAATCCGAAGACCTTCTGCGTGCGTCCGCCTGCCAGAGACGCTGCCTTATCGCAGCGATGAGGCCCGACGCAGAACTACAAGATGCTTCCTCCAGCTAACCTCCCCGTCGCCCGTCACAAGCTGCTTTGTTCAGCTTGTCCCGGTCCCGTTTTTGTCCTCCGCGTTTGTCACATCATCCCTTTTCAATCCGTTTCTATCAGCGGCTCGGCATGAAAACTGCCTCCTGTTTGTTCTGCTGAAAGCTCCGGCTTTGCATCGCCGCAGCAAATTACAGCAGGCTGGGAAAGACAAACATCAAGGACAAAAATAAAGGGACGTTAAAAAAGAGGAGGTGCAGTCAGAGGAGCAGCTAAAAGTCCAGGCTCGGTGCGAGCGTTGGCTGCAGCACCTTCTTATCTGATATCTAAGTTTATATTCCCCCGACAGCTTCACACAGTGTTGGAGTAATCGTGCTCCCCACCGCAGTATTTACCTCTCACCTCCTTATCTCTGCAACAAAACCGCCCAAGCATGGAGGAGCAGAGGGGGAGGAGGGGGACGCTTGGGCCGGACGGACAGCAGAGGACGAATGAATACAGGGGGGGGGGGGTTTCATGCACCAAAAAAAGTCACATTTCCTAATTTTCACCCCTGATTCGCCACTGAAGAGCAAATAAAGGAGCCAGTGTTTGTGAGGCAGGGCTGTGCTCGTGATGTGCACTCTGAGCTCCAGAATAGTTGTGTTTTATTTTAGTTTTTATTTATTAGAGACCAGAACCAAACATGAGCCGTCTCCATTTAGAGGAAAGTTTTCTAAACCAGAGCTCTTTGTGAGACCAGACGTTTGTTTTTCTGAGCAATAAAAAGGAATCAGAGGTTTTTAAGCTTTAACTTATTACGGAGTAAAAAGCTGACTGAATATTACGAGCACGGAAAAATGACAACATCTGCATTTTACTGGGAAGTCTTGATTTACCGACGTTATTCTGTCTGTAGAAAATCTGGAAAATTAACATTTCTAGTGGGACAAAATAAAAAAGTCAAATAGAAGAGAAGAAATAGACTTAAAAGCTGAAAATAACCCTTAAAACTCCCTTTAATTCCAGTCAGCTTCATGTTCCAGTTCAGCCTCAGGTGTCAGATTATGAGGCTAAAATGATGTAAATGAATGTATCAGTAGATACAGCAGCAAAAAGACCAACCAGAACCAGAATTTATTACTAAGAGAACTTTGTAGAAATACCACCAGATCAGAGAAGCCTTTTCTCATCTGCATATCATCTCCCAACAAACACACAACAGAAACTATTTCCATGTTTCCACTTTTTCCTCATTTCCAGTTCTTTCTGCTACTATTTACCTTCTATCCTCACAAAACCAACTCCAACTCAGCTGCATCACAAAGCTCTTCTTTCTTTATTCCAGCCACAGAGGACCATTAAGTTTTTATTTTCTTACTTTCTGCTCACTTGTTGATCTTTGGCTGCTCCTGATTGGACGTTACTGTCAATTTAAGCTCTCTGATTGGTGGAAAGTGTGACAGGAAGTGCCTTCATCATCATTTCCAGGTCTAAATAGAGCTTTCTTAGCAACATAGTAGTGACTGTGATCATTTTATGATGAGAATGGGATAAATAACGGTGTTATCATGGATCATTGTGGAGCTACCTGATAGTTTCTGAATAAACACATGTAGTTACTGGATTGTAAACCTCCTGGATGAGATAGAAATGCTGGAAAACCTCTGTAGATCAGCTAAAGAGTAAAACTATCCATCACAGTCGGAGAGCCGACAATCTGGTGGGTTTTAAGGGTTAATGAGGGGATCAGTGGAGCTAATCTGATCTGAACTTATCTTATAAAGAGAAACTTAGAGCACAGACACCTGCACCGAAAAGATTAAAGCTTCAAATAAAAAACACCTTTGAAAACTAAGAAATCTAACACTACTGTTCCAGAGACAGTAGCTGCGTTTACGTGGAGCACTTTGATCTGATTGAACACCTGAATATTCAATCTGATTAAGAGGAGTGCTTTAAACCTTTCCACGGTCAGATCAGCAGAAACAGGACTGTGGAGGATGCAACGTGTTTGTTAGAAACTGAAAGAAATAAGGATTATTTAGATATCCACGACCATATTACATATATTAAATATTAAAATATTATAAATGAGAAAAAAAAAAAAAGAGAACTGTTCTTCCAAACTAGGAGAAATGGTGCATGTCAGAAGCATTACGTTAGTATTAGGGATGCACGATATTGGAATTTTGGCTGATATCCAATATGCCGATATTTCAAAACTCATGTGGCCAATAACCAATATTGATACCAATATTAAAGCTGTATAATATAAATATAATAATAATAATAAGTCATTGCAAATAGCAGTTTTGTTATCCGTTTCGGACGCTTTGAAAAATAGGGGTGAGAAAAAAATATCAATACACTGAAATAGTGCAATATTTTCATATGCAGATATCAAATTGATATTTAAAAATGCAATCTATTTTACTTACAAAATCTTGCAAGGTTTGATTGTTCTGTTACAAAATCTCACGATATTTCATGAATTCCCGCGACATTTTGTCAGTAAAACAGATCAATACTGTGTTTTTAAATGCCAATATATCAGCATATGAAAATATCGCAAAATTTTCCTGAATTCTCGTGAGATTTCTTAACAGAACAATGAAATATTTCAAGATTCTGTAAGTAAAATAGATCGATACTGTGTTTCTAAATATCAATATGACATCAGCATATGTAAATATCGCAATATTTCATTGTATCAATATTTTTTCCCCACCCCTAGTCTTTAGAAGTTTTAAAGTCTGTAAAAAAGAAATTTTTGAAGAAGTAGTTTTTTTTTTAGACTTTAGAAACAGCAGGCTGATCGTTTAAATATCGTTTAAATATCGGTGGGGTGGCCAATGTCCGATATTCAGTTTTAAAGCCGATATAGGCCGATACAGATACAGGGGGGCAATTATATCGTGCATCCCTAGTTAGTATTAAACCAAGTTTATAAACTGATCGGATCACTTTTTCCAGCATCCATGTAAACAGCGGGAATCTGCTGGGTTTCACTGGTTTAGACGAATTATTTGTCCGTGTAAACGCAGCTACTGATGATGATGATGGAGGTGACAGCGGTCGGGAAGCGTGGATTCAGGGTGAAGTTTCTAATAGGAGTAACAAAACCTGATTGTTGATAAAAACTTTGAGTCAAAGTTTCTTCTCCTCTCTGGCCGACTTCATCTGCAGTTGAAGAAAACGAGCAGCTGAGTTTCCTCAAACTTGGTGGCGTTTCGGAAAGCAGATAAATTTCCATCTTAAAAAAGATCCAGATTTTGTTCCGTGAAGTGACGTCATGTGATCTCAGCTCTGTCCACGTACGCTCCTCTCTGTCACTGACAAAACATCTTTCGTCCTCGAGTCAAGCCTGCCGCTTCTGCTGCAGCTCTCAGGGTCAACACGACATCTGATCGCATTAAAACCGAGGCCGGAGAGAACAAACAGACGTGGACTGATAACGCAGGCGGACTCTGAGTCACGGTAAAGTCAGGCGGGAACGTGTGCCTGATGGAAACCATAATGCAATAACACACGGCCAAAAGACAGAATCATCCTCATGAGATCCGGCACATTAATGGCCGTACAGCGTTTATAAATGATCACAAATGCTCGTAATCAAGTTTATCTGCCTTACTGGCAAATTCTGAACGGGGTCAACTGGTTTGAGAGGAAACATAAAAAACAGAGTAAGATCAGGTAACAGGACGGTCTTTGAGCGAGAACCAAACTATGTCAGCCAAAATTCAGAAAATTGGAAATTAACTCCAAGAGAAGAAGAAAATGTGTCCCACTTCTGCTAAATTCCTTCAAAATATCCCATTTTCTGACTTCCAGAAGTTCTTTTCAGCCATAATCAACTCTAATGTTGTTAGAGTACAGTACTCTGTTCAGGAAGCAGCTCTGCAGTCGACTGAGCAGCAAAATCTGCCTGAATTAAGTCTGAAACCAGAGAAAGCAAAGCTCAAATCAAGGAAATCTAGGTCAACAATCACACACAAACACTTTAACCTGCAGCCTGCACAGTTCAGGAGATACGAGAGGAGCGATGACACAAACGAGTCGGGTTCTGGTTGCAGCGAGTCGTCTGCTGTTTGCTGCACGGCAGCGATGGTGCACGCAGATTTACATGCTGACATCTGAGCAAACAGAGAAATCCAGCATCTGGGTCCGAGTACAAACACAGGAAACACCGTCCTCACACACACACACACACACACGAGATGGAAAACGTTAATACAGCCAGACTTTCTGCCCTTTAACATAAACACATCATCATACGGGGTTACAGCTGGAAACAAAGCTTTCACACACCAGAAGAAGAATCAGTTACACGTATGAGCGTGCATGTTATCACTGACACACACACACACACAACCGCCGGAGGGTAGCTTCCTAGACGACCCCCCCCACCTCTCAGCATCATATTGCACTAATCTAAAGCCCCACTACTGAAAGACAACTAGCTAATTATGGCGTCTACATAACTTCAACCCCCCCCATACATTTTCCATGCTATGTCTGCAGCAGTTATTCTCAACACTCTGCTACCTGACCCCCCCCCCTCCAAGCTTTGTTTCCATTTGCTCACACCTACATAATCCAACATGCTGAGTTCTAAAAACACATTTGTGCTACAGGTGAAACATAAAGAGACCAGAAGCTGGTCCAGTTTTTACTGGGGACCAGTTCCAGATCCGTCTGTTTTAATGGCTTTTACTGGAAGCCGTGTGCAGGAGTGCAGACATCCAGTCCCACCATCCTGCAAGTTTTAGAGCATCTCTTCTCCAGCACACCTGGATCAATGGCTGAATGACCTCATTCAGCTCTGCAGAGGCCTGATAACGAGTCAGGTGAGTGGGAGAAGGTACGCGCTAAAGGTGGCAGCATAAATTACACTAACAATAGACCGATACATCGGCCAGCCGATATTTTAGGCCGATTTTTATCTGCATCAGCCGATACGTCAGGTGTGTTGGCTGATACCCCCACTTGGCATAATATAATTTACTTTTATGTACATATTTACTACACATTTAATGTTTCTATTTAACATTCGTTCACAAGTGCGCGATTCTTTATTTATTTATCTGAAGTGTTTTGTTCTTTTTAAATATTAAAACAATTGTAAAATTAATTTTCATTGTATCCTTAATCGTAAAGCAGCCAAATGCAGTATCGGTCCCATATATCAGCCTCAAATATCAGCAGGCTGTATCGGCTGAGGCTGATGAGAAAATATTGGCTAGGGATCGACTGATACTGATTTTTTTAGGGCAGATATTGATATTTTCTCATTAGCCGATGGCCGATAAAACCTGCTGATATTTAGGAGCGATACTGCATTTGATTCCCAAATTAACATAATGGAGGATAGAATGAAAAAGTAATTTTACAACTCTTTTGATATTAAAAAGAAAAAAAGTACATCAAATAAATCTATAAAAAGGAAACAGCGAACTTGTCAACAAATATCAAATAGAAACATTAAACTTGTTATAAATATACATATGCAGAGTGGGGGCATTGACCAATACACCTGACGTATTGACATCTGATACAAGTAAAAAACTCAAATATCGGCCTGCGGATGTATCGGTCTATAGTATCGGCCCTAAAAAAAATCTGTATCTGTGGATCCCTAACAAATACCAGGAGCAGCTCAGAGATGCGTTATTGTGTCAGAGAAGTCGTGAAGGCCTACCTCTGGCTGCGTCTGCGTCTCCGAGTCCGAACTCGGCTCCTCTCTACAGCTATGCGAGTCTACGGGAAAGTCTGTGGCCCCCAGCGGGGCCCCGCCCTCCCCAGGCCCACATGCTTGTCCCGGACTCGTTTCCGGCTGAGTGAACAGGCTCTGTAGCAGGTCTGGCTCCAGCTGGTCCCAGACCTGGTCTCTGGTGGAGACTGGAGGGAAGTCCAGAGCGGAGCCGTCGGACTCCCAGTCGCTGTCGCCCGTCATGGAGCCCAGGACAAACTCCACCCCGTCCACCCCCGACTGTGTCCCCTCCGAGTACGAGTCCAGGTCCCGAGCGTCCTCGCAGACCGAGCCCAGTTCTGACGGGCCGGGATGGGGCCGCTCGGGTGCTGCCATGTAAACGAAGCTGTCGGCAGAGATGAAGCATCCCTCCTCTTCCTCTGCATCCGGGCAGCGGGGGGGTTTGGAGATGGGACTGGGAGGGATGGAGTCTCCTACTGGTGACGGGGGGGAGTCACCGGGGTCCTGGGGCGGTGCGGACACGGCCAGGTAAACAAAACTATCCGAGATCACGAAGGCTTCTGAGTCTTTGGCATCCAGACCGGCACCACAGGAGTCGGGTTCAGAGGAGGGGGGAGCCGGGTCTGTGGGCTGAGGGGGGTGGGCTCAGATGGGTCTGTGGGTTGAGGGGGAGTGGGCACCGCCGGGTCTGGCTGCTGAGGGGGGGTGGGCTCAGATGGGTCTGTGGGCTGAGGGAGGGTGGGCACTGCGGGGTCTGGCTGCTGAGGGGGGTGGGCTCAGATGGGTCTGTGGGCTGAGGGGGAGTGGGCACCGCCGGGTCTGGCTGCTGAGGGGGGTGGGCTCAGATGGGTCTGTGGGCTGAGGGGGTGGGGGCACCGCCGGGTCTGGCTGCTGAGGGGGGTGGGCTCAGATGGGTCTGTGGGCTGAGGGGGGTGGGCTCAGCCGGGTCTGGTTTAGGGATGATGGTCTCTGAGACTTGTTCTAACACGTCCGGTCCCGAGGCTTGGTCTGAGGGGACGTCTACATTCTGAGTCTCTGTCTCAGTGGACGTCCCCTCAGTGTCACGAGTCATTTCCACGGGGGGGTCGACGTTCGAGACCGACTCTTCTTGACAGGAAGTCCGAGTCTCAACATCCTGTTTACATTCACAGCTGATTTCTGGTCCGGTCATGCGCGGCTCCGGGGAGTCGTCCCCCAGAAGTCCCTCGCTGCCGTCCAGGCTGGGCTCAGACTGATCACACACATCCCACTCCGTCCCCAGCTCCTCGTCCTCCTTCCGCTCCGCGTCCTCCTCCACCTCCTCGCTGTACGGGTTCGGAGGACTCGGAGATGGGGGGGAGGCCGCCTCCTCAGCTGGCTCTGATGACGCTCCGCTGTCCAGGTCCGTCTCCGTCTGCGACGGTCTCTGGTGTGCCGAGTCTGTCTGGGTGGCGTCGCCCGGTCCGGTTCTGTCCGGCCGGGACGCGTGGACCCCGCTGGAGTCTGACTCCAGCTGCTGACCCAGAGCAGAGTCTGTGGGGCAACTCTCCTCCTCTTCCTCTACTTTTGCCTCGTTATAACTGAAGTCTTCATCGATGAAGCCATGCTCCGTTTTATGGTCCTGCATCAGGTCTGCGTCTTGGACCTCCTCTACGTCCTTGTGGATCCCCCAATCGGACTTTTCTGTTGTTCCTGAAGAGCTGCCTGCATCAAGAGGAAGATTTCCTTCAAAATCCGCCCAGGAAGTCTGCTCTTCCTCCTCTTTTTCCTCCTCTTCTTCCTCCAAACAGGGAAGCGAGTAGGGATCACAAAGAGGCTCAGGGTCAACGCTCATCTCCTCACCCTCCTCTTCCTCCATGCACTGCCTCTCCAGCTCCAGAAACAGGTCGTCTGATTCAGCGCCTGAGCTGGGGCAAGGTGAAGCACTGGGGGCCCCGGGGCCTCCAAACCCCGTAGGGGGGGTCAGTACAGGCCAGTGGCCAGACGACCCGGTTAAATCCCACCCCTCTGCCTCCAGAGTGTCCTTGTCCCACGACTGGTCGATTATCTCCCTGCTCTCTAACTTGAGGACGGCCTCCCACTCCCGCTCCTCTCTGCGAGCTCTCTCCTCCTCCGCTGAGCTCCTCTCTTCTTTCCACGCCTCCTCCTCCTCCTCCTCCTCGGTTATTTGCTGGCATTCCTCCTGCTCCTCCTCTTCCAGCTCCTCCAGAATCCTGCGCTCGTCCTCCTCAAACTTGAGTTCGGAAGCCGTGCGTTCCCTGAGGTCGCCGCCATGCGCGCCCCACCCCAGCAGCCCCGCTTCGTCCCCCTCATGGCTGATGCAGGGGGACAGGGGCAGACCCCCGTACGCTAGCCCCTCTTCGTCCTTCAGGAATGGGGAGGGGGGGTCTAACAGGTAAAGCGACTCCTCGTCTGTGTTGGTATCTTCACCTAAGAGGGGAGGCAAAGGGGGGAGTGCGGGGAAGTTATGTCTCAGGCTGACCTGGGTCCTCTTCCCTGTGGTTATGCTGCGAGGCCAGGTCCGGGCCTTGGTTGGGGGGCAGAAGACAGGTTTTGGTGGAATGAGGGGGGTGCTGTCCTGGTCCTGGTCAAACAGAGGCGAGTCCCTCTCTGAGTCGGAGGTTTTAACGGCCTCGAACGTCTCCTCCGGGATGAGCCGGACTGCAGCTTTAGAGGAGCTGGCCGTCCGTCTGTGCTCCTCTCTTCTTCCGTCCACCTGTCCAGACGCACCGGGGCTGTGCTGCGGAGTGTTTCCAGACACCTGGGGGGCCGGGGGCCAGCTGACGGAGGGTAGCTGCTCCTTTGACGGTGAGGAGACATGAGTCTGTTTCTGTTTCTGCAGCGCAGAGTGAAGCTGCTTCTGCCTGCTCAGGGGATGCTGCAGGAGAGGAGGGGGGCTTACAGCAGGCGTCAGAGCAGGCGAGGTGGAGACGGGGGGAGTGTGGGGGGCAGATGATAAAGGGGGTGGGGTATAAGGAGGTAAGGAAGGTGTGGAGGAGGTAGGGGTTGGTGGCGGGAGGAGGGAGGGGATGGGCTGTAGAGGAGAGAGAGGGATTCCAGCTCCAGACAAACGTTTCTCGCCTCCCTCAGAAGCTGAAAACTCCAGTCGTTCCGCAAACTCGGGGAAACTTGGAGGCATGAAAGCTTTCCAAGACCGCCGGTTAGGATTGTCCTTCTTATCCCCGCCCTGAAGCCGCCGCTTGGACACCGCGGCCACCCCACCAGCTCCGGAGGAGGAGGGAGCGATGGGCAAACCCGGCCCAACGTTACCAACGAGCGGCGACATGATCTGAGGATCCCCGGTTAGCTTTAAGGCGTCAAAGATCACCCGCTCGTCCAGCTTCTTCACTCCTCCGGCATTTTCTGCACTTCTGGAGACAAAAACGCCTCCTAAATCGGCTCCGATGGTGCCGTTGCTGGATATCGTGCTTCCCTCCCCCCTCACCTCCCCTCCAGACCCCAACGTGCTCCTTGAAGGTTGGCAGAGTTTGGTCCCTTGGTCAATCTGCTCATTGATGCGCATGGTATCATAAATGGATCGCTGGGGGACATAGCAGTCCTCGATGTAAGCTTCATCCTCATCCCCCTTTCCGAGGCAGCGGGGGCTCTGCCTCAGACAGTCAGGACGGCTCAGAGGCTTCCCCATCCTGCCTTCCTACTTGGCACTTGAAGAAATCAGTCGGTAAACGGGGCAAAAAGTCCAATAATAGCCTCCGGTCAAATAATCCACAACGTTAAACGTCCATGCGGCTCGCTCATCAAGTCCTTCAGGTTTCACATCGTAAAAACATTTCACACATTGTCGTCCATGCTATCATTCCCACTTGCCATTTCTGCGTCCTTGCTATGTCACTTCAACACTCGAGCATTTCCGTGGTCTTTCTGAGATGCTGTGTGGCATCAGCGAGGGAGTAGAAGAGACGGCCCTCCCCCTCGGCACCATATTAATCACCGGTGATGTTTATTTTAAAGGCTGTTAGGAATGAGAGAGGTGGAGGGATGGACGCGGGGAGGAAGGGAAAGCAACAGTCATCATCCTCACGCCTGAGAAGTCCAAAGTCCACAGCGAAGTCGGCCGCATGCAGATAACATCCCTTTGTTTTGCTGTCAGAAATGCGGAGCACTTCCCTCTCCTTCATATTCCAGTCCACCAACAACAACTCACTTCTCGACTCCTCTTTTCCTCCCCTTCAAGCTCCTGCCTCCTTCCTTCCTCTGTGGCCTCCTTTTTCACCGTGGCACAACAGGAAAGGCAGCGAGAGCTCGGACAACTTCAGGAGATGCAGCGAGAGGCAGGCGGGGAAGTGTAAAAGTCTCCTTTTAAGGTGAGAAAACCCACTCTGGCTTATATAAAAGAAAGGCTGCGTGGGGTGCAGCCAAGAAGAAAAACACACTCTGAGGGTACTTTTGTCTTCCTTTGTTCAAAAACCTTTCTTGCAGTAAATTAAAGGGTAAAAATAAAGGAAATGTTTATCCATCAGAGCTTCCTGTGAGTCAAGAACAACAGAAATGTGGAAAAGGGAATTCCTTCACCGAGTCACTGCTGTTTAGTGGTTGGCTGAAAGTTCACACAATGTTTCATCCATCGCTCATGCAACATTTTAAGAGAAAAAAAAGGCTAAATCCCGAACAAAGACAGAACAATCTGCTTCTGGGTCAAGAAATCCCCATCATCGCCTCCAGTCCTTTCTTTTATCTCGCTCTCTCTCTCATCCTCGGCTCCGGGGAGACGTGGTACAGTTGATCCAAAGCAGGCTGGCTCTTGGAGTGAAAGAGGGCATCAGGGGGTAGATGGAGGGGGGAAAAGAAAATAGGAGGGGGTTGTGGTCGTGGACCAGCCAGGCGAGCAGGAAGGAGAGCAGGGTAGAGCGAGGCGTGGGACTATTTCCAGAGGGCAAAGTCCCAGACAGCCCCTGCAGCTCTGGTCCAAGTCTTCCCCCGCGCAGGCAGCAGACAATCCCAGGACACGCCGCCTTCCCTTCCCAATCGCTCCCTCGTTCCAGCTCTTTCTCCTCTCGACTCGGCGCTGGGAAGGAAACAAAGTGCCACGCAGCCCCGGATCCTCTCCTCTGCTTCCAGCTTTGTTCAGCGCTTCCCTCTCCTCTCCTCGTCTCTGCTCTCCGTCGCTACTCAGCTGAAATGGTTTGCAGCTGCTAAAAAAAATCTCCCTCTTTTCCTCTCACTCTCGCTCTCTCGCTGCTCCCCCCTCGCCTCCCCTCTCCCGACCTCCCTCCCCCTGCTCGCTGGCTGTTTGTGTTTGAATTCAGCTCCGTTTGTTCTGTTTCCTGCACTGGTATTAAAACACAGGAAGTGCTACGATCACGCTGGCTTCCTCTCTCCCTCCCCCCTGAAATAAAAATGGGGAAAAAAATGACGGCAAGGTTTCAGGAGAGGGAGAAAAGTGGCATGGTGCTGAGAGGAGGCGTGGAGCCAGAGAGACCGGGAGGATTTTGCACGCTGCTTTAATATGTTCTTATTTCACCAGACGAGTGGCTTCAGTAACTAATCTGGCTGCAGCAGCCAGATCTGATCCGCGAGAGTAAAAGAGAAGGAAGCTAGCGATGCGAGATGCTACATTCATCACAGCTTTGTAATCCACTCTTAATACGCTGGAGGAGAACCTCCTCCTCCCCTCTGGAGGACAAAAACACCGTCCGCAAAGAGCAAAAAGATACAGAGCCAAAGAAAGAGGGAGGCGTAGGTAGGCAGGGAGGGGGTGGGACTGGGAAAGAGCTTATCAGTCTTATTTTCCCCTGCAGCGACAGTCCAGGTCAGCAAGTTGAGTCCAGATGACTTTCTTTCACTCCGTTATTCTCTCCGTCGTCGGAGTTTCAGCTGAAGCCGTTTTTCTGTCCCACTAAATAAATCTGGAAATGAGAGTCTGATATTCTCAGGCTCCACTTCTGCTCCGAGCCCTCGCTGAAACCCAATCCGGCTGAGGAGTGGGAGGGAGGCGCAGAGGGGCCAGGAGGAAAGGGGGCCGAATACAAAAACCAGGAGAGGAGGTGGAGGAGGAGTCTGTGTCTTCACAGTGATGAGGGGGGGACACCTCACGGCAAACATGGCGACCTGCAGGGAACTTTAAACCACTTTGTTTTCCTCTTATCCAGACTTCCAGACTTCTCAGGGTCAGTTATGTTCCTCCTCCTCCTCCTCCTCCTCCTCTGTTTGTTTAAAGCTGATCTCTCTGAACATTTCCACTCTTTTCTTTATCAACTGTTGCACAGAGCAACTCGTGGCCTGCATGACAAATATGCCAAATACTCCCGTCTTTCTTTCTACCCCCCCCCCCCCCCCACCTCTGTCAGTTGCACTGCAGCTGTCACCGCCGCGTCCAAGCGAACATCTTTATAGAAACAAAAGGGGTTTGTCGCCGGCTTGCTGCACACCCACACATGCACGCTGAGCTTGCAAGTCTCGCGTGACCTGCAGATAACCGACAGTCCTCCTACGGGGAACACGGGATCCACATGCAAGTGTTCAGACGTGGGCTCTCGCCGGGACAGATGCAGCGGCAGACGGGGAGGAAAACTGAAAATATCTGGCTCGTTGGAGACTGGTAGATGGCAGCGTCCATCTTTCACCCATTTTAATCAGTTTAAGATTAAATTTGATTACACGCGGCCCCTCCTCCTCCTCCTCCTCCTCCTCCTCCTCTGCTGCGACTTCGTCATTCATTCGTCTCTCGGTCGTCACGGCGAGTTAGAAAGTCGGAGCAGACATGGCTGATAAAAGGGGGCTGTGCAGGGATGTTGGGATTAGGGGGGGCGTCCTGCCCCGGCGCTGCTGGTGGGAGGCTGGAAACACTTAATGGAGCTAAGTGACACGAAGCCAAACACAGGTGGAGCGTAAACGCCTCTTATTGACTTTTCTGGCTCATTTATTCGCTCACAGGGAGCACCTGTTGAAGGAAAATGAACTTTTTCATTTCTTCCTCCATCCACAGAGTAAATCTATAACCCAGCTCTTCTGCCATTTTCTTCCTCAACATCTTGTTTTTCAATCTCTCCATGCGTCTCCCTCCCCCCCCCTCTGTGGTAACCCGGCAGCAGGGAAAAAACCAGAGCTGCCATCTCTCTGTCCTCACACACCCTCCTTTTTCCACAACTCTCAGGGGTAGTTTTATATTAACCAGACGAGCATTTCACCTGCTGGTGTGTGAAAGCAGCGACTGTTCTCACAGACGGGAAGACAAAGAGACCCGGAGACACACGAACGCTGCGACTTCCGCCACCGTGCTCACAGCTGCGAAAAACAGCTGTCAATCATCTGCACGCCAGCGAGCGTCACAATGCTGCCTGCAGATTTTCAGCTGATTTGCTTCGTGTGTGCAGGTAGGCTGTTTAACCTGAACCGACGCACATGCACGCACACGTGTAGGCCAGTCCAGCTCGGTGGGTTTTCACCGGAGCTAAATAATGCATCGTTTGAGCATCGTAATCACGATGCACATGTACGCAACTTAATAAACTTCTCATCTCATTTCATCTCAAGGGTTCCTGACATCAGGGGTGTAAATCACTCGGTTGATCACGATACGATATATCGATACAGCTGATAGCAATTAGCTGTTTGTCGATATTTTAAATTCAGTCATGATACTATTTCGATTTGAGATCCACTAATCGATATGAAACAATATTACAAGTAAAAGACAAGGTTGTTGTTTTCTACATAACTAGAAGCTCCTACTTACTAAAAGTACATATGTAGTACTATTTCCCAGCGTCACATCCACTGCACGACTATAAACATGGATTTTTGGAAAACATCAACAAGAGAATCCACACTCAGGTGGAAAATGTGTCAGAAGAACTTCAAAATAAAGGCATTTTCAAAATAAAATTAGGTTTGATATCAATTTAGTATCGATACATCAGTCTATATACAATGTAACAATTAGGGGTGTAAATCACAGGTTTAATCACGATATGATATATTGATACAGTGGATCAGCGATTTGATGCCAATATTTCAAATTCAGTCACGATACAATTTTGATTCAATTTGATTTAGGATACACCGATTGATATGAAGCAATATTATAAGTTAGGACTGGGAAAAAATATTGATACACTGAAATATCGGGATATTTTCATATGCTGATATCATATCGATATTAATAAATGTGGTATCGATCTATTTTACTAATGAAATCTCGTGAGATTTTGTCGTTCAATCAAGAAATCTTGCGAGATTTCACCATTATCTTGCGTAAAATAGATCAAAATTGCTTTTTTGAATATCTATATGAAATCTGCATATGAAACTGCGATATTTCAGTGTATCGATATTTTTTCCCAGCCCTATTACAAGTAATAAACAAGGTTTTTGTGTGTTATTGTGAACATAACTGTAAGCTTTGCAGTATAACCTCCCTGTGTCACATCTACTCACTGCAAAACTATAAACACGTATTTTGTTGAGAAATTTCAAAATAAAGCCATTTTCATGATAAAAGTGGGTTTGATATTGGGTTTTTGGATCGATTTACGAGCGATACATCAATCTATATTAATATATTGATATAGACTGACGTATTGTTACACCCCTTCCTGACACACTGCACACAGCGACCCACCAACCACCATCATTCTTAATCAGTTTGGCAAAGAACAAACCTTTTGTGGTACAAAGTAATTCACACTTGTACATAATAAAACCAGCATGTACTCAGGTTCCAGCACAAGAAAAGCAAGCAGTAAAAGAAAAAAGTAACGCAAAGACAAAAACTAGACTCAAACAATCGTAAAGATGTGAGATCACAGTAGGTTAGGGTACATATCATAACTTTAAGTAAACTTAAATTTCAGTATTTTTTTAACATAACATAAATCAAATGGTTAGAAAAAATCAAAATTTGTTCCTCGATCGTGCAGCGCTGGTTTTCACATTACAGACGAGCAACTTTTCACGTGATAAAAGCGTCATTTCTCTGCACCTGCTGACGGATTTCAGAGGTAAAAGTGACGCAAACATCAACACCTGTGAGGCTTCCTGCGGAGGGGTCGGCTCCACAGGTCACCTCCCTGTTTTCACAGCCTCCTCCTCTTCCTCCTCCTCCTCCTCCTCCCACAGGGATCCTACACCACTACGTGGCAGCTCCGGTCTCTCATCGACCCAAATGCTTATTAATTATTCATGAATGCTTCTGTAAAGCAGCAGGTAGACGGAGCGCGACATCTACAATCATCACAGCTGCAGAACAAAACAGTGTAAACAGATACAGAAGTGATGAAGAGGAAGAGTTGCCATGCTGACAATCATGGTTTCACCAAAAGCTGGGTGACATAATGTGTCACATACAGCTGGATTTTCCTTTCATCTCTTGGAATATCTCAGTTTTTCTATTTCAACTGGGAAGCAGGGTCAGAAAATGGAAACCTGGAACCTGCTTGGCTGGATGATTGATGCTGCTTTTTATGCGTCTGATCTCATGATGGATGGTCTACAGCTCCAAGCATCACACCTGCGTGAATGCTGCCTCGCAGATGTTCAGCTGAAGGTAGCGTTCCTTCATCCAGGAGGACACGGCTGCAGAGCAGGGATGCACCCAGCACACCTGGGCCGACAAGCCCGGGCGGAACCGCGAGCTGTGAGGACAGAATCAGGTGTGTCGGAGCATCTACAACCTGCAGGACTCCGGCCCCCGAGGACCAGTTACCCATCCCTGCTGTGGTGCCATAAAATAATATAAAACTAGGGATGCACGATATATTCGCCCCCCTATCGGTATCGGCCTATATCGGCCTTAAAACTGAATATCGGACATCAGCCACCCAACTGATATTTAACAGATATTTAAAAGATTTCAGGCTGCTGTTTCTAAAGTAAAAAAAAAAAAAATCTTTTTTTACAGACTTTAAAACTTCTTAAGACTAGGGGTGGGAGAAAATATCAATACACTGAAATATCGCGATATTCTCATATGCTGATATCACACTGACATTTAAAAACGCGGTATCGACCTATTTTACGAACGAAATCTCGCGATATTTCATCGTTCTGTTACGAAATCTTGCGAGAATTCACCAATATTTTGTGATATTTTTATATGCTGATATCATATTGACATTTAAAAACAGTGTCAATATCATTTACTGACGAAATCTCGCGAGAATTCACAAAATATTGTGAAAGTTTGTTATAGAACGATAAAATCAGATCGATACCGCGTTTTTAAATATCAATTTCATATAGGCGTTTGAAAATATCACGATATTTCAATGTATTGATATTTTTTCCCACCCCTATTTTTCAAAGTGTTGGAAACAGATAACAAAACTGCTATTTGCAATGAGTGCTTATTATTTTCAGCCTTAATATCGGTATCGATATCAGCCATATGAGTTTTAAAATATCTGCATATTGGATATCAGCCGTTTTTAAATATCGTTTTTATCGTTTTAAATATCGATTTCATATGGCGTTTGAAAAAATTGCGATATTTCAATGTATTGATATTTTTTCCCACCCCTATTTTTCAAAGTGTTGGAAACAGATAACAAAACTGCTATTTGCAATGAGTGCTTATTTCAGCCTTAATATCGGTATCGATATCAGCCATATGAGTTTTAAAATATCTGCATATTGGATATCAGCCAAAATTCTAATATTGTGCATCCCTATATAAAACCAAATATATTCATAACACTGGCAACTACTCAGGAGTAGACTCCACTACTTCCTGAACTTAAGGTAGCTCCTTTGTTTCCCATCTGTCATTACTGGACGAACTGATTAATCCAGGTGTGTCTGCCCAGTTACTGAGCTCAGACACACCTGGGTAAATCAGTTCGTCCAGTAATGAAAGACAGGAAACAAAGGAGCTACCTTAAGAGCCAGTTCTTCAAGTTTTCTCAACTGAACTTTGAGCCGTTCAGGTCCAGCAAACAGCTTGAAACAGCCTGGTTAACAGCTCACTGCTGTTTAGTACTGGAGGTTGGTGGATCCTCCCAGTTACTACAGGCGTCCCAGCTGCTCTTCATCACCACCACCAACCCTTCTGTCTGCAGACAAGCAGCGTTGCAACAACGTGTTACCACAACCTGAGGTTTATTTAAGTAGAGGTGCAGGAAGAAGAGTCGTTGTCAAGGAAAAGGCACCTACCAACGGAGCAAAACAGACCATCATACCGCTTAAAAGTGTCCATTATAAGACCCTCAGCAACTGGAGGAAACCCAGACAGAAGGAGGTCCAGTAGACCTGAAACCAGACCATAATCAGGGGACAAGTTTTCGTGGATTCAACAGCTCGGTGGCAGAAGACTCACACCACTATTTTTGTTCCCATTGTAGAAATGATGCCATGGGTGTGTTCAGGGGAAGTCTGCTCCTGGCTTCGACTTTGATGAGTCAAAGTTTAAAAACACTCAGGTTTATAAATGGACTCGACTATTTCTTTGTTACAGTAGCTGCACTGATTTCTTTGTCCTGTGCTTTTATTTCAGAGCAAAATGAGTCTTTAAACTGCCTGAATATTAATCAAAATAATAGAATAAAGCTGGAAAAATGGGGGTGCTCTAAAACATTTGACCAGTAATATATAAATATTAAAACCGATACAGATAACTGATAAATTTGAGCTCCTAAAGGCCGACACTGATAACACGTATATTTATATAAATTTATATCTCTGTGAGAAAAGCTTAAAACTGGGATTTTTAACTTCTGCACATCCAATCTTAAAAAAGAAATAAAGAAATAAAGTTTTCTTTCGGGGTTAAAGCCAAAATTACACAAAAATAACTTAAGTTAAAATCTTTTGGTCCCCCCAGTTTGAAAATCCCATCTGCACCCCTGAATAAATGTTATGAGGGGACGCTGTTATGGTATCGATCTTATCGGAATGACATTATTTCCTTTTATCCTGATAATTATCATGCAATCCTACATAAATATATACTTTTTTCCATTTTGTGTCTACAAAAGCAGCTGTGTCATTGTTGAAGAGCATTTAAATGATGTCAGCCATGCGACCGCAAACAGAACAAAACACATTTATTCCTAATTGAAGCTCAGCTCAGATCTTAGTCTGATCAGTGGGATAAATCCTCATTTCTTCACGTCTTGCTGGACGTGTTTAAACGTTCGACCAGATTTCTACTGAAGGAGGATTTTGAATTTTCTTGAAGTGAGGGAAGGAGTGAAAAGAGAGAGTGAGAACGCTGGGCTGAGCCTTGGCATGCCTTTCTAATTCACAACAGCTGAAACAATACGGAGCCTGAGAGGAGGGAGGCCAACACGCTTCACACACACACACACACACACACACACACACACATGTGTGGACTACACGTCACAGACATATTTAGATCATATAAAGCAGCTTCCACCATCAGTCATTAAATAACCGTTTCTTCTTCATAAATCTGTTTGCGTGTCAGATGAAAGTCCGGCAGAACCGATCAGCTGATGTGATTAGTAAAACGATGTTAGTGTGATCCGATCAGCCTTCAGAGACGAGTCAAGTCATGAACTCTGACACACACACGCAGACAGGAAGGCAGAACGCCGTCCAGGAAAATTCGGAGCGCCTGTAAACACGGCTTTCATCCAGATGACGGATGACTTGGATTAGCCGCGGAGTCGTGGGGGGGTCACCAGGTTCTGACACACTGAACTTTTCAGCCTGCGTCTCCGAGTTTGAATCGGACGCCAGGGTAACGTGCTGCACGAGGTCCTGCTGAATCCCATCACATCGAACTGGGGCTGCGTCTCTCTGCCCGGCAGTTACACATGTGGGTTCTGGGTATTTATGTAACCTCGGGTTACGGTTAATATGATAAACTGAGAAAAGCCCAGGCTGAAGTCATGAAACCACAAACAGATTTTTCATCTGGCATATCCTGGCAGGCGTTTGTAGAAGCTGCAGTTTTGGGAAACTGTGAGCTCGACGAGAAGCAGGGTGAGATTAAAACACGCTAAATGCTAATTAGAGTGGAAGCAGAGTTTCAGGTGAAATTAGGACACGGATTCGGCTTCACGGCAGGAGCCCAGAGACAGAAACCAAGCTGCTGGCCCAGTTTGGCTCCGCTCGACGCCATCACGGAGGAGCTGCTGACACAGGCGGAGCGGGGAAGGACGGTGAGTCACCAGCTTGCAGAAAACTCCAGGATGGCGAGGAGCCGCTGGGGGCAGGGAGAGTAAAGCAAGAGGAGGTGAAAGGTGTGACGGAGGGGATGCAGGCGTGATTTAGCCCCGCGGTTTTACACACACATGTGCAGAAAGAGACTCAAATACACACACGCAGCTCCTGTAACTGCTGTCAGCCAGACTAACCAGCCCTGTTCAGGAATGTGCATCTGCAGCCACGGCTTTACCGCCTCGTAACGCCCCCCCCCCCTCCTCTGCAGCACCAGATATGAATGCGTGTCCCCATCCCACCCAGAGACCGTCAGCTGTCCGAGGCGCGGGGAGGCCAACGGCATGCGGAGGGATGTTGATGCCACGCCTTCATGTGTGCGAGGGTGGGGTGAGGAGACAGCTGAGATTCCGGTTGCAACCCGAAAAAGACTGGAATTAGAAGCATCCTCTGATGAAGAGCGCTCACACACACACACACACACCTCTAAATACAAACACGCATGCCACAGTAGCACATATGTGCAGACAGGATGGTCAAGTATAAACATGCACATGATAAATAGCAAAACTCTGAGTGTGAAACAGTCGCAGGCGTAAACAACATCAACAAATGCTCCTGCATCCTGGTAAACATCTAAAAAACCTGCAGACGGGGACTGATTGAGAGCCCAGATCAGAACCCTGATGGACCAAACTGTTAGATCAAGTTTTAATCAATCACACCCAATAAGTGGAGACAGTTTGGAGAAGAGCAGCATCTCTCCAGAAAGACAGTTTATATCTTCTATTTTAACCCCTTAAATTCCTGAAATTTCCACCCAAAATGTTCTTTTATGGATAAAAAAACTTGACTGTTTTTACTGGAACGCCGCTGATGTAACAGGAGCATCATCTGCGACTGGAGTCCAGTATGGCTTCATAGATATATGGGATGATAAACATCAGTGCTTTTCAAACGTCTTGAGCCACGACCCCCAAAATAAACTTTATTTTCCATCCACGTCCCGGATGGAAAAAGTTGCATAGTTCGGTTTCTCAGCCTCAGGATGTGACGGCTCCAGAAATGCGTTGGTGGGCCATCAAAACGAGTCAGAAACGCACATTTTTAAGATCAAAAAATTGCATTGTGGGTGTTTAACAGCTGTGGGAAAAGCATCCAAATGCCAAAAATTCAGCTTTTCTCATTGAAATTCTGATTTCTAGAACAGCAGCTGTAATAAGTTTGTTTCTGGACTCTCAATAAAAAAACAAAAACACGTAAGGCTTGAAAACTATTAGAAATTTCATAAATAAGGAAGATATGGTAAATGGTAAATGGACTGTACTTATATGCGCTTTTCCAGTCATACTAACCGCTCAAGCGCTTTACACTACATGTCACATTCACCCAGTCGCACACACAATCATACCCCGATAGGCACATCGGGAGGCAACTTGGGGTTCAGTGTCTTGCCCAAGGACACTTCGGCATATAGTCTGGGGAAGCCTAGAATCGATCCCACAACCCCCCTTGAAAGACGACTGCTCTTCCACCTGAGCTACAGCCGCCCTCAGATCACTGCTTTCTGGTGGACTCGGGTTTGTCTTGCTGAGATAATGACAAATCTGGATTTTTGGCACCGCTATTAGGGATAACTTAGTTATTTATGTGATAATTCAAATTAAACCGACTGACCTCGGTACCGAGAACCGATTAGGTGTCAGATCGCGGTCCAAAATAATGACGACTCGGTCACGAATACAAACTAAACTCAACTAAAAACTAAACTTATAAGCAGCTTCAATGAAAGTCAGTCTGTAGCAGCAGCAGCTGCATTGTAGTCACATGACTCTGAAAGGAATGCCATTTTAATGCCAATATCGGCTGATAATATTATTGAAAAAAAAGGGGAGAAACCCAAAAAAAAAACCCAATAAAAAGAACAAAGTGGGCTGATAATAATGGACATCCCTCGTTCTCTGTATCGTTTTTTTAAAAAGGTATTGTGCATCCCTACTATACCTACTTTATTAACATTTGGGCCCAAAACAGACAAAACTCATAAAATTTGAACTCAAACAAATTTTGATTTCTCACAATAAAACACCATAAACACCACTTGTTTATTTTTAGTAAAATGACAATTTGTTCCATGAAAAATCAAACAATAAAGTTTCCGTTTCAGTTGTGACTTTTGTTATGGAAATATGAGACATGACAGACGTCTCTTCAAGAGCATTCAGTTTAATATTTGGCCACTTAAAGACCGTGTTCTAGTTAATCAGTGAGAAAGATGCTGATGAGGATGCCTCATCTGTCAGCTTCAGTCTCAGACTGGACTGCAGGTCTCGTTTTCAGTTCTCTGGCAGAAACCAGGCTACGGTGTCGGGCGGAAACCTCTCCCCGGGCTGAGAATGCTCTCTGCGGGTAAAGATAACACCGGCCGAGACGGTAAGAAAATCAGACGCAGCTGTGCACACATGGCTGTGCAGGGACGAGGATAACCGGTTCCTGATGTTCAACACCAGAACCGGATCAATAACGGCTTCAGCTCCACCTCCACTGAGGAGAAGTTTTCCTGAAAGGTCGAACATTTATTTCTCCTGCAGACGAGGAGCTGCGGAGTCGGTGAGGTCACTATAATCCGACGACATCACCACCCACTCCCACGACCCCTCATCCCCCCGACTGGCCTCCGTCCACGCCCCACCATCTCGTCCCGAGCCCCTCGTCTTTATAAGCATCGGCATGACATCATCCCTCTGGATTTGTAATGGGGTCTGAAGGAGGGGAGGGGGTGAGGAGGAGGAGAGGGGTGGCCTGGTCCGTTTGGGAGCCAGACAGACATGTTTAGGTTTGAAATGAGCCGAGCTGGATCAGTTACAGAGAAGCAGACGGGGAGAAGCCGGAGGGAGGTGCAGACAAAGGGAGGAGAGGCGCTTCAAAGAGACGACCAGGAGATTTCACCTCCTTATATCCTCGTTAGACCATCAGCAGGAGGACGGAGTCAGAACGGAGGAGCTGGAGACGAGAAGTCCGGTTATTCCACTCCTGCTCCGGCGATTTCTGCTCCTTTATTCATCACATAATACCCCCCCCCCCCCCACACCCAGACAGAATGACAGACCATTTCTCCATGCTCTACAAACCCTGCTGCCAGGAGCTACAGTAACACCAGACCCCCCCCCCCACCAGCCTGTCTGCTACTCAGTTCAGTTTCAATCAGGAAAAAAAAGATAATCCGACTTAAAAAGCACAATCATCATCCTCACATCCACACTCATCTTCAGCTGACTCACGTTCTAGAACACGGAAGCTAAGGAGGCTAACGACATGCTAGCAGCGATGGTCACATGCTAATGTTTACGATGGGATCGTGTCACGTGACAGTTTGCTAGTTCGCCCACAGGATGAGACGTTTTACTGCAGTTCGGTGGTTGTGCCACCAGGTGGAGCCTTTTAACCTCTAACCCCCCCACAACTCGTAATATTCCCAAAAGCTCATGTGACTTAATCATGAACAATCAGACCATTGTTCACACACACAGATGATGATATGATCTCATTTATTTACTTATTTCTCCATCAAAACAACGATGAATATGTGAGTAAATGATTTCCATGTATTCCATCTATAACTGGCTTATTTTTGCCGGATCATTATCCGGCAGTAGGAAGACTGGAACACCTGTAAATCTGCTCCCGGCATGAATCAATGCCACCACAGAAACCATAAAACAGCCTCTCACGCTGTCTGATCGGGGCTTGTTTTTCAAGTGCAGCCCATTTATCTTTTCACCGCTCTCTTTGAATCTCTCCTCTTCTTTCAACAGCTCTTTATCTCCTCGATCTGTTTGTTCTCTGCCACACATTTCTCCGGCTTTTGCTCTCATTAGGAGCCCAGCGAGGGGGAAGAGGAGAGAAAGAGGAGAAAGGAGAAAGGGAGAAAGACCCAGAAACATGTGGCGGGATTAAAGAAAAGGTTAGTAGGCCAAGAGGGCGCCCGAGATTCAATAAATATCCAAATAATCAAATAAGGAGGGAAGAAGAGAGGAGGAAAAGAAGAAAGAGTGATGGTGAAGAGAAGCAGGTGGAAAAGTGTTACATGAAATGTTCTTTGATCCACCCCCACGTCTCCACCGGAGCGGAGCCGATCGCTCTGCAGGAAACGAGCCGTTTTCCTTCAGATGCATGAAAATGATTAGCAGTCGCATCACATGACTCATCAATGCTTCTAGAAAACGTGGCCTCAGGGCACGGCGGCGACGTCTGCTCCTGAGGGTTCATGCAAACTCCTCCTGACAAAGCTGTGGACGGGAGGTTACATCACGGCCAGAAAACGCAGCCTGAAACGTGCCGACACGAGACCCAGAGCAGGACCATAAAACAGGGAAGCTCCGTCCTGAAGCCTCGTATGTGGCCCCTGAACGGACGCCAGCATGACACCTCTGGTTTAAATGCTTTCAGGTTCAGATTAAGACTAGGGATCGACTGATACAGATATATTTTAGGGCCGATACCAGTGCTGATATTTTCGCATCAGCTGATGGCCGATACTTCTGCCGATATTTGGGGGTGATACTGCGTTTGACCCCAAAATGAATATAATTATAAGGATACAATAAAAAATGATTTTGAAAATTCTTTTAAGATAAAAAACAAAAAGTTCATCAAATAAATTTATAAAACAGAAACGATAAACTTGTAATAAATATATATATATACAAGTACACAAAACTCCCAGTTTGGTATGCACCTCGGTACACAAGTCACGGTTTGTTTTTCTGTTTTTTTTTTCGCTACAGGTAATGGGGGAAAAAAAATACAAATATGTTTTATTAAGTTCACTAAAATTTAACATCAAAGCTGTTTGTTTTTTTTTTTCTTCCATATTGTTTGAATGAGAAAAAATAACCATAAATAAAGAAAATATTTTTAAATAAAATCCTGGCTTATTGGCTGATGCCGATAACATCAAAAACACAAATATCGGCCTAATATATCGGCTTGCTGATGTATTGGTGTATCCTTACTGAAGAGCTTCTAAGCTGATAATTGTGGACTGTGGAGAAAAAACAAGCTTTCAGACGTCACTTCTTGCTCTGAGAAGTTAAACAATCAGAATAAAATATCCACAGTCTCAAACGGCACATTACTGCTTTCACGTTGCAAACGACGTCATCTTTCATCTTTAGCTTGTGGCTAATAGTCGATGCAACATGCGGTTGTAATGCATCTGACTGCAGGTCCTCTATCCTTCAGTGTCTTTCATGTTTCTGAGAAGTGAAACTGCATTTAGAGTTTCGCTGGTTTAAATTCATCGTGTAAAAGCCAAACTGCCCCTGAGGTCCAGTTTTACCTCAAAAGCTTTGAGGTAAAAGCAGCAGCAACAAAAACAGCAGCTGTTCTCTGTGATTTAACACGAAAAAGCTGGTCTTCACAAGAAAATAGGCTTAAACATACGACTGCTGTCCATGTCTGCAGCTACAAGATGGAAAAGCAAAAGGGGAGGAGCCTGATGATCGTAAAGAGGAAGAGATGTGAGATGAGTGTTCATGAGTTGGCTGGAAATTCAGGGAGAAACGCTGACTGCATCGTAGCGATGGTTCGACGGGGTGATTCAGTCGTCTGTCAGGCATTTTAAAGACGCGTGACTCAACCGATCGCCGCCTCCGACGCTCAGCAGGAGCCCCTCGCACCGACACACACATCCCCTTTCCTCACGGCCTCCAGAGGTATGAGCCAGAGGGGAAAAGACAGTCAGACCTCCACAGAGGCTACGCAAATATTGAATGTCACTATTCATGTCACACAAAGAGCTGCTCTGTGAAGCCAAGCTCAAGTTACACTCAAGATTTTCTCTTTATGTGTGTAAATTCCTTCCAGTGGCATGACGCGAGGACAACCCCAACACACACACACACACACAACCACACACACACACACACACACACACAAACACACAAACACACACCCTCTTCAGATCAGTTACTTTGGTTTTAGGATTTATATTCTGAGGATCTGAGCCAATCAGAGATGATGTAGTCATGTAATAATTACATGTAGGGATGTTCAGTATTGTCTTTTTTACCGATATCAGACATACCGATATCAACTGATGCCAATCTATGCAGACTTTGAGGTTGTATCTCATATTTTGAAAGGCACAACTTACTAGGGCTGAAAGATATATCGTTATCGTATCTATATCGAGATATGGACATTCAAGATATTAATATCGCAAAAGCAACTATATAAAAGATATAGATTTCCCCTGCGCTTGTCCTGCATATAAAGCTCTGGAAGTCACAAACAAAACTTCACTTTCCACCAAAGTGCTTGGTTTTCAACGAACCCATAGTCGTATCGTATCGATATTGAGATATCTGGCATGAATATCGAGATATGAAATTTTATCCATATCGTTCAGCCCTACAACTTACAACGAGATATGAGAAAAAAAGATCCCAAAATATCCATAACTCTGCTGGAGGAGTTCATTTTGGACATCTAGCTGCCAGATATCAGATACTAGCAGGTATTAGCCAACATGTGGCTAATTCTAATGTTTCTGACAACTTGGTAACTTAACAAACAACTTAAAACCAGACATATTATCAGCAGCTTCAAAGCAAGTCAGTCTGTAGTAGCAGCAGCTGCACCGTAGTCACATGACTCTGAAAGGAATGCTGGGAAATGAAGTTCTTCCAGGATAACAGGGACTTTTCTACAGGCTGAACAAATGCTAATGGAGTACGATATCACCAGATTTCATAACAGAACAAGATCTTGGGAGATTTTGTTAATAAAACATTAGTCCAAAAAATCAATACCAATATTTTCTGAAATCATATTTCAATGCCGATATTGGCCAATAATATCGGTAGGCTGATCATATCGGACAACTTCAGTAATAATGGAAACTTTCAACCAAACAAGCAGATATGAAGAAGTTGCAATTACAGAAGCAACACACACACAGAGACACACACACATCCTTGTACTTCTATCTTCGTGAGGACATTCATTGACATAATGCATTCCCAAGCCCCTTATCCTGACCATCACAACTGATTCCCTAAACCTAACCCTTGTCCTACCCCTAACCAAAACCTAACTGTAACCCAAACTTTAAAACCAAATCTTGACCCTCAAAAATGGGTTTTCTTTGGCTTTTTTAGTGAGGACTGGCCAAAATGTCCTCACTTTGTTGGTTATAAGCACAAAATGGTTCTCACAATGTAGCACACACACACACACACACACACACACGTGACAAGCCACCCGTCCTACCTTGAACTCTTGCAGCTGCTGCTTGATCATCTCCACCTCGGTGCCCACCATGCTCTGAGTGTTCAGCCCCTCCTCGGCTCTTCCCAGCAGGCCTTGCAGCTCCGCCACCAGCCGGTAGAAGTCCTGCACCCTGTCAGCGGCGTCCTGGATCTGGTCCAACCTGGCCTGGCCGCGCTCGCTCAGCTGGAGTGCAGAAAACACGAAGCCATCACAAAACCAGACCACGGATTGGTGACCCCCCCTCCGATGGCTCGTCTTCATCGTGGCTCACCTTGCCGGCCTGGCGGCTCAGAGCCTCCGTCTCCCTCCGGAGGCCCAGCAGGTCGGGCGAGGAGCCCTCCCGTCGCAGCATGCTGGTGCACTCCGACGCATGTCCCTCCAGCTCCGTCCTCAGGTTGGACACACGGGACAGGAAGCCCTTTACGGCGTCGGCCTGCGAGGCCAGCGAGTCCGCGTCCCGCCCTACAGGACTGAGGGAGTCCAGCTCATCGTCCAGGTCGGCAAGACGAGAGAAGACGTCTCGAACGTGAGCCTGGACCTCGCCGACGCCCTGCAGGCGCGACTCCAGCGAGGAGCAGCACTGCTCGATCTGGTGGAGGAGAGAGAGGGTGAAGCTTCAGACCATCGTACGTGTTCAACGCCTCTGATGCAAGTTTTACTGACCCCACATCCACCTTTACGTCCTGGAAAGCTGTAGCTTTGAACCTTTAAGATATTCAAGATGAACAGGGATGGACATATCGATACCCTGGAGTCGATACTTCGATACCAGCCAGACAAATCCGATACTTTGGGTATAGAGATACCGCAATACAGATAAAAAACATGCAGTTTGTTTCCACGTCTGAGACTTTTAGGAAATGAAATGATGAAAGCATCCAGATTCTAGCTTCTGTGTCACATGATGGTGCTGATGATGTCATGATGATGATGCTGCTGTTAGCAATAATGATGATGTTTTGGAAAATTTATAGCTATTACATTTTATATTTGAACATTTTCCACTGAATAAACTTAAATAATCTTAACCTGTACTGAAGTTATTGATAACTGAAAGAAGTTTTTAATCTTATATTTGTTCAATTTACTCATTAATATAATTCATTGTTGTTTTAAAAGTATTTCTTTTCAATACTTCTGCAATAAAGTTTTACATACTGTATGTCTAATATTGCCCTTACATTCAAGATACAGTATAAATGCAAACTGTTCAATCATGTGATATTTTTTTTAAGGGTCAAAAAGTATCAGTATCAATATCATTCAACAAGTACCATAAACTACTTGTTAAGTTTAAACAGGAACATTTTTGGTATCACCCTTCCCCAACGAAAACTATCGGTATCAGAGTTGATGAAAAAGTACCATAAACTACTTGTAAAATATCAACAGGAAAATCTTTGATATTGCCTATCCCTAACAAAAGTATCAGTATCAATATTGGCAAAAAGTACCGATAACTACTATTATCATATTGTCAGCAAAATTATTGGTATTGCTTATCCCTAACAAAAACTATCAATATCAGTATCAATTAAAAAGTACTATTAACTACTTGTAATGTATCGACAGGAAAAATTTTTAAACCGCTTATCCCTAACATGAAGTATTGGAATAAGTTTGAATAAAAAGTACCATGAACTAATTGTATCATAGTGACAAGAAACATTTTTGTTATCGTCCATCCCTCACAAAAAACTATCGGTATCAGTATCGATGAAAAAGTACCATCAACTACTTTTATCTTATCAAAAGAAACATTGGTATTGCCCATCCCTTACAAAAAGTATCGATGAAAAAGTACCATCAACTACTTGTAAAATTTTGACAGGAAAATTTTTGATATTGCCTACCCCTAACAAAAAGTATTGGTATCAATATTGATGAAAAAGTACTATTAACTACTGGCAACGTATCGACAGGAAATATTTTTGGTATCGCCCATCCCTGACAAAAAGCATCAGTGTCAATATCAATGAAAAAGTACAATAAACTACTTCTATCTTATTGTCAGCAAAATTATTGGTATTGCTCATCCCTAACAAAAAAGTATCAGTATCAGTATCGATTAAAAAGTGCCATCAACTATTTGTAATGCATCGACAGAACATTTTTGGTATCGCCCATTCCTAAAGATAAAGCTGCTCGTCTATCACACTGATTCTAGCCAATAAAAAAGTGGAATAATGTTAAAATGTTAACTAATAAACAAAGCGAGGATAACACAGAGAACTTGATGAATTGGTGAACAGCCTGATGATCTCGACATGGAGGTTTAATAAAACGTGATCACGGATAACATCGTATGACTGCACCTTCGTGTCAACAGCTGCATCACCACATCAGTCTGGAACTGGTGCCGATAAAAGTTGAATTAAGATCAATAAATGACATCCACACTCCAGAAGTTGATCCTGAGGGGTTTTTAGTTTGTGTTACGTTTCGGGCGTCTGTCCTGGAAGTCGCCACAAGTATTTTTCCCTCCTGATGTGATCAGAGGCTCCGTACATACGGACTTTACCTCTGAATCATCATCCGCTGCTTTCATCTCCTGATGAGGAGCAGCAGCTCTGAAACACTTTTATCTCCGTCCTCCTCAAAGTGGAGTCTCTGGACAGGATTTTACCAGAATTACGACTCAATGGAAACACCAGCATACTGCTATGTAGGGCCGGGAAAAAATATCAATACACTGAAATCTCACGATATTTTCATATGCAGGTTATATATAGATATTTAAAATGCGATATTGATCCATTTTACCAACAAAATTTTGCGAGATTTCACAAAAAAATGCAAGATTTTGTGAAGAAAATGAAGAAATCTCATGAGATTTCGTTAACATGGATCAATATCGCATTTTTAAATGCCATATGAAAACATCACAATATTTCAGTGTACCGATATTGCTATTCTATCCTATTGCTATTGTACTTTTTCAAAATTTAAGAAATATCGCTTTTATTTTTTCGAAAAAGTGTAACTGAAACCCTGCTATTGTCTGTCTGATCTGCATCATTTTCAACACACGACATCATCTTCGTCTCTTCAACCGCATCAGCTCATCAGTTCGCACCTTAAATGGAATATTTGGACGCTGAAGTGCAGAATATAGATGCAACATTGTGGGTTTACATGATTCAGAGTCCGATGTTCACAAAGACCATATACGACTGCTGGAAGCGTTAACAGCCAAACTCTTCTGACAGCAGCGGCTGCTCTGCTCTCCTTCAGCTCGCTGCCGCTCGGCTGACGCACTCACACTCACACACACACACACACACACACACACTACCCGGCGTATAAATACAGCGTCTCGTTGAACGTCTCACCGACCCAGAGTGAGTTATTTGTTGATCTTGCATTGATTCATAACTTTGGTGACTCTGTTGGTCTCCTGCAGCTGTTTCCCACATCTGTTCATCTTCATGCGGGTCAGATGAAGTTTGACACGTCGCTGGAAAAACTTCTTCTCGTCTGAATCTCATCACAACACCGCAGCTATGATCAGAACACACAACTGTGCGATAAGTCATTTAGAGCAGGAGAAACTCGTTTCCGGAAAGAACTGTTGACATGTTAGTTTTTCGATTCATCTAGTTTTCTGGCTGTAGACTCGCAGTCTGAGGCGGTTGCTGCTGCTGGGATTGTAGAAATGTTCGAAAAGGTGCTTCAGTATTTCCGCTACCATCCTCTTCATTTTTCTTATTTTGGCTTTTTCTGCAGTTGTTGCAGAGAGAGGATTTCCTGCAGGAGATGATGTCATCCGATTGGACTCAGTTCATTCACGCTGCTGTCATCAACCGAATCGGACCTTTTAAATAACGTGTTCTCCTCCAGACCAGAGGCAGCACTGCATCAAATATTACTGAAGGAGAAGCCGAGACAACCACAGAAGAAGAACACTGGTTCATCTGTTGGTGCTGCATCAGATCCTAGCGGGTGATTTCATTTCTATCAGGACTTCTACGGTGTTCTTCCGCCTCTGACCGCGAGATTTCTCCCGTTCAACACATGCTTGTTTTGGATGTTTTCTTTTTCCCACAATGCACTTTGCTTTTAGCCCCCTTCCTGTATTTGGTCTGCTTAAAGCGGATCGAGGGTTGGTTTTCCGGCGACCGAGTCCATTTTGATCCGAATCGGAGTTGCTAATGAAGCGATGAAGTCAGATTTTGAATCCAAAGCCTGGTGTGAAGACAATGATGTTAGTTTGAAATGTGAGGAAGAGGAAGATGAGGAGAATAAAGTGAAACCTGCATCTGGAAATCACAGCGCTGTCTGCAGCTCGTCATTTCTGGGACAAAGCTCTCTGATGGCTGCTCAGGAAGAAACTAAGAGTAGCTGGGTTTCTGTTACACTTTTGCAAAAAACTGCTTTATCGAAGAGAGCGTAAAAACTTTTTTCTGATATTTGAGAGTTTTTTTCTTTTTTCAATATGCAGGTGTTTCCATTACCAGTTTCTAATTGCGATATCTGAAGCAGAACTCAGTAACTTCAGCTCGGGGTCCCTTAATGGCTTCCTTTCACTGTTGTAAAGGCCTCAATTTCCCCTTCACCCCACAGCACACAGACGTCTTCTCTACCTATTCTGATCCCAGAATATATTTTTAAGCTTTTACTTGCTTGTTGATGCTACGAAAATGAACTTTTATTTACTTTTTGTGGACCACAAGTGATTATTGAGCCTATTTGGCCGTGAGGCTCGGCGTTGCTTCACCCGGCGCCCAGGCAGCACAAGCTACATGAACCGGATCTTTGCCCTGGTGCAGCAAAGAGTTGGTTTTAGAGCCAGGAGCCGGTGTTTCGGTGGTGGGAAGCTAAAGAACCGTTTTTTTTTTGTCTGGTTCTGGTGCAAACCAGTGCTGGAAGCAGCTCGGTGGATAGGGGACCTGAGTGCCGTACAGCAGTTTCTGTTGTCACAAGATTTGTGTCGGGTCGTCCACAGAGAGAGATGCAAGTGCCGCTTACAGGCCAGAGACCCTGGGGGGAGGGGGGAACATCGAATCGCTCCATGTACACTTTGTTTAGCCCCACAGGGATTCTGAAAAGCATTTATGGGGGTGAAAAAGTGACCGAGTTCTGCTTTAACTTTGGCTAAATTCTAGGTGTAATGAAAACGCAGCTGGTGAGTGAGTGGAGAGCAACACAGGTCAGCAGGACACGAAGTTATGAAGTCCAAGAGACTGTGGATGTTCGTTTCCACGGGAAACTTTTGTGGAACGTGTCTGGAAAGTTTCAGGAAAACAGATGACATAATCATGACCATCCTTGAGGTGATAAGACGATAGTTTCTGAGAAGTCCCTGAATTAGTTTTCAACACCACAAACTGAGATTTAGATGTGATGAGATTTGATTTTCCACCCAGGACATCGTCTCTTTGTCCTCACCTTGTCCGTGACGTCCTGATATTCCTTCTCTGTATCTTTGGCCTGGTCCTGAAGTCTCTGGGCGCCCTGCGAGCCTCCTCCTGGTGTCCGGGGGGCGTCCTGCACCAGCCCCTGGGCCAGGTCTCGGAGGTAGACCACCTGAGGCTGCAGAGACCTCAGACTCTCCTGCTGACTTCTCAGCCTCTCCAAGCTTTTAGCGCTGCACGCCTGAACGAGGGAAGAGCACATGGAAGATGCAGATATTTTCATGGAGCTACTAATTTGTCTCTTCAACAAAAGATTATAAATACTCTTCCCACAATAAACACCTGGATTTAACTCAGCAAATAGGTAAGAGCCTCCTAGTGAATAAATACTGCATGGGTTTAATAATTCAGCTGGTTACAAGTTATCTAACTACAACTGATGTAGCTTCTCATGAGGAAAGACTCATCCTGTCGTCAGGATTACTGACATCATCTAGAAAAAACATCTCAAGAGATGCAGAAACGACTAAAACTGGTTTTCCATCATCTTCCAGGAAGAATTGAGTTTGGAAAAAGATCCTGAATGTTTGGTGAAATCAAAAGGAAGAAAAACAACAGTAGAACTCAGGGCTATGTTTAATAAGAACATTTTCACATGAATGATGTGAAGAGGAATCAGGACTGAACAGCTGTGTAGAAAACCACTGATCAGTGAGGCTGGCTAGAGAAAAAAGCTTCAGGTTGCTGGGGGGCATAAAGACTGGACCCTGGGGCGATGGAAGAGGGTCATGTGGTCTGATGAGTCCAGACTGACCCTGTTCCAGAGTGATGCAGCATCAGGAGGATGAAGTGATGCAGCCATCATGTCTAGTGTCTACTCTACAAGCCTGTGGAGGCAGTCTATGATCTGGGGTTGCTTCAGTTGGTCTGGGTTCAGGTCTGGGTTCAGGTCTGGGTTCAGGACTACCCGAATACACTGAATGAGCAGGTTTCTTCCCTCAGGGCAGGGCTGTATTCCAGATTACCGCAGGATTCATGGGGGTCAGATTGTGAAAGACTGGTTCAGGGAACATGAGTCATCGTGTCCACACGTGGACTGACCACCAGAGTCCAGACCTGAACCCCATAAAGCATCTTTGGGGTGTGCTGGATGTCTGACTCTCCCACCCCCACCAGAACATCTGGGAGAAACATTACAGTGCGTTCCAGTTGTCTCGGAACTCGTTTTCGGTGGTAATTTTCTGAGGAAGTGACGTCATGAACTCGTTTTTCTGAGTTACGAGCTCGTAATTTGCAGAGGACCCTGAGATTGTAGATTTAAAGACGGCCGCGTCCAGTATCGTTGTTGTGTTTATTTAACTTCCATAAAGGATATTTTCTGTTCATAAGTTTCAAGGTTAAAAAGCACCGAGCTGTTAGTGAATTTTACGTTCTCACTGCGGTCGTTTTTCCTTTAAAATACAGCGTGAACATGTGTTGTTTATTAAACACACACTGAAATTGGCTGATGTCATAACATTGTTATAACATCTGTGTTATTTTTCTGCTGTTCTAGCAAACAAATGTTTTGGAGATGTCTATTTTTCCCAGAGTGGGTGCAACTGTAAGGTTAAATACCGGGTAATGACGTCACCAACTCGCGTCTGCTCGGGATCCCGAGACAACTGGAACGCGCCACTAATGCAAGTCTGGGTGGAAATAATGTGAACTGAGACGAAGCCACTGAGAAGCTGCTGATTTAAAGCTGAAGGAGTCTGAGGAAATGTTCGGTCTGCCGTTTCTGGGAGTGTGTTCACAGACAGGAGGTCAGGTTTTCATGTAACGGATGGATTTCCACACCTGAGGACCCAGAGCCTCCTGGACTTCGATCTGGTGCTTGGCAGCTTCCAGCCTCCTCTCCACCGCCTGCCTGCCTTCCTCAAACTCTTTCAGGCGGCTGCTCAGCTCCTCCAGCTGGGAGGTGCGGTTCAGCAGACCCTCGTTTAGTCCATCGACCCGGCGGTTCAGCTGAGCCTTCTCATCGCGTACCTTAAAAGTAAACAGGAAAAACTTCACATTTAACTCAGATTTCCACCGTGCACGCTCGTCCAGCACTGAAGGCCTTCCTCGTACCTCCTCCTCCCCGATGCAGCACTGCTCCAGCAGCTGGTCAGCTGCAGTGTTGAAGGCCTCCAGGAGGGGCTGCCGCCTCTCCAGGTCCAGGGACAGGCCTCTGGCCTTCTGCAGGGCCTCGTCCAGAGCAGACGAGTCCAGCGACGGGTGGATGTCTCCGTCTCTGTCCTCACACTCGGCCAGCCACGGCGCCAGCTCCGCCTTGTGCTGCTGGTACGACTCTGCTTTGCTCAGAGTGCTCTTCAACCTGCCCTCGCGGTCGGAGACGCTCTGGTTCAGCCCCTCCCAGTCCTGCCGCAGCGAGGCCAGGCGTGTCTGCAGGGCGGCGCGCTCGTCTGCGGGCAGCGTGGCGAGCAGAGACGCCCCCTCGGCCTGGATCAGCTCGTAGGAGCCTCGCTGGCTGGCGATGCCGCGCTGGAGCTCGTCCGTCTGGGCCAGCAGGGCTCGGATGGCCTCTGACCTGCAGGGCAGGGCGACGGCGGGCGATTCTCTGGGGTCAGCCTGCTTGTTGAGCCAGGAGCGCAGCTCCTCGAACATCTGCTGGAACTGCTGGGTGGACGACAGGGCGGCCTGGAGCTGAGACAGGCCGTCAGCTGAGGACGGGAAAAGCAGAGGTGAAGATTATCATCACAAATGATGGCAAACGTCTCCAGGACGGAGACTCGAAGACTTGAGGAGGATTTGCTTTATTTATGTCAAAGGACATGGTGTATTTTCTTCTGGTTAAAGCCAAGGATCTACCGATACAGATTTTTTTAGGGCTGATACCAGTATTTTCTCATCAGCCTCAGCCAATACAACCTGCCAATATTTTTATTTCTTTCTTTTGTGATGGAGTTGATATACACGAGTTATATGGCAAACTCGTATAGAATCATACAGTTCTTCAATGTAATAGTGTCTTGGAATTATTTTGTTTAACACATGTATTACATTTAACTCATGGAATTGTGATCGACATGTTGTGACAGAGGCAGGATCTAGTTTGTACTTCTTCCTGCTCCTTTTTCGAATATTCTTTTTTTCTCTTTATTTTCTCTTTTTTAAAAATTGTTCTTCGAACTATTCATTCATTCATATATATTTGGGGCCAATACTGTATTTGACTGCCAAATTAATATAATGAATGATACAATGAGAAAGTAATTTTACTTTAAATATTTTTTTATATTTAAAAAAAAAGCATTTTAAATAAATATAGAAAAAGAAACTTGTAAACAAATGTTAAAACATTAAACTTGAAATTTAATAAAAGTCTGTAAATTATGCCTAGTGGGGGTATCGATCAAGAAAAATGCAAGAAAATGCAAATATCGGTCTAAAATATCGGCTAGTCGATGTATGGGTCTATCCGTAGTTGAAGGCCACGAACCTGCTCGCTCCTCCAGACTCCTGAGCGGTCCGCTGACGCTCTCCAGCCGCTTACTCAGCTCCTCCTTCAGGTAGGGCTCGGCCACGATGGCGCTCAGTTCCTGGCAGAGCTTCTGGGCCTCGGCGAGCTCGGACCGCCGCCGCTCCAGCTCCGAGCGGATCTCTCCGGTTTCCTGCAGCCGGCGCTTCAGCGCCTCCGGCTGGGCGCTCAGCGAGGCCTGAGCGTCTAACCTCTCGCTCAGAGCAGCGACGCTGGCGGACAGCTCTCTGAGTAAAGCCTGCGGAGGAGAGGAGGAAGACTCTGACTTCATCATCCCTGCTGGGACGTACCGGGATTTACCGTCCCGTCCCGGCTCTCCTTACCTGGTACCGCTCGCTGGTTCCTTGAGCCTGATCGATGTGGTTTGACCTCTGACTCAGTCGGTTTGTGAGGTCCTCCCACTGCTGGGAGATGGAGCCCAGCTCAGTCCGGACCTCCTCCAGGGCTTTGGGGTCCTGAGCAGAGTCGCCGGTCTGGGAGAGGATGCCCTCAGCCGACTGGGTGAGCTGGTCGAACTGCGGCCGCCGTGTCTCAAACTCTCGCAGCATGAACTGAGCGGGCAGAAGACACGGATGCAGATTCAGCAGCGTGATCAGGGAAGAGGGAGTCTAAAACCGGCCGGTTCTCTGCAGCGTACCTGCACTTGCTGCTTCTGCGTGTTCAGCATGTTGGGGTCGATGCTCAGGGGCCCCAGCACGCTCATCATCAGCTCCTTCTCCCTCAGCCACGGACCCAGCTGATTGGCCGCCGAGGCGAAGCTGCCCAGCCTGTCGGCGCACGTCTCCAGCTCCGTCTGTCTCTGAGCTGCCGTCTGATTGGCCGCCTGCCAGCGGGAGTCTGAGCAAATTACAGAAAACAAAGGTCACGCTGATCAGTCCAAATAAAATAAAACAAAGCAAATTAAAGTTAACGCAGTTAAAGAGGTTCAACAGGAGAGGCCAGTTTCCTAGAGAGCATCCAGCTTCTCCAAGATTAAAATGTCGTGAAGACGAACTACGGCCTGAACATTTGAGACGGGGTGTCAAGCAAACGGTCCGGGGGCCAAAACCGGCCCGCAGAGGGTCACATAAGGCTCGCAGGACGAATCTGGTAAATGTGAAAATGACATAAAAACATGAACTGCAATTCCTAACAGATTCCCTTTCCTATTCCTGACCCCTGACTTCATAGATCTGACTTCAGGTGGTCAGGATTACTACACACATGTGGAAAAGTACACAAATGTACAATCAAAAAAACTTCTAGCTCTTGAAAAGTTAATTTGATTAAATGTTTTGTGATTTTTTAGATGCATCATGTTGCAATTAGAGATGTCCGATATTATCGCATTAAAATGTGATATCAGAAAATACTGGTATCAGCTTTTTCAAACCAACATTTATTCTAACAAAATCTTGGGAGATGTTGTTCCATCAGTCCAGCATGTAGAAAAGTCCCTGTTATGCTGGAAGAACTTCATTTCCCAGCATTCCTAGTCATGTGACTACGGTGCAGCTGCTGCTGCTACAGACTGACTTGATTTGAAGCTGCTTATAACATGTCTGGTTTTAAGTTGTTGTTTAAGTTACCAAGTTGTCAGAAACATTAGAATTAGCCACCGATACCGATATTTATATTGATACAGATATTTTCCAATATCACATTTTAATGTCAATATCGGCCGATAATATTGGCAGGCTGAAAATACTGGACATCTCTAGCTGAAACCATAATTATTTCTCTCAAGAAACTTCAAGCTGTTTGTAAAATGTTTAAATGTGAAGATCTTGATGATGTCATCGCACTGTTTCTGCACTAAAATGAAGGGAAATTTTGGAGTTTTTGTTATTTTTATAGATTATTGTGCTGTTATTTTACTGATCTGACTAAATTACACTCACTTGAGATTTTAAAAGCAAACATTATAATCTTATAACTGACTGTAACTCACATTGAGCCACTTGAAGGATAAATATCTTCACTTTTGTTCCAGTCAAAACCTGGAAGCAGATTTAGTCATTTTTTTTTTTTTGTGAGGATACCAGAGCATCAACATCAATATTGCCTCGATATTGACTGATATAATCAATAAGGATGGAAAAAAATATCGATACATTGAAACATCGCTATATTTTCATATGCTGATATATCTTTATTTAAAAATGCTGTATCGATCTATTTCACCAACGAAATCTCGCGAAATTTCATCGCTCTGTTATGAAATCTCGTGAGATCTCATGAAATCCTGCGATATTTTGCCACACAATGATAAAATCTTGCGAGATTTTGTTGGTAAAATAGATCCAATACCACATTTTTGAATATAGATATGATATTGGCGTATGAAAATATTGTGATATTTCAGTGTATCGATATTTTTTCCCACCCCTAATAATTAACCAATATACAAGAGGTGCTGTTTGGTGTCAAACCTGAAAAATGCTGGTTTTGTGTGTTTTTTCTTTATTTTTAATCCATGTGGCATGGGAGCAACATTAAGCCACGCCCACCGAGCAACATTATGTTGTCCCGGCAACTAACTGGGTCTGCAGCAGATGCAGCAGAATTTTGCACAGGAATGAACATCACATCCTTTTCAGCTTTTAAGATCAGTATCGGCCATGAGAAGCAGAAAATTATCGGTTATTGGTATCAGTTAAATTTTTTCATTTTGTGCATCACTACATTTAACATCAGATTTTTTTTTTTTTTTTAATTTTGAGTGAAGTAATCTGCAGTTTCAGGATTCAGTGGGCAAACATGGCCACAGAGGAACAACTTGTCTTCTGTCCAGTGTCCAAGATTTCATCCAGAATCAGAGATGCAGTTTCTTCCTCTGCTCCTCCATCCTCTTCCTCCTCCTCTGACTCATGATCTGGGCATCCAATAAATTTAACTGTGCTCTCAGTCCACATGGCAAAGAAACGGCATTATGAAATATGAAAAATGAAACACAAAGCCCTCCTCCTTGGATTTCATCTTCCATATTTCCATGTGAGTGAGTTCATAGAAGCCCTGGTAAAAATATCAGGTACGTGAATCAGCAGCTTCCCACTCTCTCCCCACGGACGTGACTGATCTCACTGCTGTCTTTTACTGTCATCTCCTGCTTTGAAGCCTGTTTAACATTAAAACAGCCACCAGCGGTTCTTACGACCACAACACTCCACCTAAATGAGCAGGTTTAATATTTATACATGACGACTATCCACACTTTGAAGCCAACATAGGTGTCGCCTCCTTTTATGAGTCGGCTACACCTTCAGACTAAAGGCCTTCACACACCTACTCCGAATATTTCATCCGAAAGATTTGCACGGCAACAGCTTTAATCAAATTAATGTCAAGTCAACGGGAGCGTTCACATCAGTGACACAAAAACTGAGGTCGGTGTTCATAATATTCGCATCCGACAGATACACGATCCACCAATCAGAGAGGGCGCTCTGACCGTCACAGAGCTGGTAAAGGAAGAGAGAAGTGTGGCTCGGTCGCTGCTGCTGTATCATTATGGCTCAGGTTTTATCATCTTTGTGTCGCAGCTTCTTGTTTGGCAAACGAGGGGAGAAAAATCACCGCTGAAGTAACCGTGTTTCACTACATTTTGTAGCTGTTTAAGGTTATTACAGGTGTTATGTTTAAAATCTGCTTTTGGCATCTCCACGGTGAGATCAGCTGTTTTCCAGCATCCAGAAGTTTACCTGCAGCCGCCTCTCCCTCCGTCACTGCTGCATGTGCTCATGCTCCTCTGGAATAACAAATGCCAGTTTGTTCTTGCATCGTCGTAATTTCGCATCGGAACAGGTGTGTATAGACAAACGCGTCAATATTTCTCCTCTGAATTCACAATTTCGTGTCGTTTATTCGCATCGGTCCCGGTGTGAAAACGCCTTAAAGCCCTATTCTGACAGTT
This sequence comes from Atherinomorus stipes, assembly GCA_023101725.1. Taxonomy (NCBI): domain Eukaryota; kingdom Metazoa; phylum Chordata; class Actinopteri; order Atheriniformes; family Atherinidae; genus Atherinomorus; species Atherinomorus stipes. The sequence goes on from JALJCO010008892.1 coordinate 255,329, forward strand.
TCAGTATTACCAGAGACCACATGTAATAAATAAATTACCCCCCTGACGTCCGTTTTTTCTGTTGCGCATTCGCACGGGATAACTGAAGTCTGATATTTAACTGAAATTCACAGACATCTAGCAGATTGCGTAACATCTTCTCATATGAGCTGCGATTCCATCATCAGCGCACGATCATTCAGAGACAAATGTGTTGAAATAACTTGACGGTCGTTACCGATGCTTTAAGAACTTGAACCATGTCCACATGTAGTCCAAAATAACACCCCTCACCCTTTATGAGTTCACTAATTGTTCCTCTACCAGCTGCTGCAGGAACTTCCTTCCAGCTGAAGTGGCCATTTATTCCAACAAAGTCCACTATGTAGTAAAATCCAGCACCGAGCTATCTCTGCACGCCATCCTTTACAGAAAACTTCCACATAATCTGATCCAGGAAGTTGGAAAACTAAAAATTAAACAGCAAAAATATAAACATGAAAAAAAAAGATAAATAAATAATAAATAAATAAAAAACACAAATAATGAAATGGCTAGAAATGTCTTTTATAGACAATGATACAAATCTTTTTTAAGGGTCAATACTGATATTTTCTCACATGCCGCAACAATCGCCGATACAACCTGCTGATATTTAGGGCCGATACTGCATTTGACTCCCACATTAATGTAATGCAGGATACAATGAAACGTAATTTTACAACTCTTAATATAAAAAAGAACAAGGCACTTCCAATAAATATAGAAGAAAGAAACTGCACTTGCAAAAAAATACTAAATAGAAATATTAAACTGGTAATAAATATGTGTGTGTGTGTATATATATATATATATATATATATAATATAATTTATATATATATATATATATATATATATAAAAGTCTGTAAATTCTGCTGAGTGGAAGTATCAGCCAACACATCCGACGTATCGTCCGATACGTCACAAATGTCGGGCTAAAATATCAGCTGACTGATGATTACAGTGACTTTTAATATAAATACATAGTTTTAGTAAAATTCAGGAAGCAGCAGGACTTCATGATTTTATATGAATGAGTGTTAAAACATTTTATTCTAAGATATTTTCCAGCGTTTCTTCATGCATCCTCTTTTCTTTCTGTCTTCAACAAGTCGTGTTTCTCTGTTTCAGGCAGCGTTTGTTCTCAGTGTCATGACGCTGCAGACCGCGACACAAACAGTCTTCATAAGGTTTTCCCTGTATCCCCCCCCACACCCCTGCAGATCATACCTATCTCCTGCAGCTGCTGCCTCCAGGCGTCGGCCTCGGGAGCGTCGGGGTTTTCAGCGATCAGCCTCCTCAGCGTGTTCTTCAGCTCCTCCACCTTCCCAGAATGCTCGGCGAGCTCCGCCAGCAGAGCCTGAACACAAACCCCCGCTTACTTCTGGAAACCAGCAGCTTCATACGTGACGTCTCATAAAACAGGAGATGCCAGCGGATGCGCTACCTTGTTTTCTTGGGCCTGAGCGCGGATCAGGTCGGGGTTGGAGGGGGAGGCCGTCTGTCCCGGTCTCAGGCTGCTTTCTCTGTCGCTCAGCCACTTCTTCAGCTCCTCGGCGCCCTGCCTGGCCTTCTGCCTCTGCTCCAGCGAGGCCTGCTGCCGGCTCACGCGCTCCTTTAGCTCCCGGCCCACCACGTCGTAGCGGCCGTTCACGTCGGACACCGCCACCTGCAGCTCCGTCAGGTCTGAGGGGACACGATAGAGGACGGTGTCTTCACAGGAGGCATTTATCATGGACAGAAAAAAGCTCTCCTCTCTGCCTGATGGACCAGTACTCCACCTCTTACCAGAGTCCATTCATGAGAGTGTAATGCCGCTCTCACATCAGAGGACTTTTTAAAGATTTGGAAAAGACTCTAGAAGACCACCACGTCACGCTAGCTCACATCTAAAGACAGTTTTTAGTCTCAGACTGAGATTTTACAATGAATGGAATCTTGCAGGGAAATAACTGATATAAAACAGCTCAGATTACCATCCCAAACTTAAAGAACAAGCTTCTTTTTTTTCAACCTGGACCTTATTTCTAGGAGTTTATACATACATTTACTCACTGGTAAAGTTTCTGCATCACTTTGAGTCCTTTGGAGGATATAACTTGATTCACCCTTCAGTGTACATCCAGTAATAGTGGTGGAGACGGGGCAGCGACTATAGAAGACATTTCTGCAGTAAAACTGTACATTAAAGTGTGAATCAAGTAATATCTTCCGAAGGACTCAAAGTGATGGAGAAACTTTACCAGTGAGTAAATGCACGTATATACTCCTAGAAATAAGGTCCAGGTTGAAAAAAAAGAAACTTATCCTTTAATGATCGAGGCCGCGGGGCGCGCCACGACTCCAGTAAAACTCCTGAGATTTACCAAAGACTTCCAGTCTGCGACGGTGAAAATGGTTTAGTGTGAGCTGGACAGACAGGTGGACAGGTGGAGGGAGGGAGAGCTCACCTTTACAGGTGTGGATGCCGTTCACGCTGCTGGGACCTGATGAACCGTTGATCTGAGGGGCACCTGAGAGAGAGAGAGAGAGAGAGAGACAGCTGACTGAGTGCAACACGCTCATAATCAAACAAAACAACACGTTAACCACGTGAAGGTGTCAGAGATAACCCCACACTCAGAAAATGGTGTCGCCCATGTCCTCTAGGTTACACACAGCTACAGGATGCATTTGTTTTTATCATTTTCCATCAAACCGGCTGATGGAACGGAGTAACTTCGGCTGTGATGCGTTACTGAGACTGTGCACCATCTTAGACGCTTCCTTCAGAGCAGGGGCGCCCATCTCCGGTCATCGAGAGCTACTATCCTGCAACTTTTAGAGCATACGCTCATCACCACACCTGAATCAAATGGTTAATTCCCTCATGCACGTCAGTGCTGCAGAGGCTGGTAACGAGACTTTTATTTGATTCAGGTGTGTTGGAGAACGGATGCAACCAAACTCTGCAGGATAGTAGCTCTCCAGGACTGGATTCAGGTGCCCCTGCTTTAGAGCATGTGGCATGTACCGTGGGGATATTTTGGAAGGGGTGCTCCTAATGATGTAACCGCTTATTTTGGTCAGACATATTTATGGAATCATGGTAAATGTTTAGTCGTGACTAATTTTATTAGTCAATTTATGTAAACATTCATGTTTTGGGGCTGGGAATGGAATAAGTAGAAAGTGACACATGACTTTTACATTGCAGCTTGGGCCAGGGTGGATAACAAGACCTAGAGTCCTGTAGCTAAGGAGCTAGTGTTTGGTGTTTTTGTAGTTTTTGATTTGTTAGAGTTTTAACCCTTTTTTCTACAATTTTTGGACTCAAAACTTTACTGGTGATGAGTAAAGGAAAATACCAGGATGAAGAGCTGCGCTTCTGTCTGTCCTTTCCTCAACTCAGCTCAAATCTTACAATGTCCACCGTCTTTCTGTCCATCTGAGACCAGCTGGTGTCCAGAGAGCTCATCCCCGTTTCTGCACAGATTCATGTTTTCTTCCTTTTGCAATCCAGTTTCAGATTCCAGTTCTGGATCCAGTGGTGGACTGAAATGGTTCTCTAGTGTCATGATGGTTCCTCCGGTGGTTCTGCCTGAGGCCTCGAAAGTCAAAATCAACCATTCCTGCTTGGGAAAATGAAGGATTTGGGATGCTACTTTTATATCTAATGCTGACACCCTAACCAATTAATCTGCTTGTTGGAGAATCTTTCAATGTTATGATGAAACACTGAACATATATATAGATTTTTTTCAAACTTTTTATGTCCGTTGAATAAAGTTTAATTATAAATTGATAATTTGAGGTTTTGTTTTTTTTATTTATCCATTTATTCCACGTTTTCTGGAGATGAGGTTTATACGTTCACTTTGAGTTTTTGAGTTTTTATGAGTAAACACTCCAGGTGTTAGGAAACTTTCTAATCCCTGGATTATCCACCGTCGCAGCTCACCCTTACCGGTTTTGGTCTGCGGGGCGGTGATATCGATGATGAGGGTCTCCAGCTCAGAGCCTGTCTTGTTCAGGTCTTGAACCCTGGATCCCTGAGACTCCCAGTCACTCAGCAAGTCCTGAAGTCACAAAACATTTGAGTGAGTCACTTTAAAAAGACGTCGATCTGAAGCAGGAAGGATGTTTGCCATGAGGCGGACTCACCTTGAGCTGCTGGACCCTCCTCTGCAGACCCTCGGTGTTCAGGTTGGGCTCTTTGGGGGGCAGCTGGTCCTGCGCCGTCTGAAGCCAGCGGGTCAGGGAACCCGAGAGGCTTCGGAACTGCAGCAGCTGCTGCTCGCAGGCCTGGACGGCAGCAAACCTGGTGGAGACGGAGGAAGAGGACGGGACAACGATGAGGATGAGAAGCAGGAAGGAAACGAGAGAGTAGAGGAGGTGAAGACGGGAAAGATGAATAAATCCTGCTCTTTATTTTCCTAAAAGCAGAAGAGAAAAAGCAGCGGACATGAAAGACTGGAGGCAGCATCAACAAGCCTTGACCTCGGTCTCTGTGTGTGACCCGAGTGGAGCTGTGGCTGCAAAACTGCTGACTGCCTGCAGACGAAACAGCCCGAGAAGCCGTCTGGCACGGAGCGGTATCATTACCACGCTGCTATTTTCTCTCCTCTGGGATTCGGGGCTGCGAGTTATCCGAGCGGGCAGTTTATAGGACGGACAATGAGCCGTGTTCACGCTGCTTATATATATATCACAGCATCTGCACGCACACACAGTCGGCTCACACAAACACGCCGTGCGCTGCATCGGGCAACATCCAAACATCACATCAATGCTTCCTAATAAACTGCTCTGGTCGGGAACGGGACAGAATCCATCAGACAGGCTTCGTTTGTCGGCTTCACATGACCGCCTCGCTAAATCTAATCCAATAAATAAATCTGCACAAGACCGATGACGGTTATTAATTCCCAGCCTCTGCTGATGCCGCGTCAGACAGGGTCGTCATGGCAACCGAAGCTACATATTTAGACAGCAAGTTTTGGAAAAGCTTGAGGCTCCGTCTGTCCTACAGAGACAGAAATCCAGTCAAATATCATCTTCTACCAGTTAAAATCTGTTTTGGAAAAGACCTGAAACCGAAAAGAACCTGGACGAGAACCTGGTAAAGCGGGTAATATCTACTATAGATGCACCGATGTGATACCTGGATCGGATATCAGCCCTGATATCAACGGATCAGATGTGGGATGAAGGATTCAGTCATTTCCTCTCTTATTAATGTCAAACACAGCAACACAGTTACAGTCACATCAATTCTACGTTTGCAACACCGGTTACATCATCACGCAGAGCAGAGATGTGATATTTAGTTCTTTTTGCTGCTAATGTACATTTTATTTGTTAAAAAATAATAATAAATACATTTATATCTGCGTTAATTTCTTACCTTTTTTTTTTTTTTTTTAACAAGACTAAGTGTTTGTTGGTATAAGCTTCATTCATTCAACACTAGTAGTGGACTGATATCGGCCGATAGGCTCATCCCCGGTATCGTATCGGACCGGATCTGTGCATCTCTGATATCCACCAGACTGCTGACTGGTTTGTCCTCGTGTGTCTCATGATGAGCTGTGATAGTTTCTGCGGAAACTGTTGCTATCTCACCTCTCATTGACGTTCTCCTCCAGTTTGTTGAACTCGTCGGTCACACCTTTCATGTGATCCAGGAGGCCTTGAGCGTTGCTGAAAGCTTTGGACTGGCTAAGCTCGTTACCGAGGTTACGGAAGGATTTCAGTTGGTTTGCTTCCTGCTCCAGCTCCGATCGGACCTCCTGGGAAAGGAAACACGGACAGAAACGTTAGAGCTTAAATCCTTCCAGGCTTGGAGGGATGGTGGAAACGTGGCATCACTGCGAACCTCGATGGTCTGCCTGTAGTCGTCCACGCCGCGGTCCGGCTGGCCCGCCGGACTCAGAGCCTTCAGGCGGCTCTGGGTGAAGACCTGGAGGTCGGTGCCGAGCCGCTCGTAGTTCTCCAGTCTGGGCAGCAGCCCCTTGAGCTCGGCTTCCCTCTCAGCCTGGCTGGTCTGCGCCGCGGCGTAACGCTGGGTGAGCTGGTCTAAGCTGCCCTGCAGACCCGACGCCGTGGACGCGTCCGAGCTCTGGAGGAGTCTGGAAATGGAATCTCGTGTCGCTTCTACGCTGCCCTGACGGGACAGCAGCTCCTGCCGGAGTTTCTGGAGGAGGAGACGAGACGATGTTCTGATGATGACTGGGATTAAAGCTTCTGCGTCTCAGGCAGTTTTACATCTTTGGCTCATTTCTTTGGTCTGAACCCTGCTGAGCTTCTCTGTGATCCTACCTGGTTCTGGGTCAGAGCGTCTTGTACCGCCTGCACCGTGGGCTCAACTGGTCCCGGGTTCAGCACCAGCTTGTCCAGCCAGCTCAGCAGACCCTTCAGACCCTCCTGGACGCTGACGGACTGCGCCACAGCCGTCTGCAGCTGCTCCGCCCGATCCGACACCGATGCAGAGAGGCTGCCGAATCTCTTCTCCAAACCATCTAAACAAAAGCACTCCAGCTATGAGAACTGAAACTACGGGTCCCTGTGAAGGTCAAGCTGTGTGATCAGATGATGGATCACCTGCTGCACAGAGGATGTCCACGGCTTTCAGAGAAGGAGACTCGTCGGTGCTGACCAGGTCTCTCCCGGCTCTCTTCACCTTCTCCAGCTGCACCGAGCGCTCCGCCAGCTCATCCTGAAGCAGCTGCAGACACACAACATCTGGCTTCAGGATCCTGCCTCATATTCTCATCTACGTAAAGGTCTGAAACCGCTCGCTCCACCTGAACTTGGCGCAGAGTGTTCTGTAGGTTCTGCGGGTCGGTGTCCCCGCTGGACTTGGCTATGCTCTGGTTCTGTTCCTGCGTGCTGAGCCAGGAGTGGAGGGACACGACCTCATCCTGGTACTGCTGGTATCTCTCCAGCAAGCCGGACAAACGGCTGCCCAGCTCCGTGGACTGCACACAAATCAGGATTTTAATAAAAAAGGTAGAAAATAAGACTTTTTCAGAATAATCCTGGTGTCTTTTACCATGGTGTGCAGCAAGGTTGTTATAATTAACTAAAACTAACGAAAAAAAAACAAAAACTACAATTAAAAAAACATTTTTAACTGAAATAAAAATGAAAAAAATGTATTATGTCTTTACTAAACTAACTGAAACTAAAATTATTGCAAAAACATCCTCAGTTTTAGTCTTTGTAAATTTGTTTAATACATAAACATTTTGGTTTGATATGAAATCTATTTCTATTTAATCTATTTACTTTGCTCTACCGGTTTTACTCCGAGTGTCTTTCTGATGATTTGAATGTCACACCAGACAAATTTGTATAATTTATGAAAAACAAAACAAAAACTAACTAAAACTTACATTGAAAATAATAAAAACTAAACTAAACCTAAGCATTTTCCAAAAATTAAAAAACTAATTAAAACTATCAAACCTGCTCAAAAAAAAAAATGAACTGAAAAACAAAAAGTCAAAACGAAATAAAAACTGAAACTAATTAAAGTATTATAACCTTGGTGTGCAGGGTCGTGTATCTGTGGTTAGCATCCTGCAGCTTGTCGGTGACCAGCTGTTTGGTACTGTCCAGAGCCGGGTCTGATCCACCAACTTGCTCCAAAGCTCCCTGGACAGAGTCCAGAACCTTCTGGCCGGAGATGGAGACGAAGCGCAGGTCCGCCTTGTGGCAGATGACGTCCTCTGCAAGCTGGAGAGACAAACATTTACAGAAGATTACAGCTGCATCCATGTTGCACGCCTTTCTGGACACAACAGAATGATCGGCGGGTCGCCAGCTGGAATTCCAGGAATGCCTGGGAAAAAACGTGTAATGTAAACATGTAAAGGCTGTGATGTCAGGGGACTTTTTAGGGAAATGAGCCCGAACTGGTCGAGTGAGTTTCTCAGGGGGTTGCAGATAAAAACATGTGCAAAGCCACATGGTTGCACGTTGAAGTTAATGACGTTTCTCAGATCATTTACTTCGTTCCAAAGCAGCGAAAACCATCGTGACCAGGCGGAGCCTTTAGGTTCCTACTCAAACAGAATTACAAACTCCGTGTAAATCAGCTCGGTGTGAAAATAAAGCGAACACTTGAGTTCTTGCAGGTTCCAGCAAGTTTTAAGGACCTTTTAAGACGTTTATGAATCAAATTTAAGACCATCATGATGCATTATTAGAAGCATTCAAATGATCCCAGAAATTCAAAATAGGGACGGGACTTGATATACAAAAAACAAAAACTAGTTAATTACAGGGTTTGTAATTCATCAATCTTGATCAATTGTAAGGATGCCCAATATTAGAATTTTGGCTGATATCTAATATGCAGATATTTTAAAACTCATGTGGCCAATAACTGATATCGATATATTAAAGCTGAAAAAAATATACAGTCATTTCAAATAGCAGTTTTGTTTTCCGTTTCCAACATTTTGATAAATGGGGGTGGGAAAAAATATCAATATATTGAAATATCCCAATATTTTCATATGCTAATATCAAATCGATATTTAAAAACGCGGTATCGGCGTGTTACTTACAAAATCTCACGAGATTTTATCGTTCTGTTACAAAATCTCACGAGATTTCATGAATTCTCATAAGATTTCATAACAGAACAATAAAATATCGCAAGATTTCGTTAGTAAAATAGATCAATACCTTGTTTTTAAATGTCAATATGATATCAGCATATGAAAATATCGCAAAATGTTCGTTAACTCTCGCGAGATTTCGTAACGGAACACTGAAATATCGATACTGCATTAGTAAATAGACCGATACTGCGTTTCTAAATGTCAATATGACATCAGCAAATCAGAATATTGTGATATTTCAGTGTATGAATATTTTTCCCACCTCTAGTCTTTAGAAGTTTTAAAGTCTGTAAAAAAAAAAAAAAAGTTTTTTTTTTTTTTTTAGACTTTAGAAACAGCGGGCTGATCGGTCAAATATCGGTTAAATATCGGTGGGGTAGCCGATGTCCGATACTCAGTTTTAAGGCCTATACCGATAGGGGGACGATTATATTGTGCATCCGTAATTAATTGTATAATAATAATTGCCCGCAAAAGTAACTTTTTAAAAAAATGGGTTTTAGTGAACAACTAAATCAAATAATTGACAGACATTAATATTCTATTGTCTCAAGCGCTATTAAAAAATATGCATTTAATTTCATTTCAATTAAAAAAAATTTGAAAAAGAAGTTGAAAGTATCCCTTGTGGCTATCTGAACCTTTCAGATGGACAGAACAACTTCTGATATATTATTCAGCATATTCTATGAGGCCAATGCTCCTCGGTAATGAATAATAGTAAAAATTAAGACTTGTCTGGATCAAATTTAAGATCTTGGATGAAGAAACGGCCCTTTTTAATCCCATTTAAGGCCTTAAATTTTAAGTTCAGAATTTAAGACATTTTTAGACTTTTTAAGACCCCCACATGTGGGGTTGAACCAGAGGTGGAACCATTAGCGCAGCTGCTGCTGGGTAAATAAAGTAAATGAGGATGGAACGCAGGAAAAACGTCTAACTGAAGCTTTCTAAGTCCTTTGAAAGTTACTGCGGTTGAAAAAACACAGCAGAAAAGCATCATTTAACATGCGGACATGATCTGAGCAAAGATTTGCGGTGCTGAGGGGAAACGGGGTGATGCTGCAGGTGTCTGGGACACAGCTTTGTCTCACGGTCACTAAACTCATCTCCAGCACGACTTCTGCACTGAAGCGCCGTTTCCTCCGGAAGTTCGTTTCCACTGAGCGGTCCGGTGCTGCGGCTCGGAAGTTAGACTGTTTCCGCTGCTTCATCCTCCGCTGAGCATCTTCCAGGTTAAATGAGGTTAAAACGTGTGTTTTCGTACCTTTCTGTGCTCCTCCAGCCTGTCCTTCAGCCCTTGTGCATCAGTCTCTCCTTCCCCCAGAGAACGGAGCTCCTGCTCACTTTGTTCCAGCCAGGAGCCCAAACCTCCGTGTTCCTGGAGGAATTTAGCCAGCTCGTCCTTCAGAGCCTCCGACTTCCTCAGACGCTCCTAAAACAGATGTTTACAGTAACGTAAGGAGTCGTGTCCCTGAGCCGATCCTTTCCAGCCCGATCCTCGCTCCTGACCGGCGTACCTGGCAGCTCTGCAGCCGGTCCTGGTGCTGGGCCTGCAGCTCGTCCAGGGCGGCTCGGAGGCGCCGCTTCTCCTCGGGGGGAACCGTCGAGTCGGGTTGGTCCAGAAGGGAGCGCGTTGATTGGCTTATCTGCAGTAGCTGTGCCTGCTGAGCCTGGAGCTGCTGAAGCTCAGCCTGCAGAACCAACCACAGGTCAGAACCGGGCCAAGTTCTAGGTGTTTAAAACATGTAAAAACTAAGATTATGCAGAGTTTGACCTGCAGCGTCTCCGTGTGTGACATCACGGCGCCCTCTGGCTGCGAGTAGACCGAATCGGTTGCATCCACTCTGGATCCAGGTCCAGCTCCTCTCCTGCCAGGCTGGTTCAGGGAGGTCAGCTGGTTCAGGAGAGAATCTATCTGGGTTTGGGTCTCCTGCAGCTCCTCCTCTGCCTTCGCCTGGAGATGAGGAGCAGAGCGGAGAAAGAGACACGTTAAATGATCTTAAAGCAGCTGAAATAAACCTGAAGAGGAACAACGATGAAGTACAGTCGTCCTCAAAATCATTCATTCCCTCCAATTACAGAAAAGGCTAAATTCACAAAGTAATTTAAATAACAAGAAACTAAAGGAACTAATAATAAATAAAAATGTACAAAATTATAATGTAGTGAAATGAAGTATTGCTTTTAAATTGTGGTTGGAAAAAATAATAAAAACAAACAAACAAAACTATCTTTGACACATAAGAGCGTCTTTCCCATGAAGAGTGGACCAACATAACTGTCAACAGGTGCAGACGTCTTTATGAACATCACAGAAAACACCTGATATCAGTGATCGCCTCAAAGTTTTGCTCAACAAAATTTTAGCTCCGAAGCCTCGTCATTGTTTACTTGTTTTATTTTTTGTGTGTTTGCTTTTGTCAATGTCATGATTTTCATTTAATTTTTATTTATTACTTATAAATTTCATCTTATTTCACTGCCAGCTGATTTTCTTCCTTTAATTTGAGGGTATGAATCATTTTGAGGACTGTAACATCTGTTTAAAGTAAAAACCTTTTAAAACGTGTGTGTGTGTGTGTGTGTGTGTGTGTGTGATCCTCTCACCCTCTGCGTGTTCTGCTGCACCGTCGTGCTGATGGCGGCGTCCAGGTCTGACACGGACGTGTTAGCTGACTCGGTCAGAGCGTTGTACTGCTCCTTCATCTTCGTCAGTGCCCTCTGCAGGTTCTCCCTCTCCTCCGGCTTCAGACTCTCTCTCCGCTCTGCCAGAAGCTCCTCGGTCGACCGGATGGCCTCAGCGATCCCCTCCGCTTTGTTCTGCAGGTCCTTCTGCACTTCCTGCAGACGGTGACGTTATTCTGAGTGAGTTCGATGTTCAGACTAGGGACGGGCATATCGATACTCTGGAGACTTCAATACAAAATATCAGATTTGATACTTTTTCCAAGAATCAAAATACCACTGTACAGATACAAAACATGCAATCTGTTTCCACTTCTGACAGTTTTAGACAAGTTTAATGTTTTGTTTTATTTAAAACGTGGTGACAAACGAGAAAGTCAACAGAAAAATAAAGCAAATCAACAGACAAAACAAAGAAAACAATCCAAATAACTTTCAAAACCACAATACTAGTAATAACAATACTACTAATAATACGAATAATATGATCATTACATTATATATATATATGTATATATATATATATATATATATATATATATATATATATATATATATATATATATATATATGTGTGTATATATATTATATATACATATATATATATATAAAATAAAATAAAAAAAATATTTATATTTTATATATTCATCTGAAGTGCTTTTGTTCTTTTTTTTTAATTTTAAAAGAGTTATAAAATTACTTTTCATCGTGTCCTTTATTATATTAAATTGGGAGATAAATGCAGTATCAGTCCCTAATATTGGTCCCAAAAATCGGCAAGTTGTATCGGCTAAGGCTGATGAGAAAATATTGGTGTCGGCCCTATTGATCGATCTCTAGTTTGCACAAAATAATACGATTAATCAGTTTTGAAAGTTAAAACCGTTTCCCAGCACTGATTTTTTTTTACATTCCTTCTGCTTCTTGTTTATTTGCAAACAGACCAGGTAACAAACTGCTGAACAGAATCATGGCAGTAGTTTCCTACCTTCAGTTTCTTCTGCTTCTCTTGCAGGACGCTGACATCACCTGACTCCGCTCCAGCTCTCTGACTCGCTAGCAGACTAGCAGCTCCGGCCAACCACATGTTGAGACCGTCCAGCTTCTGGGAGCACTCGGCGTTCTGCTGCTGCACCACCTGATAGCAAAGAAGAAGAAGAACGGCAACAGAGCCACAAACAGGAACTGTGAGAATCCCCGGCAGAAATAAAAGTGCATCATGTAAACATAAACAGTTGCACAGAGCAGTTTTCTCCACCAGTTCTCATAGTTTTCCCGATACCAGCGCGCTACGAGGCTTTTACACAAAAACAAAACTCCTATAGAGCACAGAGTGCAAAGCTTTGAGCAGATTGTGTCCAGAGATCACACACACACACACACACACACACATAAATCTCTACATCTATCGTTGCTCAAACATCAAACACGAAGAGAAATCAAACAAATATCTGTTTATTTGTTGTTTTTCCTCTTTCTACTGAGAGACAAGAGGAAAAACAGCGAAGCTCTGCAGCCAGAGAGGCTGTTCTGAGATCAGTTCTGTAGCCGTTACCGCGGTGACGTAAGCCATGTCTTCAGTGGCATCTGGAACAGCAAGGCAGACATGTTAATAATAAACATTACAGAAGCATGCAGGCGGCAGGAGCCGGTGGAGAGGTGAGGCGGCGGCGGGGCCACGCCCACACGGGCCAGACGTGATGGTGGTGAAGGATCTAACTGGTGGAGGTTAGCTGGTTTTACTGGGACGCTACAGCTGGATGTTATCAGAAAGCATGACGACAGTTAGCGGCCGAACATTCGTTCTCTCTCCAAACCTCTCTCTCCCTCGCACTCTTCCTCTCTCTGTCCTTCTCCTCCTCCTCCTTCGCCCTCTCCCGCCGCTGCCGCTCCTCCTCACGCTCCTTCTGGGCGGTCAGGGCGTCGGCCCAGGCCTGAGCTCGGCCCGACGCCCTGTGGAAGGTCCTCTGCAGCTGCTGGAGCTGCCCCAGCAGCTGCCTGCTCTGCTCCGGGGACAGGTCCTGCGCCCTCTCCGAGATGAAGACCTGGACGTCCAACACCACGTTGTTGACGTCACCGGAGCGCGCCGCCAGGGAGGACTGCAGCTCCTGAGAGGAGGAAGAGGACGAGGAAGGATAAAAGATCTGACAAATCAGCAGGACCTGGAAAGACTAGTCCATCATTCATCTTTAGTCGGGTCGATTAGTGTAACAGCATCTTTACTGGTTTACCTAGAAAACCAGTTAATCTGCAGCTCATTCAGAACTCTGCTGGTCCAGTTCTCAGTAAGAGATCAGCCGAAACACTCGGGTCATTTACATCCAGGTTAAAGACCCACCTGTTCTCAGCCGGCTTTAAATAGTTCAGCTGTTTGTTTTAAGCTTAAAGTTTTATCTTTTGTTCTCTTTAACTTCTTTCTTTTTGCTTCCCCTGCATCCTGCTGTCATGCTTCTATTGCTTTATGTAAAACACTGAACTAGGGATGCACTATATTGGAATTTTGGCCGATATCCGATATTTTAAAACTCATGTGGCCGATAACCGATATCAATATAGATATTAAAGCTGAAAAAACATAAGCAGTCATTGCAAGTAGCAGTTTTGTTATCCGTTACCGACACTTTGAAAAATAAGGATGGGAAAAATTTTTCATATCACTGAAATTTTTCTTTATTTTCATATGCCAATATCAAATCGATATTTAAAAAACGTGGTATTGATCAATTTTACTTAGAAAATCTCGCAAGATTTCATTGTTGTGTTACAAAATTTCTCGATATTTTGTGAATGCTCGCGAGACTTTGTGACAGAACAATAAAATATCGCAAAATTTCATTGGCAAAATAGATCGATACAGCGTTTTTAAATGTCAATATGATATCAGCATATGAAAATATCACAAAATTTTTGCAAATTCTTGCGATATTTTGTAACAGAACAATGAAATATCGCAAGATTTGTTAATAAAATAGGTCGATACTGCATTTTTAAATGTCAATATGATGTCAGCATATGAAAATATTGCGATATTTCAGTGTCTAGTCTTTAGAAGCTTTAAAGGCTGAAGAAGAAAAAGAAGAAGTTTTGGGGTTTTTATATTTTAAGGCCGATATGGGCCGATACCGATAGGGGGCCGATTATACCGTGCATCTCTACTTTTAACTGTCTTGTGCATAACGTTTTATATAAATAAATTCCTGTGAGAATCAACTGTCTGGATAACAAAACAGGAAATGTACAAGATTTTGTCCTGAAAGTAATAAATACACACGTTGCATCATCAGCCACAAGATCTGATTTCTAGGATAACGTTAACCAACAACCTCAAACAATAATTAGATCTTCAAGGATGAAATCTCAAAGAGAGCTGCACGGGATTGCTAAAGATCATAAAAAATCCAGCATGAAAACAATCAAAGGATTCAATCAGATCTGACAAGTAAACTAATTAAACGACAACTTTTTGACTGCAGGGTTTGATGAACAGCTCTCACTGTGGGGGGTGGACGGGTCATGGCTTGGGTTTGTCCTGCAGCCAATGACACAAGGAAGTTTTCACTACCGAAGCAAAAAAATAAAAAACACAATAAATTAACAATGAAAACATCAGATTTCCTGAAGAGAATAAACATGAAAAATCAATAAAAAAGGGAAAAAAAGTAAAATAAAGATTAGATGTTAAAAGGGAGGGTAAAGCTAATTCCTCAACCTGAACATCAAAATTAAAAATGATCTGAAAATAATCTCGGAGTAGTTTTAAATGCAAGAGTCTACACAGTAAAATCCCCAGTGTAAAATTTGAATTGTTAAATCAGATCAACTCTATTAGAGTAATTCCAACAACACTGAGAGTAAAATACACCCTGATGACCAGCAGTGCTGGTGAAAATTTTTAGTTAAAACAGGTTTTCTCTTCTCAGTGTATAATGTTTAGTATAAAAAAAACACCTCCGAGTTATTCTGAAGAGTAAAATCAGAGTTCTTACACCTGATTAAAGAGTAAACTAATTATTATAAATAAACAATTGTGACCAACACTTGTACTGTGCTATTTTAAAACAACACTATAGGTGTTAAACACTGTAATTCAAAGATTAAAGCTTATTAATGATATCAGTGTTAATCAAGTTTAACTCTATGAGGCAAATCAACTCTCAACAGAGTTAAAATAACACTAAAAATTTAACAATTAGTTCAGTGTGACTTTAACACTGCACAGAGCAGGACCATAACCTGGCTTAGTGTTAAATCACTCTGAACGCTTATTTTACTGTACACTTTCTTTTTTTAAAAAAAGGGGAGGAACCAGACGTACAGAAAACAAACAAAAACTCTGGAGTCTTTTCAGGGGAACTGAAAGTTTTCTGCGCTGCTGTAAAGACAACTTGCCTTGCAGAGACTCAGCTGCTGCGCGAGCTGATCCTTGTCATCTTTTTCTGTTTTTTCCATCCCTCTGTCCATC
Source organism: Atherinomorus stipes (assembly GCA_023101725.1). Classification (NCBI taxonomy): domain Eukaryota; kingdom Metazoa; phylum Chordata; class Actinopteri; order Atheriniformes; family Atherinidae; genus Atherinomorus; species Atherinomorus stipes. Next base: position 271,112 of record JALJCO010008892.1, read on the forward strand.
TGGGCCTCCGTCTCCTTCAGCCAGGACAGCAGCCCGTCCACTCGTTGTCCCAGCGACTTCTGCTCGGCCGTTACTGCGTCCTGAAAGAAACATCGGAGCTGAGTCTTGTAGCCATGCAGGAGCATCTCTGACCCCCCGTCCTCCTCATCTCAACCGCGTCTTTGTCTCCTCTGCTTCCGTTACCTTGTATGAGTCTTTGTGGTCTCGCAGACTTCGCAGAATTCCCTCGGAGAGCGCTCTCGCAGCCTCGTACCCTTGCGCTAAGCTCCGCCCATCCTTCTCCAGGGCCAGTAGGAGCTGCGGAGGAACGTCTTTGGGCCGAGGCTTCAGCAGCTGTTCGGCAGCCTCCACCTCCTTCTGGATCTCAGGCTCCAAGTCGCGCAGCTCAAGGTCCAGAGTCTGGCAGACAGATTAGTTGGAGAAAACAAAGCTTTGCTTGGTTCTGTTTCTCAGGGCTCTAATCCCTAAATCTGCTAAATCAGATGTGCTTTCCAGCTTCACCTCCGTCTGACGGATGATGTCCTCCAGCGTGACGAGGCTGCGGCCGACGGACTGCTGCTGCTGCTGCTTCAGGCGGACCTCCGTGTGTCTGATCATGGAGACCAGAGCTACGATTCGTTGGTCGCGTTCCAGACATTCCTGACGAAGTAACGACGACTGCAGGTAAATAAATAAATAAAACACTTCAGACTCGCTTCTTAAACTGTCTACAGCCAAACATGTTGAGGGATTTTTAAATGTAGCATCATCTTACCTTCCTGAGCCTGGATGTTGCCTCCTCTTGGTCCGATGCAGCTGACTGTCGCTCGTCGGCTTCTTCTTCTTCTTCTTGGAGGCTCTTGGAGGCGGTATCAGACTCACCTGAACCCTCCTCTGAAAGCATCACTGCAGTTCCTGCCGAGTCATCGGGTTGTTGGGCTGCGGCCGCTTGATGCTTTTTCTTCTTCTTCTTACTTTCTCCATCTGTTTTCGGAGGCCGTGGAGCCTCAGACGGAGCCGTGGGCTGAGCGTCCCGTTTCTGTGACACATCACGACAGAAGTCCGTGGATTCGCTCTCGGTCCTGGGCTCTGATTGGGCCTCCCCCATATCTGCTGGCCTGACCGCATCACCGGCTGACTGACCATCCTTGTACAACCGCTCTGGTTTCTCTGCGCTGGATTTGCTGGTAATCCCCGTTGTCTCTGAATCCATCTTTTCATGTCGGGTTATTGTTTCTGCACCAGGATCGGCTTTGTCCATCACTTTAGGAGCTTTGGACTTCTTGTTCTTCTTACTTCTTCTGCTGGGCTGAGCCGATACCGTTGTCTCGGTTTCGTCTCCACAGCTCCCGTCTTTCTCTCTCTGGTCTGAAGGAGGCTCCAGCAGTTCCACCTCCACGCTGGCTGTGTCTGCAGGTTTGTCCTCTGTCATCTGCTCCAGTTTCATGCCGTCTACCTTAACAATCCTCTGCTCTTTGGAGTCTTTTGGTGAATCGCTGCTCCTCCTAACTTCACCTCCGCTGACATCACCACCCTCCACGTCTCCGCTTCCTCTCACACTTTCTGTTTTCACATCCGTTTCCGTTGCTCCTTGACTCTCCTTCTTCCCCACCTCCTTTCGGAGCGCCTCCAGCTCCTCAGCGGCCTGCTTCTCGCTCACTCCTTTCTCAAACACCTTTTTCAGAATACTCTCTTTTGCTTTCAGAATCAAGGCAACTTTCTCTTCTTCTGGAAGACTTGATTTCTGAAGCTCCTTCTTCTTCACCTCCTGATTGGCCTCTGGTTCCTCTGGCTGATGGGAGGACAAAGTCTTCCCCTCAGGTTCTCCATCTCTTCTCACCTCCTCTGTTGCTTTTACAGGCTCCAGACTAACAGAATCCTCCTCCTTTCTCTCTATTATTGAATCCCTTTCAGTCTCAATTTTCCCGTCCTTCCCAGTTGGCTTTCCCCCATGACTCTCTGAGGATGCAAGCTCCTCCATGACTTCATTAACAGTCTCTGCAGGTCCTCCTATAACAGCTTCATCCATCTGAGATGATTGTTTTATCTCTGCAAGGTGCGATTCAGTTTCTACTTCTTTACTTTTTGCCTTCTTTTTATTCCTTTTCTTCTTTTTGCTCTTGTTTTCAGAGTCCTTGCTCGAAGAGGTCAAGAATGGTCCTGACTGCTCCACATCAGTTTTAGTTTTCATCTCAAAATCCTGGAGTTTTAAAGGTTTTCCTACTTCTTCATCCTTCTCTTTTACATCATCCCTCTGCACTGCTACTTCATCTGTTCTGTCACCATCCTCCTGAACGTCTGTCAGCTTGCTGTGAGCTGCACTTCCTCCATCATCGGTCCTTCCTGCAGTCAGATTTCCATCTTCAGATACATGACTGGTCATTATTTTGCCATCATCAGTGGATCCATGAGCCTCGGCCTCTTCTCTGAACTCTTTACCAGAGTCCTGGTCAGGATGATGAATATGTGTCTGCACAGACTCTTTAGCAGACTCTCTGACAATGTTTTCATTTAGTTTTGTATCATTTTTGCCATCCTCAGTCTCCTCTTTAGTCTTATTCTTTAAGTCCTGATTAGGATAATCAATATATGTCTGTATGGACTTTCCAACAGACTCTGTGACAATGTTTTCCTTTAGCTTGTCGTCAGTTTTATCCTCATCACCCTCCTCTTGGATCTTTTTCTCCAAGTCCTGCTCAGGATGATGCATATGTGTCTGCGTGGACTCCTTAACCGGCTCTTTGACAATGTTTTTGCCTGGTTTGTCATCAGTTCCACCCTCATCATCCTCTTCTTTAGTCTCTTTCTCAGAGTCTCGGTCAGGATGATGGATATATGTCTGCATGGACTCTCCAACAGACTCTGTGGTAATGTTTTCCTTTTGTTTTCCATCAGTTTTACCCTCATCAGTCTTTTCTCTGACCCCTTTCTCAGAGCCTCTGTCAGGATGATGGATTTCTGTCTGTATGGACTCTTCAACAGACTTTCTGGCGAGATTTTCCTTCAGTTTGTCTTCAGTTTTACCCTCATCAGCCTCATCTGTAGTCTTTTTCTCCAAGTTCTGGTCAGGATGATGGATTCTTGTCTGCACGGACTCTACAATAGATTCTGTGACAATGTTTTCCTTTAGTTTTCGACCAGTTTTACCCTCATCAGTCTCTTCTCTGACCCCTTTTTCAGAGCCTCTGTTGGGATGATGGATATCTGCCTGCATGGACTCTTTCACTGACTCTTTGACAATGTTTTTGCCTTGTTTGTCATCAGTTTTACCCTCAGCCACCTCATCTTTAGTCTCTCTCTCAGAGCCCTGGTCAGGATTATGGATATATGTCTGTAGAGACTCCCCAGCAGCCTCCCTGATGAGACTTTCCTTCAGTTTTTCATTCGTTTTATCCTCATCAACCTCCAGTTTGAGAAGTTTCTCTGATTCATCCATCTGTGGTGTTATGTCATTAATGGCTTGCTGAATTCTTTTCTCTACATTTGCTGCAAAATTAAACAAAACATCCATGGACTGATCCAGATCAGAGGAAGACTTTTGTCTGTCTGACACTGGTCGCTCTGCGTGGTCCTCCTCTGCCGATGTATCAGAAAGTGCAGACTGATGTGTTGTCCCAACATCCTGTGTGACTTGTCTCTTTGAAACTGGAAGACTTGAGGATGAACCAGACCAGTTTCCTGGACTGTCTGAGCTTCTTCCTGATGACATGGTAACAGGGCTGTATGCTTCATTTGATGAAACAACAGGGGTAGAACTATCTCCCGAATCGGTTTTCTCCTGAATCTCTAAAGCCACATCATTGTCTACCAGACCCAATTCGACAGCATCACCGAGACTTGAGACCCGCTGTCCAGTAGCAGGATTAACTAAGCCTCCTTTCAAAAGCTGATTGGTGGTTATCTCCTTGACCATTTCTTCTCCAACTAAACCTCTTCTTGAGGCTTCAGGCAGTGCGAGTCTTTCTCCAGTGCTGATGTCGATGATCCCGCCGCTATCGGCCTGGCTTTGGAGCAGCCTCCGTGCAGGAACCGGGTCGACTCGCTTTAACGCAACAGCCTCAGGAAGGGTCAGTTTTTCCATCGTGTCTTCATCCTGAACACCTCGGAATGGTTTCACCTCCAAGAAGCGTTTCCCTGTTTCGATGTCTATCTTCCCCTGACTCACAAGCTCTGAATACGGCACGACGCGAGCAGTTTGAGGGTCGATCACTCCTTCTGCTACTGCGGGAGAAGCCATGATGTCGCCGGCTGTGTTATCGTCTAGAAGACCTTTAGAAACCGCCTCATTCAGCGTCAGCTTCAATCCAGTCTCTGGATCTAAAACAGCTCCCGTTGATGCCTGAAATGCAACCGCCTCAGGGTGACTGGAGGGGCTGGCTTTCCCCTGGTAGACCCACTCCAGCTCCTCAAGCCCAGAGGCAATGGACCGGTCCACTAGTCCTCTATCTACAGCATCAGAAACAGAGAGCCTCATTCCTGAAGCATGGTGTATTATCCCACCTTCTGCCACCTGCGTTGCCAACGCCTGATAGGCCTCCTCAGATGTGATAAACCCTTTCTGAAGAGCTTGATCCAGAGGAACCGGAGCCTTACACTCTGGATCTACAACCCCCTCCATCTGTAGCTGTAATCTGGCTTTCTTCAGGGCTGTTTTTGAATCCGTGTCCTTTCCTTTGTACGCCTTTTCTAACGCCATCAGTTCTTCTCTTTGGTCCTCTTCGATCAGCCCCATGTTGGCTGCTAAAGTCACAGAGACTTTCTTATCCCTGCGTAAGTCGACGACCCCCCCCGATGCCACCTGAGCCTCCAGAAGTCGAGCCGCAGTGTCAGAGTCGATCAACCCAGCCTGAGCTGCATCCTTCACCCCACAGATCTGCTTCTTTTCCACATCCACCACCCCTGCAAGGGTTTTCTCTGACTTCAGGACGCTCCACATGAGATCTTCATCTAACAAACCCTCCTGCATGACTTCCTCCATGCTAAGGGAGTCGCCGCTGCTTGCATCCAGGAATCCCCCAAACAGACCCGCCTCGGCCATCAATTTCACCGCGGTGTGACCGGGAAGGACACCCTGGGCCACGGCCTCGTCAGGAAGCAGCTTCTCTCCTTCATCTGTCATCAGACCTCCCTGCTTGAGCTCCAGGACTAACCTCTCCATCTCAGCATCCTCCCCTTGTTTCTTCACCTCTGGTTTAAAATGATCAATAAGAGCTTCTGTGTCCTCCGACGTCGTTTCTGTTGACGGTAAATCTGGTTTGAGTTCTACTTTAATCTGGGAATGTTCAGTATTTCTACTTTCTTGTGTCAGGGTTATAATAATGTCTGCATTTGCTTTAAGTCCAGTGGTTTGGTCTTCTGGTACCTCACTTTTAACATCATCCTCTGGTTTGAGAGGGCCTGTGATCGTTCCGCCTCTAGTATCCTGGTAAAGACCGTCCTCAGGTCTGGATTCAGTTGCTACCATCTCTGAAACTGTTCCACTTTCTTTACCTAATATTTCTTCCTTCTGTTTATCTACGTATCCCTCCAGACTGATTTCATCTTCTGCTACAGAAGCTGAATCCGTCCCTGCAGATGCAGAGTTGTTTTCCTCACCATGTCCAAACTCAGAAACACTCAATCCGTCTTCTTCAACTTCCATGTCTTCATCACTCACAGCTTCTTCTGACACACTAACACTAACTCCCGCTTCCATCTGCGGCCGAACTGGCACATCTGCAGCCAAACTGCTCGGAGACTCGGACTGACTCGACTCTCCAGCAGCCGAGTCGGCGGCTTTCACCACGGTGATCAGCTCAGGATCGAGCAGCACCAACCGTTTTCCAGAGTGAACATCTGCGTAGCTGTGAGTCATGAGATGAAACAGCAGCTTGTATCTGGCTTGTTCTTCAGGATCTGACCCTTTTGTTGGGGGAGTTTCCTCCTCAAGGCCTGAGGAAGACGATGGAGAGGATGGAGGTGGAGAAGAGCTGGTGGAGCTCCAGCTCAGGCGGTTCAGAGACGGCCCGTGTGTCTGGTTCATGCTGAAAACAACATCTGGTATGTGGATGTCTCTGAGACAGCTCACAACACTGGGCTCCAGTGACTCTTCAGCAGCCTGATTTAGGGGCAGAACCTGGAGGGTTTCTGGGTCGTATAGACCCCCAACAGCGTGTCGCTGTCTTAGGATGTTCCTCGCCAGATCCCCTGAGATCACTCCTTGTTGAAGAGCCTCAGCGGTGGGAAGAAGTTCTCCAGATTCAGGCCAGAGGAGCCCCATAAATGTCCAAAGAGACTCAAGGACCAACAGAGCCAGGCGAGGAGAGAGAAGACCCCGGCGGATACTCTCCTCCAGATCCAGGCGTTCTCCACTCACACAGTCAAGAATTCCCCCGTTTTGGAGTTGTCGCGCCAACATGGCGCAGGCTAAATCCTGGTCCATTAGCCCGTGACGAACGGCCTCTTCGATGGTCAGCCGGTGGCCAGATCGTGGGTCAGCAATGCCACCAGCAAACAGCTGAGATTCCAGCAGTCGCACCGTGACTTTCCGATCAATCAGCCCTTCCTGGACGGCACGGAAGATGCCGACTTTTCTCCCAGAACGGAGGCAAACTGTTCCTCCAGGTTGTTGTTTGACTGGAAGGAGGAGGAGCCCGGAGTCGTCGTCCAGAACGCAACGCTGCTGCAGCTCGGCTAGATTCACCTTCTCAGCAGTGTTGGGATCGATCAGCTCTTTGTGCTGGAGCCGGGCGAGCAGCCGGGCGAGCAATCTGGGAGAAACCAGCCTCAAATCTTCTGCTTGCTCCAGAGTCACAACATTTCCAGATGAATCTCTCAGGCCTCCAGTGTTGACCTGCTGTTCCAGAATACGTAGTCCCACCTCTTCCCCGATGAGCCCAGCCTCCATGGCTGCTGCTACAGACAGCGCGTTCAGGTGAGCCTCCGCCACGGATTCAGCATTTTTCACCACATCCAGAGCCCTCTCCAGCTCAGACAGCGACCGCCTAGCGTGAGCATCAACAAGGCCTTGATTTAGACCTTGTTCCAGAGAGAGACTGACAGGAGAGTCGAGCTGGAGGAGTCCACCCGTTACAAGCTGAGCCTCCAGCAGAGCGTGGCAGGTGTCCTGGTCGATGAGGCCACGCTGGGCTGCCTGGAATACCGAGAAGGTTTCCACTGTTCCCAGGTCAATCACTCCAGCGACGGCAACTTGGTTCTGCAAAAAGAGAGAAAACAAAACCCCAGTTCATGTTCATTCTTCAGTCCGTGTGATTGTAACAGCATAAAAGTGTTTAATGTCATGCTACGCTACCTCAACATGTCAGATATGAGAATCAGAAAAAGAAGAAATCCCACAAATGAACCTTAAATAGATTATCCTTCTATTAAAATGTTATTTACTTAGAGTTTGATTATTTTCCACATTTAAATCTAACTTTAATGTAAAAAAAAAGAGCATTTTCATACTTACCTTCTCTATTCTATAGAAGAGGATTATGGCCACAGAAGAAAAACAAATAAACTCTTGAGAAAAACGTCGGAATTCTGAATTTAATCTCAGAATTATAACTTTTTTCCAGATTTTTTTCAATTTCTGATAAAAAAGTCAAAATTCTAAAAAAAATTCAGATTTCCGACTTTTTTTCTTGGAATTCTGACTTCAATCTCAGAATTCCAAGAAAAAAGAATGTTGATAGTAATGTCAGAATTTTGACTTTTTTTCCAGAACATTAAAATAAAAATTTGGGGAAGTTTCTTTTTCCAATTTATGAAGGAAAAAAAAATCTGAGAAAAAAGTCAGAATTCTGAAAAAAAAAACTTCACACTTTTGAGACTGAAGTCAGAATTTTGACTTTTTTCCAGAACATTAAAACATTTTCTTTCTTTTTTTTTTCTTGTAGTGTTGGTGATGGGTCTTACCACTTTAACAATCCTGGGAGCAAAGTAAAAAATTTGAGATTAAAGTCAGAATTTGGTCTCTTTTAAAACATCAGAATGATGTCTTTTTTCAGAAATAATAATAATAAAAACTCTCCAGAATTTTTTTAATGTTCTGGATTAAAGTCAGAAGTCTGACTTTAATCTCAGTATTTTTTTTTCCTGCAGTGGCCCTAATCCTCTTTCGTACTATTCTAAAACAAGCATGCAACAAAGCAAAAGCTCCAGTTAACAAAAAGCAGAGCTTCAGAAGAAGTAAGACTTCAAGAGGAAAAGAAGAATAAAACATGTCGGAGAGAAAATCTAAACTGCAACGGTAAGAGAGAAAGCAGGCGCTACTTACCGTCCGGGTTTGTGTGGTGGTGCACACACATTAACGGGCCAGCGTGCTGCTCGGCAGAGCGAGACGCGACAGGTGAGAAGCTGGTTGTTAGCGTTCTGCATGCTAAAACTCCTTCCACACTAAAGCCTCCCTTCTGACTTCCAGATAAACTGAATTAAACTTGGGAAAACTGGAAATAAACCACCACAGATCTGCTGAACAAAACCTGCGTGGGTAAGACATTGTTCAGAGAAAAAGTTTTGGGTGGGATCACATAGGGCTGGGCGATATGGACAAAGTTTCTGATATATTTAGGCTGAATATCGATATCGATATTCTCGTTTTTATGAAGGTGAGAGAAAATATTTAGTTACAGTAGAGCCAAATCTGACATTACAAGTAGTTTAATTCAAACAGACTGGATGAAATAATGCTCTGCTGTTCAAAGAATGATAAAATTTAAACAGAAATACTGTATAAAACTGTATGTAATAATACCGCAGATGCAAGTAAGGAACATTACACAGAATTAAATGTAACAAACCCTAGTAAGGTCAGCATTTATATACAAAGACAAAACAAACACATTGAACTCCATATCTCGATATGGGCGATATGGTCAATTCCATATCTCTTTTGAAAATATATCGATATATTTTTCATATCGATATATCGCCCAGCCCTAGGATCACATCTATATGTGGCCTTTTATCACTTTAACCATCATTCTGATGATGGATTTACCTGTTTGCCTCCATAGAACAGGACAAGGAGCACGGGGACGGGCAGTAAGATTATAATTATGAGGCACTGAGTCAGATTTTATTTCCCACGTTAACTGATCTCAGAAAGTCTGCTTTGTTTCCATCTCTCACTCTGATGCTCTGTCTGGATGTCCACAACCCCTCCTTTGGCAGCTGTTAGTGAGTTTCAAGCACAATGCTGGTTTAAAGTTTCACATATTAATAGTTTGCATTAGAACAAACACAAAAATTTCCATCCACACACACACAAACACACTCGTGTGATCTGGACACAACATGCTCAAATGGTGAAGTGAGTTTCTTTGCACAGCAGGCCTCTGGTGCGTTTACACTGAAACAGGAGCCTTTCTTAAAAACTTCTATTCTTCTGGATCGGAGTCACATAAATATACCTTAAATCCACACAGCATCAATACAGCAGGAAAAACTCGCAGTTATCAAGAATCTTTGCACACATTCGATGATTTTTGACTGATGGAGCAAACGGGACAAACCAGGAAATGACAGTTGGATGAAGGGACAGCTGTGAAGACGAGTGACTGACTGAGCATGTGCAGAACGTAGTTTGAATCCACCCTTTATTTCTTTCACTTGTTCTGGTTATCTTCTAAAGTCTTAATCAGTGGTTCTCAAATCTTCTGAAGGTTGTACAAATTTTTCTTTGGACATTTTCTGCTTTTCAGTCCAGTTTCAGAGAAATGTCTCCTGCTTTGTTTGAGCCGTTTTACTCGGACTTATAAATCATTAAGCAGCAAAACGCTCCTAACTCAAAGGATGAGCCAGAATTGTGTCGACACATAACGTAAAGCCTAGGAACCAGTTTAAACTGGATCTTAGGCTCTTTGTTACCAGCAGACTGTCACATCACTGAAAACCAGCGAAGATCAGACAGTCTGAGTCAGGACTAGAAACTATCTACAGCAAAGACCTGAACCAGGACCTGATAGATGCATCTGATCCATTTACTGATGGCTGAAGCCTCATCAGAAATGGTCTCCATGGAAACGTGTCTGTCAAGAAGGCTTCTTAAGGAAGGAAACAAGAGAAAAGGCTTAAGTATGTCACATGACCCAAGAACCAGACTGAAGAGCAGTGGAAACAGATCTGATGGAGGGATGGATCCTCCCCAGAACCTGGACCTCAGAAGGTCTGATGGAGGGATGGATCCTCCCAGAACCTGGACCTCAGCAGGTCTGATGGAGGGACGGATCCTCCCCAGAACCTGGACCTCAGCAGGTCTGATGGAGGAACGGATCCTCCCCAGAACCTGGACCTCAGCAGGTCTGATGGAGGGACAGATCCTCCCAGAACCTGGACCTCAGCAGGTCTGATGGAGGGACGGACCCTCCCCAGAACCTGGACCTCAGCAGGTCTGATGGAGGGACGGACCCTCCCCAGAACCTGGACCTCAGCAGGTCTGATGGAGGGACGGACCCTCCCCAGAACCTGGACCTCAGCAGGTCTGATGGAGGGACGGATCCTCCCCAGAACCTGGACCTCAGCAGGTCTGATGGAGGGATGGATCCTCCCCAGAACCTGGACCTCAGCAGGTCTGATGGAGGGACGGATCCTCCCCAGAACCTGGACCTCAGCAGGTCTGATGGAGGGACGGATCCTCCCCAGAACCAGGACCTCAGCAGGTCTGATGGAGGGACGGATCCTCCCAGAACCTGGACCTCAGCAGATCTGATGGAGGGACGGATCCTCCCCAGAACCTGGACCTGGACCTGACAGAAGTGTGGATCATGTTGACAGAATGGAACAAAGATCTTTGGAAAGTCCTCTAAGAAGCCTGGAGAACTGGCCTTGAAGACGACTCAGAAATGACAGAAAGCTCGTCCGTATTTTTATTTCTGTTCACAAACATTGTAAACTTTCATTATAAATCTCTGTTAATCTCTAATATAAAGAAATGAGGGTTGGATTCAGAGCTGGACTTGAACATAAATGGTAAAACGGGTGTCGGTTTTATGCAGAGATGTTTGACACTAGATGAAGAAGAGAAACATTTCTACCTGCAGAAGAGAAACTGCATCTTCTAGGTTCTGATGATGCATCTATCAGCAGCTAATCTGCTGCTTCTACTGCTGCAGCACCACTAAGGCCGAGTATTAACCATGTTAGCAGGTCAGCGTAGCTTTTCTGATGATGACGATGACAAAAACAATGCGTGGACAGTTACATGAGATGACTGCAAGCTTTTAGGAGAACAACGTGTGATGGATTGCTCCATGCCGAGGCCCCGTTCAGACTGTATCTTCAGCTTGAGCTGTTTAGCTTTTTTTTTAGACTGTTAGCTGATCTGTTCTTCATCACTTTTCAGTGAATGATTAACAGATCAAAACAAAAACGCCAAAAGCATAAAAAATGATGACAGAGGATCTAAATACTCGTCTGAACAGAGTCTGTGATGCTTGTTAAACCAAACAATGTCAACAGTGATGGTGCTTGTAATAAATGCACACTCTGTGAACACACAACATGCGTAAAACACACACCACCTCTCGCTGGCCCACACATGAACTCACGTTTAGCTTTGCAAGCAGATTCAGACTCAAAGCAACGCTTCACAGAAGCACCATCGCGCTTATTTTTCATGAAACATTGATCCAGAGCTCTGCAGACCTGCAGCTGCCCCGACCCTGCAGCCCATCTACCTTTCTCTCCTCCTCTCGGGCCAGCTGCTGCTCCAGCTGCTGCAGCTGCTGGGTGGAGCTGTCCAGAAGCTGGTTGTAGGCGGCCGTCAGCTGGTCCAGCTGGGCCTCCACCTGAGCGCGCTCCTCCGGGGACAACCTGCAGGAGATGACGCGTAAACATTACAACACATATATATGTTTGGGGTGGCGTTCAGCTCAGCTGGCTGAGCAGCTGTTCTTACGTCTAATTCCCAGTCTGGGACCCTTCACTCGCTCTCTCTGCCCCCTTTCCGGTCAATTTACTTGGGCTAGAGCCCAAAAATCCTTAAAGATGCAGTGTGTGAGATTTAGTGACATCTACAGGTTAAAATCTATTTGATTTATTTGAGAGGACAGATGCTGAACTGACCTGAAGTTTAACTGGGAGACCTGAGGAAAGCAGACAAGTCTAGTTCTTTGCAGATGATGTTGTTATATTTATATGCAGATAACATTTGCAGAGAAATTATGTCTTTAATTACTGTTTCCAAATAAAGATGAAATTATATCTATAAATTAGGGGTGGGACTTTAACATATTAATTTCAATTAATTAATAACAACAAAATTAACGTGTTAAAGAAAATTATGCATTTAATTGCAGTTTGCAACATTTTAAAAAATTGAATTATTTATCATTTAATCATTTAATTATCATATATTACTTTCTATTTATTTTTTTTTTTCAATTATTAAAAGAAGAACATTTAAAAAGTACTGCTGTGGACTCGTAATACAAAAAAACAGTTTAGTAGTTAGATAAAGTACTTAAAATGGTGTACTTTATTTGTGTTCAGTTTTGGACAGAGATAAATTTCTTTTCTTTTTTTTTCTTTCTTTCTTTTTTTAAAGTTTAAATGCATTTAATTGTATTTTGTCAGACAGCAATAGAGCTGGAATTCACAATGTTAATGTCTGTGTCTAATATTTGACTTAGTCGTCCACTAATATCCATTTAGATGAAGAAAAAGTAATTTTGGGGGGCAACTTTTGTAATACGACTAATAGAGATTAATTAATTACAAAACCTGTAATTGAGTCCCACCCCTAATATGAGTATGTTAGGGGTCTCACAAAGACCAGAAAAGTGGACCAAATCAGTCCAGTTCTGAGGTCTTTACACTGGCTGCCGGTCCATCAGAGAATAGACTTTAAAGTTCTGCTGCTGGTCTATAAAGCTCTGAATGGTTTAGGCCCAAAATACATCAGTGACCTCTTGACCCAGTATGAACCTACTAGACCCCTCAGGTCATCTGGATCCGGCCTTTTATCAGTTCCCAGAGTCAGAACCAGACATGGAGAAGCTGCGTTCAGCTTCTATGCTCCACATGTCTGGAACAAACTCCCAGAAAGTCTCAGATCAGCTGAAACACTTAGTTTATTTAAATCCAGGCTGAAGACCCACCTGTTCTCAGCTGCATTTACGTAGATTTTATTCAAAAGTTAAAATCCGCACGTCTCTGTATTCTCTCTTTTTAATCTTAAATGCTTTTAATTTTGAATCATGCTTCTAATTGTTTTTTTCTCTCCTTTTGCTTATAATGTTTTATGTAAAGCACTTTGAATTGTTCTGTACATGAAATGTGCTATACAAATAAACTTGCCTTGCCTTGCCTATATTAAAAAGTGCATATTTATTTTTGGCATTTTTTTTAAGTTGCAATGTGTAATAGAAAAAAATCTAATTTGTTAACTTTTTTATTGGTATAAAAATGTTACACTAAAATAATTGTTATTCTTCATTTTTCTTAGAATAAGCCATTTATATTACATAACTTTGGGTCCACGTACATGGCCGCCACCATATTGGTGTATTACAGTGTCACTGAATGGACAAAGAAATGTATGTAACAAGTGATCGCCCTGAGTTCTATCGGCTTTGACCGGATGGTGTGACAGCACTGTTTGGGATAAGTACCGTCTTAAAAAGGCACAAAGAAGAAGACAGTAGTCTTCAGTAGGGAGGAAAACATGACTTGCATCAGTGGAAACATCTGAGCTGTGAAGGATCCAGCTGCCTAATGCCAGACCGGGTCCATGGTACCCTCATTAAATGTTTACGTGATGAAAACTTACTTGCTCGCCTGTTTGGACATGAGGAAGACCTGTGTGCTTCTGATGGCTTCTGCTACCTGGTCCTTCTTAGCAGTTAGTTGTTCACTGATGGCCTGAGCAGAAAAAAACACGATCAGGAACTTTTCTAACCAGCGTCTCATCGTTACCCTGAAAGCGTCGTCGTTTACCTGCTGAGCCGCCAGCGAGGACTCGGCGTTGGGACCGCCGCTCCGTCCCTGGAGGCCTTGGACCCAGCCCAGCAGGTCGGAAACCTGGCCCACTCTGGCCTGCTTCTCCTCCTCCACCTCTTTCTGCACAGGTGGAGGAACAACGTCAGGCATGTGATCCTTAACCTTAAAACACGCTACTGCGGCGTCGTTAAGTCAAACACACCTCTTCCTCCTCCAGTCTCCTCAGCGCGTCGCTGATGTACTTCACATGCTGCGTTGTCAAGGTAACCAGAGCTGTGTAACGTGTGCGCAAGTCCATAAACTGGAGAGACATTAACCAGAAAACATTTAATTACTATTTGAGATGGAAAAGATGCTAAATCTGTTAGACGTGTTGAAGTCCTCACCTCCTGAGTGATGGCGTCAGAGGAAGAGTGCATCCTCCTCCTCTTGACGGGTGACTTGTGCATGGACTCTACGAACGCTCTGTACGTCATCAGCTGCAGCTCATAATCCTGCAGAGACACCGTCATGAGAAACAGGAATCGAGCTGGAAGCTACAGGGAGCTGGAGACCAAGAAGTCTCTCACCTTGACGGAGGTGCAGTACTGTTTGGAGTGAGTCTGGCACTCGTCCAGTTTGGACTGGTTCTGCTCGATCTCAGCAACTAAAGCCTGGAATCAAATAAACGTTACTTAGGAAAAATATTCTCGAACCGTTCTTCTTCACGAAGTCTAAATTTTCTGCCTTCTGTCTGAAATGACTGAACATAAAAGATGTTTATCTTCACAACTACAATGACTGAATGTCTAATATGAGATATTTTACTGTGTCAGAGGAAATTTACCTGAAAAAACAACATATTCAGTGTAAAAGTAACCTTTAAATCATAATATAGGAGTCAGGTTTCTTGAGGAATTTGTGACATAATGTCCAATCAGTAACTGGTGACCCCTGAAATTATCTTGCGACCCCAAGTTTAAGAAAAGTTGGCCTAAACCAGCTAAAAGTTAATATTTGCAATTAGAAATGTATAAGTAAACAATATAAAACAATATAATTAATTATAATTAGGGATGTTCAATATTGGCTGCTTCTTCTTTCTTTTTTTTTTTTTTTACAGATATCTGATACACCGATATTATCCAAGTCTTATTTGCAATATCCAATTTCAATGGATACCGATCTATGCAGACAACTCTGAGGTTGTATGTCTCATGTTTTTTTTTTTTTTGTGAGAGACACAACTATTTTCTGCTCCAAGAAGATCCCAAAATATCCTTAACTCAGCCAGAGGAGTTCATTTTGGACGTCTGGCTGCCAGATATCAGACACTAGCAGGTATGAGCCAACATGTGGCTAATTCTAATGTTTCTGATAACTTGGTAACTTAACCAACAACTTAAAACCAGACATATTATAGGCAGCTTCAAAGCAAGTCAGTCTGTAGCAGCAGCAGCTGCACCGTAGTCACATGACTGAAAGGAATGCTGGGATATGAAGTTCTTCCAGGATAACAAGGATTTTTATACATGCTGGACTAACGCTAATGGAACGAGATTTTGCAAGATTTTGTAACGTGAACTCAGGTCAGTAAAATATCAGTCTGAAATAAACTATACCAATATTTTCCGATATCACATTTTAATTAAGATATCACGGATAATATCAGTAGGGTGATAATAAGGAGCATCTCTATTTTTCACAGCTTTCAAAAACATCTCTATTGCGAGAGGTCGTTCTGATATGAAATTAGTAGTAAAAATATCATT
Source organism: Atherinomorus stipes (assembly GCA_023101725.1). NCBI lineage: Eukaryota > Metazoa > Chordata > Actinopteri > Atheriniformes > Atherinidae > Atherinomorus > Atherinomorus stipes. The sequence goes on from JALJCO010008892.1 coordinate 286,765, forward strand.
CGTTGGTAAAAATATCAATCTGAAAGAACAATATATTTTCCAATATTACATTTTAATGCCGATATCGGCAGATAATGTCAGTATGCGAATAATAACTGACATTTCTTATTAAAATGATATTTTAAAAGGTAAGAGAGTGAAAAAAATGAAAGTAGCCTAAATTCTGCCTCCTGAACGCTTCGCCAGTTTGGGCATCATCAGTTTCTGTTTGGGCTGGAGGCCCGGGTCCATGTGGGGCAGCCCTGGCTCTGTGACCTCTGACCTTTGCTCTGCAGACTGAACTCAGTGCGTCTGTGTTGCTGACCGTTTGCTGGGCCAGCTGCTCGGACAGGGCCTTGCTGTCCGTCTGTCCAGGTTGCGTGTTCTCCTGTCTCTCCGTGGTCTCTTCGATCCACCGGATCAGAGCCGAGTGACCGTCCCTGTACTGCTGCAGCGCCGAGCCCAGACCCTCCAGCTCGGCCCGCCTGAGTAGAACAGGAGGTAGAATTTCAGAACGCGACGTATTCGTAGCGTTTCCAGGAATGATCAGAGCTGGGATCTCACCGTGTCTCCATCTGCCGTCTGATCCCGCTCCACCTCTCGGCCACCTGATTGGCTTTCTCCTGGTAGCGCTCCAGTTCCGGGCTGCGGTCTGGGTGGAGCTTACTGAGCCGAAGCCCCGCCTCTTTGGCCTTCCCCACCTGTGCCTGCAGGGCCTGGAAGACGCCGTCCTGCTCGCCGAGCTCTGCCTGCCACCTCTGGAAACGTTCACGAGAAGTCAAAAGTCTGGATGCCAAACAAAAGCTGGGGTCAAAATGTGCCTTTTCTCCGTGTGGCCTTTACCTCCAGCTGGTCTCTGAGGTTCTGAATGGCCGTCGTGTCTGCGGGGACGATGTCCTCTTCACTCAGCCTGCTCTCGTACTTCCTGACCTGGCTCTCCGCTTCGTCTAGGCTCCGAATCAGGAGATCGACGGTTTTCAACCTGAAGAGACAAAAGCTTTCAGTTGAAAACAAACAAAGGAATATAAACGTAAACGGGAGGAAACCTCACTCACTTCTCCAAGTAGACCGACGACAGGTTGTGCAGTTTGTCCGTCTTCTCCACCGCCTGCCCGAGCTCGGCTCGGAGGACGGGGACGCTGGAGGACGTCGGCTTCTCCTCGAAGAATCGGACGCAGCGCCGAGACACGTCTCCCAAACTGGAGCGCAGGGCGTCCAGCTCGGACTGCAGCCTCTGGACGGGCAGACGGACAGAGCAGAATGAAAACCAGCAAACCGACGTTCCCGCTGCAGCTGCAGGAGACGGAGTCAGACTCACCTCCTGCTCCGCGATCTGGACGCTGCCGTCCACGCCCCCACCCGACAGCCGGCTGGGAGGCGGAGTCTCAATCCCCCTCATGAGCCTCTGCTCGGCCTCGCTGAGCCGGAGAGTGATGTTCTGCAGCTCCGACAGGTACGACCGCGACACTGACTCGTCCTTCTCCACTGGGGAGGAACAAAACATGAGCATGTGTGGCTTTGTTTTACTCTTAAGGCCTTTACACACCTACTCCGAATATTTCGTCCGAAAGATTCGCACGGCAACAGCTTTAATGGATTAATGTCAACGGGAGCGTTCACATCAGTGACAAAATTCTGTCTAGCGGTTTTGCAAAGTTTATTTTTTTTCATACTGAGGTCGCATCTGACAGACATACGATCCACCAATCAGAGAAGGCGCTCGGGCAGTCACAGAGCTGGTCACAAGCAAAATTAGAGAGAAAACGGAGAGAAGTGTCGCTGCTACTGTATCATTATGGGACTTGTTTTGGCAAACGAGAGGAAAAAAAATCACTGCTGAAGTTGCTGTGTTTCCCCTACATTTGTAGCCATTCGAGGTAATTAGCTACAGGAGTTACATTTAAAGGCAGGGTGGATGATGCTTTCAGGAGCATTTTTTACTATATTGCTTAAAGGCTTCTTCTCACCGACAGCAGACAACGAATTAAATGTTCTGATACAAAAAATGAAAAAATCAATCACCTGTGGAACGTACAGGACTGGAAAAACCGCTTCTAATGAAATTAATATCGTTGGAAGGGGCTGCGAACAGCCCGTGATGATTGACTGAATGATTATTATGTCCATCCGACTCGACTGCCGTTTGTCGCCCTCCCACCCTCTACGCTCGCAACTCGCCGTGAGCGTCTCACAGCGCAGACGAACTGAGACAAACATGGCTGCTCGCTGCTCTTATCTATGCCGCTGTTTGCTCTTAAAAAGAAAAAACGGATGTTGATGAAGTCATGGAGGTGTTGGTGTTTGCAGTAAGGATGTTTTACGCTGCAGAAGAAGTTGAAGGTGAGATAATTATCACTTTTAGGAAACGTGGTTCCTCTGCTGTTTACTCGGAAGCTAACAAGCTAGCCACTCGGCTGTTCTCGGTTATGTTCGCTGACAACCATCGGCGCGCGCTCTGGAGGCGTGGTTTCTGGCTGTGTGTATTTTCTCAAATGTAGCTTGCTTGAACCGTTTCTCCAGGATCCCCTATCCTGCCTTATAAATCTGCATTTGGCATCTCCACGGTGAGATCAGCTGTTTTCCGGCATCCAGAAGTTTACCTGCAGCCGCCTCTCCCTCCATCACTGCTGCATGTGCTCACGTTCCTCTGGAATAATAAATGCGAGTTGTTGTTGTGTCTTTGTAATTTCAGGTAGGAGTAGGTCGGGAGAGACAAAGGCATCGATATTTCTCCTCCGAATTATTTGCAATTTCGTGCCGTTTATTCGCATCGGTCTCGGGGTGAAAAGGCCTTTAGTGCGATGAAAGCGGCGTTTTGTCCTCACCGGTCTCCATGTTGAGCAGCAGGTCCTGGCAGTGCTGCTGCGCCTGCTCAACGTCCCGCTCCAGCTCTCGTCGTTCGGCCGGCGTGAACAGCGCGCTCTCCTTGCTGTCAGAGAGGAAGTCGGCCAGCTGGGACTCCAGGTGATCCAGGACGTGCTGCCGCTCCGACGGAGACTGGCGGCGGACCTGCGGACCCGCAGTCAGAGGAGGAAAAACGGCGGTGAGCAAAAATGAGGCGAGAGGTTGAACTAACTGGCTGCAGAGCGAATGTCTCACCGTGTCCAGCGTCCACTCGGAGACGGTCCTGACGTCTTTGAGCAGGTAATGCCAGGACACCACACTCTTCATGTTCACATGCAGCTGATGCCACAGCGTCATGACCTTCTGGTACAACTGCTCCGTCCTGGTAGCACAAAGAGACAAGGACGGTGAGTCCCCACAGCTCAGATGAAACCCTCCAATCAGGGCTCGCTCTGACCATCAGGCTGACCGCTAATGACAATTAACTAGTTACTGAAGTTTGAGCTTAACAAGCCTCGAGCAGTGATGGTTGAAACCCAAATTACTCAGTTTGAGGACAATCTAAACGTGAGAATGGCTCCAGTTTTACTCTGTCTGGGGTGAAAAACTGAATCAGAAGACAAGAACTCTTACAAGTTACAAAATTCAAAATTCAAAATTCAAAAAAGTTTTATTCGGTTAACAGAAAATATGTAAAAGGAAAAGTCACAGATAAAAAAAGTAAAAGAATACCGAAAGGGTGTAGGCAGAAGCTAAAGCTTATATAGTGCCTACCCATCACTTACTTGGTAGAACAATATACAAAATATAATAGACTGGGATTATTTTAAATTCAGAAAAAAATAAAACAATTTCATCAATAACATACCACCAATCATAATATAACACTTATAAACAAAATTTGAACAGATCTCATAGCATAGTATCATTTATCATAATACTTCATTATTTTTTCATTTTTATATGTTCTTTTAAACCTTTTCAGAGTAGAACTCATTTTAATGTGGTCAGGACACCAGTTCCACAGTTTGACACCAGTGACAGAAATACAGTGACTCTTTGTGTTTGTCCGGACCTTGGGTTTACCAAACATGCATTTTCCTCTGAGTTCATAGCATTTTTCCCTCTTTTTGAACAGCTTCTGGATATTGAGTGGCAATTGATTATTATTTACTTTATACATAATTTGCATGGTGTTACAATCAACTAAATCACTAAACTTTAGTACATTTAATTGAATGAATAAGGGATTTGTTGAATCATAATACTTTCTTTTACAAACTATACGTATAGCTTTTTTTTGCAACAAAACAACTGAATCTGTGTTTGTACGGTAAGTGTTTCCCCAAATCCCCACACAATATGTCATATACGGAAGAATCAATGCATTATACAAGATATATAGTGATTTTTGACACAGAAAATCTTTAACTTTTATACAATATGGCAATGGATTTTGACATCTTGGTTTTAACGTAATTTATATGCGATTTCCAGTTTAATTTATGGTCCACAATAACTCCTAAAAACTTGGTTTCAGAAACAATATCAATTTCAATATTATCAATTCTAATACTCTTATTACTATTTAATGGGCGTTTTCCAAATATGATACATTTAGTTTTTCCATAATGAATTGATAATTTGTTAGCCGTAAACCACTGATTAACTAATAAAAGCTCTTTTTTCTGTGATTGTGGAGGATTTTTCTAAGTTTGAATTTAAACAGTTGAATAAATACCCATGATCTGATGCAAGAACAAATTATCTAGTATGAAATAATCATAATAAATAAGAAAATGACATGAAAAGTTGGGATACACGACATTGGAATTTTGCCCGATATCCGATACGCAGATATTTTAAAACTCATGTGGCTGATATCGATACCATTATTAAGGCTGAAAAAAAATAAGCAGTCATTGCAAATAGCAGTTTTGTTATCCGTTTCCAACACTTTAAAAAATAGGAGTGGGAAAAATATAAATACACTAAAATATCGCTATATTTTCAAACGCCTATATGAAATCGATATTTAAAAACGCGGTATCAATCTGTTTTACTTACAAAATCTTGCGAGATTTTATCGTTCTATTACAAACTTTCCGATATTTCCTGAATTCTCGCAAGATTTCGTACCAGAACAATGAAATATCACGAGATTTCATTTCTAAAATAGATCGATACCGCATTTTTAAATGTCAATATGATATCAGCATATGAAAATATCACGATATTTCAGTGCATCGATATTTTTTCCCACCCCCAGTCTTTACAAGTTTTTAAAGTCTGTAAAAAAGAAGTTTTTGAAGAAGAAGAAGAGGAAGAAAAGTCCTTTTTTTTTTTTTTAGACTTAGAAACAGTGGGCTGATCGGGTAAATATCGGTGTAATGGCCGATGTCCGATACTCAGTTTAAAAAAAAAAAAAGGGGGTAATGCAGCAGGATGCCAGATATTTATAAAACTAAGATTCAGGACTAAAGTGTCAGAGTGGTGCGTTTATGGAACAATCTGGTGTCAGAAATAAAAGAATCAAAATGTGTTTAAAAAGAATGTTACACACTACGATGACAAAATGTCACAAATATTCATTCGGTTTTGTGCAAATACTACAAGGAGGAAAATATGAAGCAGCAGCATGTTGATCTGCAGCTGTTTTAGTTCAATTTGGTCAGTTAAAAACATTTTATTTATCAGTGGATGAATTATTCGTGCATGTGAGTCAGTCAGGTTGTGAGTTTTTCGTCTTTCCACTTTTTTATTCAAGGGTTTGAAATTTATGCATTGTTTGCTCATTTTTAAAAGAATGAAATAAACATTTAAAAAAAATCTTTAGAGTGACAATGAAGCTGACCGATATCAAAACAACTTGATGATGCTGTAGGTTGTAGCTGGACAATGCTTCTGTATTTGTACTTTAAACTGATTTGTTAAATAAACTGAACTGAACTATGGCTGCGATCTCCACACTGACCACCAGATGTCAGCAAACATTAGGTAATACGTTGAGTAAACTAATTAATTTATGGTAAAACCAGAAGAAATGTGTCAACAATGAGTCAGATCTTTAATCTATAAATGTTGAGTCAATAAAGGTTTAATGTTATGTTTTCTCTACAAATTCAAGCCAAATTTCAGTCACGTATCAACAACTCTGTCATAGACGAGTCTAGGATGAGAGGTTTAGGGGTGCCGAGCTCCCAGAGAGCCGGATAGGACTTGATTTAAAAAAAAAAAAGCACTTAACTGGAGGCTTTGTCATTAATCAATCTTGATTAATCACATTACAAAAATGGTCCCAAAAAGTATAACTTCCTTTATTTGAATGGATTTTAGTGGACAACTAAATCAAATAAAAGACGCATACATTAATACAGTAAACTCAAGCTCCATTATCATCTGACCAAATGCATTAAACTGTATTTTTAATTAAAAAAAAAAAAAAAAGAAAAATATCCGTGGCCAAAACTGAACAAACCTAATGTCAAAGTACAACATTTTAAGTAGTTTATATAACTATTAAACTGGCTGTTTTCTAATTAAGCAATGAAAAAGTTTCACTTTGCTTTTAATGCAAATTGAGATTAAATGCGGTAATTTTTAACGTGGTAATTTTGTCGTAATTAATTAATTGGAATTAAACCTTTAAAATCACACTCCTAATGTAATATTATATATATATATATATATATATATATATATATATATATATATATATATATATATATGTGTGGGCTAAAATTGGGCGACAATCACCGGTGCTCTGTGGACTGGGACATTAAAAATGTCCCAGTCTGTTGCCGGTAACTCACCTGCCGGCCGTGTCCATGGCCTCCTGGTTGGGAGGAGGGACGGTAAAACACACCGAGGGGACCATGGCCTCGTTCCCCGTTGGACTGATCACCTTCCACTTGGTCCTCTGGGAGTTGTCCTCCAGCACACACTCCTCTCCGCGGTTTATTGTGATCTGGGAGGAAGAAGCAGGATGCACGGGGGCCGGGTGGGGCAGGCAAACGGAGGATGAGGGTGGACGGGAAAGACGGACGTGGGGGGAGGGCAACGTGGAACAGATGAGGAGAACAAGATGAAAATTAATAGGAGTTTCCAAATTCAAAGGGGTCATAACAGGTTGGAATCAGGTTAGGAGACAGAACGGATGATCAGAGAAAGCAAAGGAGGAGAAAATGGAACCGAAAACTTACAGCAACGAACTCAGACTGTAAGATGAAATGAAAACATTCATGAAATTAGCCGGAGCACCAAGATGAGAGGACATTAGAGAAGCCGACAGAAAGAAGCCGACTGCTGCTTTGCATCAAGCGAGTTTTAGTAAAACCTGAGCTGGGTTTCACCGTCACCGCCTCAGAAACCCGGCACAGGATGGAAACAACCCGTTTGGCTTCACAGGGGCTAAACTGGCTTTTATGGCTGCACATAAAAGGTGGCAGCGTGCTGCCGCCCCCACCCGCCACCCTCTCTCACCCCTACCCTGCACGCACACATCAGAAATGCAAAGCTATGCACACACAGTCGATACATGAGATGCACATTGAATCTGGAGGCTCGTCGCGCTCTGACTGACTGAATGAAGCCTGAGAGGCAGCGTGTTAACTTCAGTTCAGTTCAGTGATTGCCACCTGCTCCTATCAGCTGATGTCAGCCGGCGGGAAGCTGCAGATCAATGTCAGATCAATACATAATCATGCTTCTGATATGAAGAAACGGGAACTTAAAAAGTCCTGAATTACATTAAATAGAAATACACGAGATGTGATTTTGTTCAGGAGAAAAACAAATATTTTTACTTTTAAAAGAACAAATAAATTCAATTTATTTCACTTGAACTATTATTTTTTAATTATATTTATTTGGCACAAAGAAATAATAAATAAAAATATCTCTATTTTCAATAAATGTCCCTCATCCAATCTGAAAATACAAAAACTTTTTAATTGAATTTTGTCTTTAATTAATTTTCTTTCATGTATTTATCAAACTTTAACAAAACAGCTTGTCGGTGAATTAATGATTATATTTAAATGAATATTAATATTCGGGGGCGCTTTTTGTTCAGCTGACCGATCATGAAAATCTCTGATTCTCCAAACAAAAAGCTCATTTACACGCAAATAATTACAATGAAAAAACCCCATGATGTCCCTTTAATTCATCTTTTCATTTAATTTAATTTGACATGAATTTGAACGAATTATTTAATATGAACTAAGCTGGATTTTAAAGTTATTAAAACAGACTAAACTATGTCAAAACTATTTTATTGTGTCGTTAAAGTTCCCGTTTAACAGTCGGTGAGCTGCATTTTGCTTCCCACAAAAACTAAAGCTGCTTAAAAAGCCAGCTTTGCTCTGATTGGTCAGTTCTGCTGGCTGAGGGGGCAGCGCCCACACAAAAAAATGAGAACAAGTACAGGCCCCCAAGTAAAGGATGACTCATCAATATAATACGGATTTAAAATATCTCAACAATATTGACAATATTATTGTTTCTCTCTCCGGAAAAATGAGCGAAGTATTAAAAAGAACGACTCAAAAAGCCCCTCGTTTGTTGTTTTCTGGACGTTATTGTTTAGGCTCAACATATTAAATAAGTTAAAATATAGGTTTCATGGGGACTTTAAATCAGTTAGCATGAAGAGAGATCAAACAATTTCTTGCTAATTTGATTTGATTAATGTTTTGTTGTAAAACTACAGAATAAGAAAAAAAATTATCATTATGCTGATAAACAAAATGAGATCAAAGCATTAAGGCCACATTATAGAAAAAGAGGAGATATATTCTCTTTCATTTCAAAATTAAACAGTATGGATTAAAGGTGATAGCTACAACTTTTTAATCAAAACAATATTAACAAAAGAAAAAAAAAACCATCAGAACATCTACAGAGGTGCAGAATAAACATATCAATTTTACAAATAACAAATAATAGCAAATTATTGTGTTATCAATATTGAGGGGTCCTAAAAATAAATATTTACATCTGATTACCATGCCAACATTGGGATTCTTTGCTGTTAGCATTAGCTCAAGAGTTGCTAGCTTGCTGTGTGTATAAGTAGCATCTTCTTGCCTTACTTCTCAAATTTAAGCGGACAAAAAATGAAGCAGGGTTAGTTAGGAAAAGTTAAACACTTATTCATGCCAATTCACGGTTAGCTGGTTCTGTAACATTGCTAATGCTAATTCAGTAAGCGAGTGTTAGCGTGCCACCACTGGTGGGGAGGAATTAAAATTGTAGCCATCACCTTTAAATTAAACTGTATACGTTTGCCTCTGAAAAATGTCTAATATGCATCACCTCAAATTCATCTGTTTAACTGACAAGTAACCAGTTTTTAGCATAGTACATAAGATAATGGTAGACCGATACATTGGCTGATATTTAAGGCATATATTTGTATTTTTTGCTGGTATCGTCATTGGCCGATATATCGAGTGTGTTGGTTGAAGCCCCCAGCATAATTTACAGACAGGCATCTACACAGGCAGCAAATTTTTCACATATGCTACAAGTTTGTTTCTTTTTTATATTCTTGCAAGTGCGCTCTTTATTTGTTTATACATTTATTTGAAGTGCTTTGTTTTTTTGTTGTTTTTCATCGTAAAAGAAATTTCAAAATTAGTTTTCATCGCGTCCTTCAATATATTAATTTAGGGGTCAAATGCAGTATCGGCCCCAAATATCAGCAGGTTGTATTGGCCATCAGCTGAGGCTGATGAGAAAATATCAGAATCAGCCCTAAAAATTAGGGATGCACGGTACTGGAATTTTGGTTGATATCCAATATCCCGATATTCTAAAACTCATGTGGCCGATAACCAATATGGATACTGATATTAAAGTTGGAAAAAAATAAACAGTCATTGCAAATAGCAGTTTTGTTATCAGTTTCTGACACTTTGAACAATAGGGGTAGGAAAAAATACTGATACATTGAAATATTGCGATATTTTCATATTCCGATATCAACTATATATTTTAAAACGTGGTATCGATCTATTTTACTTACAAAATCTCCCAAGATTCCATCATTCTGTTACAAACTCTCGTGATATTTTGTTAATTCTCACAAGATTTCGTGAGTAAAATAGATCGATACCACGTTTTTAAATGTCAATATGATGTCAGCATTTGACAATATCACGTAATTTTCGTGCATTCTCGTGCATTTTGTAATAGAACAATGAAATATTGCGAGATTTTGTTAGTAAAATAGATCCTGCGTTTTTAAATGTCAATATGATCAGCTGAAAGTATCGCGATATTTCAGTGTATCAATATTTTACTTACCCTAGTCTTTAGAAGTTTTAAAGTCTGTAAAAAAAGAAGTTTTTGAAGAAGAAAAAGTAGGATTTTTGGGGGGGTTTTAGACTTTAGAAACAGCTGGCTGATAGGTTAAATATTCTGTAAAGTGGCTGATGTCCGATACTCAGTTTTAAGGCTGATATTGGCCGATACCAATAGGGGGCTGATTACATCATGCATCCCTACTAAAAATCTGTATCGGTCAATCCCTACAGATCCTTACAAACAACATGCAAAGACTTTAAATAGATTTGCAGATACATCGAGGCGCATAAATATTAATAATAAAAACAAAAACCTTCTCGTTCATTTTTCTTCATGTGACCTTGATGCTTTTATAAACAAAGCTTCTTTTTGGGAAGCAAACAAAAAAAAAAGCTCAGACAGAAAAATCAGTTTGTAAGAGGACAGAAACTGATTGTAGCGGCTGAAATCAGCTGATCAGAAAGCAGCAACCAGGCGGTGCAGTGTGCAGCGTGAGAATCTGAGGTGAGAGAGGGAGAATATAGGCAGCTATACCTGAACGTTTGTCTTGCCAGCCCGGCCGACAGACCAGAGGGAGGGAGGAGGATGAGGGAGAGGAGGGAGTGAGAGGGGGATGGAGAGAAAGGAGAAGACACGGGAAAGTGAAGGAGAGAAAGATTACTGTCGGTCATGTGCATGACTGTCCACATGTTTGGTGAAAATGAGCAAACAGCGTTAAAACTTCCAGCTTCAGTGACCCGGCTGAGTAAATATAGCAGCTGGACGTCCACACCGAGCTGCTCGAGTGTTTTAGAGGATGGGACAGATGCATAATTGATCAGCTTTTAGACTCCCCGAGGACACGGCAGCCGAGAGAGTCGGAGCCGCTCGCCCCTCTTCACCTTCGCCGCCACAGTTCAGGGCTTTCCTGAGAGTCACAGAGTCGTCTGTTCAAACAAATAAAAGCTCGGTTTCTCATCCTGATGTGCTTCTGCGGTTTCCACGCCAACGATACTTCATCATTCTGGACCACCACAGAAGAAGAAAGTCTTTGTGTTGATGTTTTCACCGATTCCTAAAGTAAAATCTGTGAGATTTCACAGCTGGAGGAAGCAGCTGAACCAGAACAGGAGCAGAGTGGAGGGAAGTGCACGGCGAGGGGAGGGGAGGGGGAGGGGGGGGGGGGTAGGTGTGCGTGCAGAACATATAGTGCTCAAAATTATTCATACCTCCAATTAAAGGAGGAAAAAAAATCAGCTGTCAGTGAAATAAGTTGAAACTGACTAAAATAATAATAAATAAAAATTCCATGAAAATCATGACATTGATTTTGAATTGTGGTTTGAAAGAAATATTAAAAACAAACACAAAATAAAACAAACAAGCAAAATGGGACTTCAAAGTTTAAAATTTTGTTGAGAAACATTGAGGCAATTAGGTGTTTTCTGTAACGTTCAAAAAGACTTCTATTGTCAGGTATGTTGGTCCACTGTTCATGGGAAAGATGCTCTAATGTGTCTGGTACAGTTTTGCTTATTTATTTATTTAAATTATTATTTCCATATTTCCAACCACAATTCAAAAGCAATATTTTATTTCACTAAATCATAATTTTGAAAATTTTTATTTATTATTAGTTTCTTGTTATTTGAATAAATCTTGTGAATTTCGCCTTTTCTTTAACTGGTGGGTGTGAATCATTTTGAGGACGACTGCACATTTGTTTTAAGCTGAATTTGTCTGAAGTGTCTGCAAAAAATGATGTTGAGACATTTGTGGGGGCCGTACCTCGATCTGCCTGTAGTCGCAGATGGCTCTGATGGGGGTCGTGACTCCCAGCGGGCTCTCTGCGCTGCGGGGACGGAGCTGAACCACAGTCTTGGCCCGGCCCACCAGACTCGCCACCGTGCTGCGGTACTCGATGAGCTGCTCCTTCTCCTCCTGCACGAAGGACATCATCATCATCATCAGAGACCACATGTACCGTTTCACCTCTAACATGCCGCTGAATGTATTTAAATGTACTTAAAATGTTGACCACAAGATGGCACTGCATGAAAAGTTACAGACCCACAGCTGGGGTTCACTGTAAATCTCTATAGATTAGGTTTAATGAAAATACTTCCATTAGTACATGACTCTGAATTAACAGGACATTGATTCATCTTCTCTTCACTTTCCACAACTCTGCCTCCGGCTTTTGTTCATATCTTTCTAGAGAAAGAAGGATCTTCAGGATCCGACCACTGTTGAATCATTCAGCGTATCACAGCCATGTCTGTGGAGAAGGCATAAAACCTAAAACTAAATAATTCAGCTGATTTAGGGTAAAAAAAAAAAAAAAAAAAGGGAAAAAAGATTTAATTCAGCGTTTTAATCAAGTTTGTTCTCCTATACTGAGAAAAATAAATAAATAAATAAAACCCTGATTTATTTATGAAGTTTGCAAAGTGCAAAAATCCACTCCTCAGGAATATTAACAGGAATTGTTATAATTAACATAAAAGGTACTTTTTATTCGATCATCTCGGCTTCTCATAGAAACCGCGACCAAGGTTATAATAGTTTGGGATTTTTTATTAGTTTAAGTTTTTATTTAGTTTGGACTTTTTGTTTTTCAATTCAGTTAGTTTAAGTTAGTTTTTTTTATTAGTTTTATTTTTGGGAAAATGCTTAGTTTTAGTTTAGTTTTTATTAGTTTCAGTGTTTTAGTAGTTTGGTTTATTTTTTTCTAAATCATGGGTATTTGTCAGGTGTGACGTTCTAAATTAACAGAAAGTACTAGAGAATAAAAACTCAACACACAATCTCTTCGCCGGTTTCTCACAACTTTCCCACACTTTTCCGAAGCCATCACTGAGCTGCGACCCGGAAAACTGTCAACATGTGACTTAATGGACCATTAATGCCCGAACAAAGTAGACAGAGTAAAACTGGTAGAGTGAAGTAAGTAGATTAAATAGAAATAGATTTCATATCAACCCAAAAGGCTTATGTATTAAATAAATTTACAAAAATCAAAACTAAGGATGTTTTTGCAACAGTTTTAGTTAGTTTAAATTAATTTTGTGAAGACAAAATACAGTTTTAGTGAGGTTTTTTTTTTTAATTCAGTTAGCAAAAATCTCTTTTTCAGTTTTAGTTTTCATTATTTCGTTAGTTTTGGTTAACTGTAATAACCTTGACCAGGAAACATCCAGATGAGCTCACTGGAATTAAACTTATTGATAAACCTTATTCACACAGAGACGAATATGATCACAAATACAGGAGAAACGAACCAGTGAGAGGAGCAAAACAGTAGTAGAACCTCTTAGACTAAGCTGGAGAGAAAGACATTCTCAGCATATTCTACTAAAAAATGTTCTAGTTAGATCTGAAGATGAACTCCGATGATGGGACTGTTCTGTTTGCTTTGTTTTTCCAGGCTTTAACCATTTAAACTTGTTTCTGAAGCCAAACTCAATATATGTTTTACTACTCAGAACTAACCACTGGTGCCACTGGTTGGTTAATCTGGCAGAAACAGTCTGTAAAGGTGCCCAAGAAAGAAAATGTTTTATTTTCTATAAGCTGGAAAAAAGTAGTTTTATGTACGACATGTCTTCTTTCAAAAGCTGCATCCAGGTATATAAATTTTAATGGTTAAATTTCAGCTAAAAATTAACCATTTTAAATTAAAAAGATTTCTTAAATATGTGAAAGCTTCACAAGATTTTAGTCCCGTCTGATTTAATAAAAAGAAAAATAAGTTTACAACATTCATACAGTAAGAAGGGTTTTAAAACATACAATAATTCAGGGAACATTTAGGAATCTATAAATATGAATTAACTTTAAAAAAAAAGGATTTTATTCTGATGCAGATCTACTTTTCAGCAGAAAAATGATGGTTAAGAAGAGAAAGAAGGATTCTGCAGCAAATCTGAGTCTCTTCCTCCAACCACATTAAACTCCGAAGCCTTTAGTTTATAATTAATTAGAGTTTTAGCCTGTAGATGCTGACGGAGGTGGACTCTGTTTCCTGACTAAGCTGTTCGTGTTAGCCTGACCGCTAACCATTAAACATTTAGACCTGAGCTCTTCGCCCTGACAGGTAGAATCACATTTCACCTCCTCCTAGCCCCGAGCGAAGAGCGTCATGAAGGATTTATTATGGAGAAACAAGGGGAAGAAATATGGACGGAGACGTAGAGGAGAGAGGCGTCATTAATATCTTTATACATGACACCTGGGGAGGGAATTTCACATGGAGACGGCGACCTGCACCGGCGCAGCGCGTCAGCTGTCAAACGGGATTCATGCAGGTGTAAATTAAAGAGCCAGGAATTCAAATTAACTTCTAATTCAAGAAATGGAAAAAAAAAAAGTCTTGGATGACAAGTTGCTTTTAGTGCAAAAAGCCTAATTTTGGATTTACATTCGATGCACATGTAGATGTCGACAAGTAAAAGGTAATATTAGAAAGTATTTTACCCACGAGAGTCGTTTTATCAGCACTCTAAGAAAAGATGTGCAAACCAAACAGAAGCATAACGAGTCTAAACAGAGCGTGATCAGCTGCCTCATGTCTGAGTGACGTGGGGGGGGATTTCATTTCCTCTTCTCGGTTTGTATCTGGGTTAGATAACAAACAAGCGTTCGGCTCCGAGAGCATCGATCTGTTTGAAACGGAGCACGTACGCCTGCTCATGAGGAGGAACCGCTCGGCTCCAGCCTGTGGAGAGCGGCCATATTAACTCTGCCATCTGCTCCGAGTCAGAGGTGTGTGAAGAGGGTGTGGAGATGGAGGGCATGTGAATACGCCACAGGGAGGATGACTCTGAAAGATCACCATCTCTGTCACGCAACGAGCTGCAGCGCCTGCAGGCGAGTGCAGGAACCAGGAAGGAGCAACAGCTGCTGATCGCAGACCAGCGGAAACTCCCTGCAGACCACGTGGTGCTGCATTTAAATCACAGGCAGGTCCGGAGTTAAACTGGACCACAGACCACCAGCCGGGAGTCTGAGCTGGGAATCAGAGCCGGGAGTCAGAGCTGAGAGTCAGAGCTGAGAATCAGAGCTGGGAGTCAGAGCTGGGAATCAGAGCTGGGAGTCAGAGCTGGGAATCATAGCTGGGAATCAGAGCTGAGAGTCAGAGCTGGGAATCAGAGCCGGGAGAGAGAACTAAGAGTCAGAGCTGGGAATCATAACTGGGAGTCAGAGCTGGGAATCAGAGCTGGGAATCAGAGCTGAGAGTCAGAGCTGAGAATCAGAGCTGGGAGTCAGAGCTGAGAATCAGAGCTGGGAGTCAGAGCTGGGAATCATAACTGGGAGTCAGAGCTGGGAATCATAACTGGGAGTCAGAGCTGGGAATTATAACTGGGAGTCAGAGCTGGGAATTATAACTGGGAGTCAGAGCTGGGAATTATAACTGGGAGTCAGATCAGTGAATCAGAGCTGGGAGTCAGAGCTGAGAATCAGAGCTGGGAGTCAGAGCTGGGAATCATAACTGGGAGTCAGAGCTGGGAATCATAACTGGGAGTCAGAGGGTTCTGGGAATCATAACTGGGAGTCAGAGCTGGGAATCAGAAGCATGGGAGTCAGAGCGTGGGAATCATAACTGGGAGTCAGAGCTGGGAATCATAACTGGGAGTCAGAGCTGGGAATCATAACTGGGAATCAGAGCTGGGAATCATTGGGAGTCAGAGCTGGGAATCATAACTGGGAGTCAGTGCTGGGAATCATAACTGGGAGTCAGAGCTGGGAATCATAACTGGGAGTCAGAGCGTGGAATCATAACTGGGAGTCAGAGCTGGGAATCATAACTGGGAGTCAGAGCCGGGAATCATAAGGGCTGGGAATCATAACTGGGAGTCAGAGCTGGGATTTATAACTGGGAGTCAGAGCTGGGAATCATAACTGGGAATCATAACTGGGAGTCAAAGCTGGGAATCAGAAGTGGGAGTCAGAGCGTGGAATCATAACTGGGAGTCAGAGCTGGGAATCATAACTGGGAGTCAGAGCTGGGAATCATAACTGGGAGTCAGAGCGTGGAATCATAACTGGGAGTCAGAGCTGGGAATCATAACTGGGAGTCACAGCTGGGAATCATAACTGGGAATCATAACTGGGAGTCAGAGCTGGGAATGATTACTGGGAATCATAACTGGGAGTCAGAGCTGGGAATGATTACTGGGAATCATAACTGGGAGTCAGAGCTGGGAATCATAACTGGGAATCATAACTGGGAGTCAGAGCTGGGAATGATTACTGGGAATCATAACTGGGAGTCAGAACTGGGAATCAGAGTTGGGAATCATAACTGGGAGTCAGAGCTGGGAATCATAACTGGGAGTCAGAGCTGGGAATCATAACTGGGAGTCAGAGTTGGGAATCATAACTGGGAGTCAGAGCTGGGAATCAGAGTCGGGAGTCAGAGCTGAGAATCAGAGCTGGGAATCATAACTGGGAGTCAGAGCTGGGAATCATAACTGGGAATCATAACTGGGAGTCAGAGCTGGGAATCATAACTGGGAATCATAACTGGGAGTCAGAGTTGGGAATCATAACTGGGAGTCAGAGCTGGGAATCAGAGTTGGGAATCATAACTGGGAGTCAGAGCTGGGAATCATAACTGGGAATCATAACTGGGAGTCAGAACTGGGAATCATAACTGGGAATCATAACTGGGAGTCAGAGCCGGGAATCATAACTGGGAGTCAGAGCTGGGAATCATAACTGGGAGTCAGAGCTGGGAATCATAACTGGGAATCATAACTGGGAGTCAGAGCTGGGAATCATAACTGGGAATCATAACTGGGAGTCAGAGCTGGGAATCATAACTGGGAATCATAACTGGGAGTCAGAGCTGGGAATCATAACTGGGAATCATAACTGGGAGTCAGAGCTGGGAATCATAACTGGGAATCATAACTGGGAGTCAGAGTTGGGAATCATAACTGGGAGTCAGAGCTGGGAATCAGCATTATCAACGGTTCCTTCCTGATTCATGTGCGGGTCTCCTGTAATCTGAGTCTGAGTGGGTGGCAGATACCATGGAGTCCTGCAGCAGGTCCTCCAGTTTGCTCAGTCGGCTGTTCTTGTCGCAGGTGTACTGTCTCTTGATGGTTTCCTGAAGCTGGCGGAGATACGACTCGCAGTCCCGGGCGTCGCTCATAAACTGGAAAAAAGCACACACATACAAACCAGTTCATTAGTGATGACGTCAGAATGTGTTTAACAGTTTAGATATCAGTCACATGATCACGTTCATGACTTAAATATCTTTTCGTGTAATTGTCTCAAACGTGAAGGATGGCTCGGTGAGGAAATGTAAACATGACCTCTCACCTGGAAGTACGCCGTGTTGTCTTTGAGGTGTTGTTCGACACACACACACAGCTGGTCCACCCACTGCCACTGAGTCTGCAGGGCTGCACTGTAAGCCTGAAACACACAAACACACACACACATGAAGGCGGGGATCCATCTGCAGGGCAGCGACCAACACGCATTTTCTCTTTTCCAGCTGTGAACAACAACAGCTGGACCGGGGGGGGGTCAAAGTGCGCTCCTCCAGGGCCACCATCCTGCAGGTTTTACGTTTCCTGCTCCAACACACCCGATGCAAATCCAACTGATAACAGCTTCTTGTCAACTTCTTCACAATGACTCAAACACCTGCAGGTTTGACACCTGTGATCTGGATATTTACTCCATCTAATGGAGAGCATGCAGGTTTTATTCTGATGACGTAGAGAAACCGCCATCACCAGCTGCATATCAGAGAGAAGACAGCAGCTCTAGTAACTGTAGCTCCTTAAGTGGACAGGAAGATATTATTTATTCAGGCTGCAGTGGGAAAACATAAACACTAACCAGAGCAAGATTCCCCTCAACACACTGAATAAACATACTCCGATTCCACAGATTTTTATTTATTTATTTTTTTTAAATAAAGTCGGTTAAAAGTTTAATGTTTAAAATCTGAAGGAGTTCAGGCTGGTTCATGTATGGTGACGATTTAAAGATTTTAGAGATGAAGGATACAAACTGAGTGGTGTTCCCACGGCAACCTCCTCTTAAACAGCAAAAACCCCGAAGAACGTATTGATTTCAGGAGGAAAAGGGTGAAGCTCAGGCCACTGGAGACGGTGGTGTGACCACCAGTGAGGATCTCACATGGAAACACTGCTGCTTCCTCCACACATCTGCCTCCAAACCTGCTCCCGTAACTCCGAGTGCAGAGATGCTCGGAGATTGTCGGCCTCCCTCTGGATGTCACGTACCGTTCCAGACGGTGCAGCAGAGCTTGTTCGTTCCTCTGGTAAACTGGTAAACGCTTCCCAGCCAGCAGCAGAGAGCTAGATTCTCTCTCCTCTCCACGTCTGTACAAACTGGGCTGTTTTGCTCACATTTTTGCATTTATTTAATCTTAAAGGCCCCACAACAGAACTTTTAGCAGTTTTCTCAGTGACACGCCCCCTATCGACGGCTAAACTAGCGTCCATCTTCATCGTACCTGTACTGTGACTCCCTCCAGCCAGTAAAAGACAGTGTTATCTCGACTTTTGTTCTGTCCCTTCCTCTCTTTCTTTTCCTCTCTTCCTCATGTAATGTTTCCTTACGTTTCTTTGCTAAATCCTCCATGATGCGCATTCAAAACACCCGCTGTGTTCATGTCTGGTTCATATCCGTTTACTAGTACATGACGCGGTGCTGCAACCAATAGTCGGCTGCAACGTCACAGCCCCGTCCGGATCCAAAACTTACATAGTGCAGTTTCTGCGCCGCTGCGCAGTGACGGCTCGAAAATGCGCATAATGAATGTTGGGTTGTCATCAAAACGAATCAAACAGGTGCAGTTCGGTGTTGGTGAGACTGTGATTTTCTGTATGCATCACATACAATGACAATAAAAGTCAATCTGATTTTGAAACTCTCTGTTCTGATGGTTTGGGGTCCTTTGTTGGACTTCTGATTTGCCAGAACCTGCAGTGCAACATGCTGACTAGACGTTAAATTGTATTCAATTTATTAGACAACGCTCAATTACCCCTGATAATTTGTGAAGCTGTGTTTTTTGTTTTGTAATTTGGTTTATTATCCGTTTATTTTATTTTATTCTTTCCAACTTGGATTAGTTGTAGCTAGGGGTGAAACGATTCGGTTTAACAATGATTCGATTTGTATCACAATTTATGGTTCCTGATTTGATTTCAAGTCATTGAATCGAATTTTATCGTTCTAAATGAACCAATATCGTCCATGAATCGAATCAGAAACCATGATGGGGGTACAGTACATGATTGTGGTTACTTTCAATGAGAAAGAAGACTGTTTTTAACAAAAACCGAACACATTTAAAGGTCATGCCGCCCAGATGATTGACAGCCGGGAGCTCACCTCCACAGTCTGCTTGGCTGGATGGTTCTCCCGACACAGACGGCCGGCCGTTTCCTGGAGAGAACGCATCACATCTCGTTTCTCCGCCAGCTCCAGCCTTATTTCCTGGAAACAGATGAGCAGGCGGATAAAGACGATGAGAGAGTTTCTGCACCATAAAGATGGAGTTCAAATATTCATTCAAGAGTTTGTTCTGCAGACGCAGTGAAACCAGCTGGTTTATGCGCCGTAAACGGGGTGAAACCCTCGTCTGATGAAGCCATGAGCACCGGTTCGGCCCCTCCTCCACTCACGCTGTAAATTTCTCTCTTGGCGTTCATGTTGCTGTTGTTGTCGCTCCAGTCGAAGGCCAGCTCCTCCTCCTCCCTCTCGTTGAGCCAGATCAGCTCCTCGGTGCAGTGTGACACAAACGCATGCAGGCTCTCCAAGCTCCGCAGGCGCCATGACGAATGTTCCTACGGCAACCACACAAACAAACATCATCATCATGCTGATCAGCAGTGCAGAGAGAAAAGAACATCCTCTCACTGTGGTTAGTCGGTGCCATTTCTGAAGGCAGTTCTGCTAAAATACGAAATAAAAATGTAGAAAATAAGTGATTTAACAGAAAATAAATTGAGATAATTCAGATTTTGAATAAATTCTGCATATTTTCTCAGGCTATCCCGAAGGTTACCAACTGATTGAAGACAAACACAGAGTGGAAGAAAAGAATAACAGAAAAAGGGAGAGAAGAGAAAAAGGGAAATTTGAGGGCGTTAGAGAACAGATGCAGATTTATGTCTGTCACGCTGTAACGGGATTAACCCACAAACGGGGGGGGAGTTGGAAACAAAGACATGTGCGACTGAATCCAGACACTGACCAGTAGTTTGCAGTACTGGTGCTCCAGTTTGGCCAGGGTTTCAGAGTAACTGCCCCTGAAGTTCGGGGAGACTTGAGCCTGAAGGAGGAGAAGAGGAAGCTCAGTAACCAGGACCGAAACCACGCCGCCGTCTGCGTCTCCGTGTGTTTGTACCTCGTAGCTGCGCGCCTCCTGCAGGCCGCTCATCAGCTCCTCCACCGCCGTGTGGATGCCGTTGTGCTCCTGGAGGTTGTTTTCCACCGAGGGGAGGTCTGCGCCCCACTCGGCCCCCTCCAACAGCTCCTAAAACACACAAACGCACACTTTAATACCGACATAAAATAATAAAATCATCTGGATTCATTATCAAAGTTGCTTCCATTAATAAAAACTTTCCAAATGTTTCATTATGAATGTCTGTAAGCTAAATATGTTTGTAGGGGTGCGAAAAAATATAGATACACTGAAATATTGCAATATTTTCATATGCCGATATTATATCTATATTTAAAAACGTGGTATCGATCTATTTTGCGAATGAAATCTCGCAAGATTTCATCATTCTGTTACAAAGTCTTGCGTGATTTCATAAAATCTCACGATATTTCGAGGCAAAATGATGAAATCTCACGAGATTTCATCAGTAAAATAGATCGATACCACATTTTTAAATATAGATATGATATTGGCTTATGAAAATATTGCGCTATTTCAGTGTATAGATATTTTATCCCACCCCTATAAGTTCCAGATAAAAACACGTTCAGTATTTATTGACACCTAGAAACAAGAATGTACTGAACATTTGGTAAAACTGGCAGCAGACTGACGGACACTGATGTGACAGACGGACCTGTGTCTCCTCCACCCATCCCAGCAGCTCGTAGATGAACCTCAGGCTTCCTTCGTCCTCTGATGAAGACATGGCCACCAGCTGGGACCGAGCCATTGGTCGGCGCAGGAGCGCGGCTCCCACCGCCCCCACGGCTCCAACGGCTCCCAGCAGCGTCTGTCCCAGAGAAAGGCCGCCGTCCGTGGTTCTCTGGCCGGGCAGCTCTGTCCCGGTGCTGCCCAGAGACTGAGAGAAGTGTCCCTTCCTGTAGACGCTGGAGCACTGCAGTCTGAGGGAGACCAGCTCCTCCTGAAGGCAGGACACTCTGTGGACCAGAACCGGGTCTTAATATTTTTGACATTTCATATTTAAAAGCATCATTTTGGTGCACCTGGAGAAAAAAATCAAGTTACAGGCCAGAATGAATGTACAGTGAAGTTTCTACATGTTTACATTTAGTTTTATGAGAAATAAGACCAACTTCTATGAAGATGAAGCCAGAGTGATGATAATGATGCCTCAACAAGCTTAAAATCAGCTCTGCTCGATCATGTGTTCATGAACTCTATAACAGGTAACCTATAATATTAGAGATCGACTAATACAGATTTTTTAGAGTTGATACCAATACTTTCAACCTCAGCCAATGCAATCTGCCAATATTTGGAGCCGATACTTCATTTGACCCCAAAATCTCATTTTGAAAACTATTTTTAAATTACAAACTAAACAAATTAAACAAAGCACTTCAAATAAACGTATAAAAGAGAAACGGCGCACTTGTAAATTAATATTAAATAGAAACCTTAAACTTGTAATAAATATAAAAATTGTATTAATCTTTTTTTTTTTTTTTAGATATTTTCTTGTTTTTTTTTTTCTGGGGTCATTTGGAAAATACAATGAAAAGGATTGTTTTATATCATCATTTAAAAAAATCAAATAACGTTCAAAAAAAGTTTCAGCTGTGCGTGTTCCTGCGACGTGCACGACAGTCTCGGATTAACACGTTACAGGAAAGAAGTGCGAGTGTTTCCAATTTCACCTTCTCGAGTTTTAAAACGCTGATATTTGTTAGAGATGCACCGAGACGATACTTGGATCAGATATCAGCTTCGATATTGACTAGTTAGCTAGATTGGATATCAGATAAATGAGGCGGATCCAGAATTCCGATCCTTTTTTAAAAAATTTTCCGTTTTTAATCATAAACAGCAACACAGTTAGAGTCACTTCAATTCTATGTTTGCAATGACAGTTACGTCATCACGCAGATCAGAGAAGTGATATTTACTTCTTTTTGTTACTAATGTACACTTTATTTGTTAATAATATTATGTACATTTACATTTGTGTTAATTTGTTACCTTTTTTAACAAGCTTAAATGTTCATGTTACACCTGATGTCACCTGATGGCAAGGTAATACGCTTCATTCATTCAATCGTAGTATTGGATCCGTATCGGGTATCAGCTGATATTGGATTGGAGAACACTTGTTTGGCGGATCTGTAATATTTGTGTGAAAGTTTCAGGTGGTTGACGTGTTTTCAGATGCGCGCTCTGTCCCGGCACTGATGGAAGTGCGTTTACCTGTGAGGATGTGAAGATGCTGCGCGTGGTTACATCACATCTGAGCACAGCGCGACCTATTATCTATCTATTAACTATTATTTATCTTATTCAACTAGTAACTGTCCACGAGCGAGATACAGAGAGCAGCTTTGACGTACCATCACATCAACCACATAAATAAGACCAGACTGTTTCTTAAAGAACTCAGTAACCCGAAACTCGCAGATTTCACTCAGATGTCATGAATCAGCAGTTTTTTGTCTGAACAGATCCAACACACAATGTTCAACACGTTTCTCTGTCTGCACAACTATGCAGACGGTGCATTTACTGACCAAAAAAGAACAACAAAAATGACTCAGCGCTGGTAAAACTGAGAAACTGGCTGGTTGTGGTTCTGCCTACAAAGATGCACATGGATGTTGCTGTCCTGAAAGACATCAGACGAAGGCGGCTCATCAGCGTGAAGGTGCAGCAGCGTCGTTTTACGACGCTGATTTACATCTAACAGCTTCATGCTTCTACAGATAAGCCTGAGATTTACTGGAGAGTCACTTTGCAGCTCGTCGCCTTAAATCACGTAAAACGAGGCGTTTGAGCTCCTCCCTCGTCCGAGCAAACCTCCACCATCAGGACCGCTTCTCACCTGAACGCCAGCTGCTCCACCTGGTAGTACTTCTCGTCTCGGAGGACTTTGAGCTCCTGGTTCAGCTGTCTGATCAGGGACTCGCAGTCCTGCAGGTAACAGGCCAGTTCTCTCTCGCACTGCACCGCCTCGCCGCTCTCCGCTCGGGACATGTCCTGGAGGACGGGAAGGGACGAGATCAGCGGTCGTGTCTGAACGACTGGCTTTGGTCTGGTTAATATTGTGACGTTCTCACTCACAGCCTGGAGTGTGTTCTTGGCGAGGGTCAGCTTCTCCTCGCAGTCCAGAGACATGTTCTGGATCTTATTGGCTCTCTGAAGCAGCAGGTCCAGCCTGAGAACAGATTAAACCCTCGCACATTCAAACTAACCAGACACTGAACGCATCAGCAGCTCCGTGTAATTAAATGCATCTGAATGAACGAGCGTGTGCATCAGCGTGTTTTCCTACCTCTCTACAGCCGGCCGCAGGGCTTTCTCTCTCTCCAGCATCTCCAGGATCAGTTTGCCCCATTCCTCCTCCAGATCGTTTGGATGGAGGCCCTGAGGAAGCTTAATGCGACCAAACTCTATCCACACCTGGATGGACACGAACACACCTGGTTAGTTTTGCACATGTACTAATCTAAACATAAAAAATGAAAAGAAAAAAAACTTTCTCTGAAATGATGAAATTTCTGCAGAAGAACCAAAGAAACATTCAAAGCTTGAACTTTTGCTGAATCTGTATTTTTTTACAAGCACTTTGATGATATTTTGATGTTTCATAATGAACCTTCTGACTGCAAAAGATTTTTTTCCTTAAAACCTTCTTTCATGTTCACAGCTTCTCCTCGAATAAAGAATCTAGACCTCGAAACGAAGGTATAGAGTCAACGCCCCAAAACTTGAATTTACACCCATTATTTAACATCTGAGTTTCCCGTATAAATTTGAATTAATAAAATGAATAAGCATATTAAATGAATTTATTACAAATAAAAAAGGAATAAATCAACAAAATAAATTAATAAAATAAATACTTCCAGTATGAGATTTTTCTAAAAACATATCTTTAGTCAGCTTCCTGAAAAAGGCGGGAATCCCCATGGCAACCATGTCTACTTTCATCTTTATATTGATATTTAGCTGTTCTGCTCGTTTAAACACTCAAGAGGTTTTCAAACAGTCCCTTAAAGGATAATTTTTTTTTTTTTTCAACCTGGACCTTATTTCTAGGAGTTTATACGTGCATTTACTCACCGGTAAAGCTTCTGAATCACTTCTTTTGGAAGATATTACGTTGAGTCACCCTTCGGTACATCCAGTAAAATGGCGGGGACGTGGCAGCCTCTGTATAAGACATTATTTGCAGCAAAACTCCTTGATTTTAACCAATACTTTAAGTAGAATGAACGAACGAACGAGTACTATTGTACCATCAGTACAGATTTAGCTTTCCGTTAGTTATCAGGGTGTTTTTCACACTTTTCATGGCTGCGCGTTCACGATGCGCGCTTCTGTAGTACAGCTGAGAAGAACAGCTGCTACCCAGACACCAAAAAAACATGATTTGTGAAACTCTGAACTCACGGGACAATCATACTCATCTGTTCGTTCATTCTAATTAAAATATTGGTGAAATCAAGGCGTTTTGCTGCAGATAATGTCTCATATAGTGGCTGCCGTGTGTCTCCCATTTTACTGTACATGCACCAAAGGGTGACTCAACGTAATATCTTCCGAAGGACTCAAAGTGATGCAGAAATTTTACCAGTGAGTAAATGCACGCATCAGCTCATTTGAAATAAGTTCCAGGTTGAAAAAAAGAAAATGATCCTTTAAACTACCAGATAACGACGTTTAGCTTCAACTAAACTGAAACTTTAATCTTGGTCTGGGTGTATTCGCCTCTGACATGAAAGGGTGTAAAAGCATCAGAAAGTCACACTGCAGACACACACACACTCTCTGGTAGCATCAGCTGAGTGATAAAACAGAAGCGACTCTCATCAGCGATCATGTGTTTGCGTTCAGCTGAACAATCTGCTGCTTTAATGACGGCGCCGCGGCGGGAAGCGACTTTGCTTCAGGAGGCGAACACAACAAACGTGGTGGAAACATAACCTCTCTCTATCTCTCATCGGGATGATCCTCCCTGAGCTCATCGCCCCCGAGCTCAACCCCATGATGCTGAGTCCCGCACGTGGCGCTGAGCGTTCCCCGCCCTGCCCTTCATCCCCGTCCCTCTTACCTCCAGCAGCTTGTAGAGGTGCCCGACTTGACCTTTCTCCATCTCCTTGGCGGGAATCTCTGTCTCTTTGAAATGGACGTACTCGTTGTAAAGTGCCTGCAGGAGCAGAGAAATGGAAGCGTTAGTGTCCGTATGAGCCATGTCGCTCTCTGCAAACACTGCAGCCACCATTTTATTCTGAGTTCCCTTTATCTCGTCTCTGAAGGTTTTGGAGAAATGCTTAGCAGCTTTTATTCGCAGCTGCGTGTGTGTGGAGATAAAGCTGAGAGGATGTGCGGACTCGCCTTGAGTTCAGCGGGGTTCTGAGGGAAGCTCTTGTTGGCCATGAGGGCCGTGTGTTGGCGGCTCCACTGGAGCAGAGATGAAAACCTGGACTGGTACTCCGACCAGCGCTGGTCCACTTCCTGATGATGCAGAAAAGAGGTAAGGAAATTAAGTTGTTGTGCGTTAAGTAATTCATAATGAATAAATACAACACGGTTTAATTAACTACATCATTAATCTGCAAATATTTACTATAGGAGTTGCACATCTGACAAAAATGAACAAGCTGAGAAAAAGATTAGAATTTATTATCTATAACATGGAAATATATTAACAACTAATCAAATCATTGTGAAAAGGAAAAAAAAAGAGAATAAAAAAAGAAAAAAAAAGTAAAAGGAGTCGTACGTGTGCACCGATGCCTTCTCCTCCTTCGGGGATTTTGGGGAAAGCATCGTAGATGGAGGAGACGTACGTGATGACAGATTTCTCGTCTGGAGACGGGACATCGACATCTGAGGAGAAGATCAGAGATCAATGAAAAACTGCAGGAACGGATCCGTACGAATCATTCACGACCGATTAAATCCAAACTAAAATACAGACAAACCAGTTCAGCTCTGCAGGTTTTACTACAATCATCCTCAACTACAAATATCCAGAAAACCCAGAGAAAAAATGAGGGGAACATTCTATTTATTCTAATCTGAAGTCTTTATTTGACCTTTTAATAAAATATATACTTTTTTTTGTATATCCACCATTTATTACTGAGCAATGTGTCAAAATTATAGAAGAGTAGTCTCCTCCCTCCTGGTAGCAGGTATCTTAGACTCTGTGCAAAGTTTTAAGCAAAGTTTTTACCGTTAAGTGATAAAAAAGGTTTCAGAAATTAACTAAAGTATAAATATGATGCATACCACATTATAGAGTTAATGTGCAGATGAAAAAATAAATACATCTGCAGTTTTTATGAACTATAACACCACATACTTCACAGTTTTCTCTTTCTACTGGATGAACTAAACTCATTCATGACTCATCGTCAACATTAGAATAAAATAAAGGTATAAGGTATATAAAATAAACGTAAGGAAGATCTTTGTAGATTAAATATTTTTGTCTGTGATTCAAGCATTCATCATGATTCCTCATTTGTTTCAGGTCATTATCTGTTGATATTTACCTCATTTCTAATGACTGAAAGCAGGAAACAGCCATGAAATGTTAGCCACTGAGAGTTTTCTTTAAAGAAGGTGGTCCTGTGGTTTGTTGAAAGTATTTATTAATTTACTCATCAGCAGATATCATCTAGACCGGGTCAAGTAAAGAAAAAGCTGATGCAAAGTTGTTTATCTATCCCTCCTGTCTGGACTTAAGTCACTGATTCAGAAAGAAATCTAAGTTAAAATCCCACCTCTTCTTTTTGACCTTAGGCTAAGCGTGAGAGTTGTTTTTATTTTACTTTTCTTTTCTTTATCTTTTACAATTTTACATTTTTACTTGTTGTATTAAAAATCTTGTCTTTTAAAAGTCTTTTAATATATTATATATCATTGTTCAGAGCTTTTTAAAGCACTCTACAATAAAGTTGGCTTGGCTAAAAGTTGGATCAGCAATTATAAGTTTATAGTAAATGTAATAAATTTTAGAATATCTTGAAAAGGATTTACATTAATGCTGGTTGATCATCAGATAGTGGTTTAATTTCTAAAAAACAAAAACAGAAAACCCCAGCAAAGCTGAACACAGAAGATGTTGTCCTTCTGTTTACACATTTTCTTCACTATGAAGACTTAAACACTCGGTAAGTTACTGACTGAAGATCTCCATCCTAACTAAAGTTTATTGTTTAACACCTTTCACAGTCACAAAGTGCTCTACTGATGCTGAACTGCTAAATTATCTGATCTGAAAGAAGAATAGAAAAGAGGTCCCAGAACAGAACCCTGAGGAACTCCTTATGACAGCTCATCCAGACCAGCGGCCTCACCTTCTGCGTCCAGCAGTCTGGTAACCCCCAACGACTCTGCGATCTCGAAGGCCTGCTCGAGGTTCTCTCGGTTGCTCTGTCGGGACACCGCCTCCATGTCGATCAGGTCTGGTCTGTAAAACAAGTGCCGGTGTATCAGATTTCAGAATTTAAGATGTTCCAGGTCAGGCGTTCTCAACCTTTTTCACGATGGGGCCCAAGTTTTCAGTCCAAACTGGTCCAGGAACCATTTACATTTTAACACTGTATCAGTGTAATGATCTCATTTTTGGTTTATTTATTTAATAACTAAACCAAATCCACCTGCCTTTAACAGACTGAACCTAGTAAAATGTGACGTGATAAACATGAATAACATAAAATAAAAATATATCATGAGATCATCACAAACACATTTATATCACACGTATAATTCATGTAATAACTTCCGACTCCTACAAGAACAAATGAGAATAAGGCTAAACACAAAATCTACTACATTTTACAACAAAAAAAGGGACAACAGAAAAAACTCATGGAAGCTGATTTTTAAAAAGATAAAATGGCGCAGTTATAAATCACTTTGAAAATAAAAAGGCTCAATTTAAATGTGTAAAAACCTGTATTTTATTTGTTTAAACAGGCCATTAAAGCACAAAAATTTATTCATTATTGAGACTTTAGAATTTTTTAAAGAACGTCCAAACGTAACAGACATTTTCTGCATCAACAGCTCATTTTCTCTCTTTAAAAAAAATAAAAAATCCTCTTTCCAACAAGTGTTAGATGTTTACTGAGATGAAGCTTGCAGATGCAGGCTTCAGGGCTTCCATTAGTGTTACACTAGCATTAACATTAGCGTTAGCATTAACATTAGCGATAGCTGGTGCTCCATCCAGACTTCTCAGCTCTGCTTTGTTATCTCCACTTACTAATCCGTATAATAAATTGGAGAGGATTTTTGCCTTTTTAGGGGCGGTTTCGAACCATTTTTGTCCTCATTATTTAGTTTTAATTCTTCTTTACAACGTTAGCTACAGGCTAGCAACTAGCTGAGTGTCTGCTTCTGCTTGTTTATTGAATTCTGACAAATTACCGTCACCAGGTGGGGGGTGGAGGATATACTGCAACTCATCCAGTCATAAATAACAGTGTAAATATACGGCGCTTGCGGCCCAAACGTGTAAAAGGAAAGTTTATCCGCGGCCCTCTAGGTGGCGCTTGGGGCCCGAGCTTGGGCCGCGGCCCCATGGTGAAGAATCACTGTTCCAGGTCACCGCGAGTCTTCTTACCTGTATCTGTGCAGCAGAGCGTTGAACATGCGTCCGTCGCTCCAGGATGAGGTGAAGTTGACGCAGCGGAGGCCGGGGTAGCCTTCTGTCGCCTGCTGGCTCCATAGCAACAGCTTCTCTTTGGCCGTGAGGTCAGCTGACTCGCCGCTGACGTAGATCTCTGAGATCTGGAGGAAACAGAGAGAAGAAGTCAGAAATAAATAACAATAACCCTCAGTTGGGTTTCCTGCCCCAGCTCACGTTATTAGCTTCCACTTATTGATCCAGCAAACAGCCTCGCACCAGCTTCACGGCTACGAGCTGACAGGAGAAACAACACAAACTCACAGAGGAGATTCTCCTCTCGTTTTCTCTCTGGGAACAACTTTCTTTCTTCTCTGTATTGTCTACAGTCCAGCCTCCTCATTAACACCTCCTTACCCTCCTTCACCTCCATCTGTTAGGTGCCTCCTCCCGTTCAACCTCGATCTGTCTCTTCCATTTTTCATCTTCTTTCATCTTTCCTGCTTCAGATGCTAATCAAGCTGCTCCTCCACTGCATCATTTCCTTTATCTTCCAGGGCTGTGACACAAGATCTTCCCATGATGTGCTGAAATATGCTCACTAACCTT
This sequence comes from Atherinomorus stipes, assembly GCA_023101725.1. Taxonomy (NCBI): domain Eukaryota; kingdom Metazoa; phylum Chordata; class Actinopteri; order Atheriniformes; family Atherinidae; genus Atherinomorus; species Atherinomorus stipes. Next base: position 316,533 of record JALJCO010008892.1, read on the forward strand.
CAGATGTTCAGCTACTGTGCTGAAATATTTTCATGAAAACTCTGAGGGACAGACTTGTTTATTCCAAACGTGTCTGAGGAGAAACAAACAGCATCCTGATGTGTTTTAACCACTTCAGTCATCTTCTTCTCTATTTGCTCTCGTTTGTTCACAGTGACAAAAGCAGGGTGACGTATGTGCAGTAACTGTCGGCGTTTGGCTGCCGTTTCCGTCATCAATATCATCCTGTCAGCCTTCTTTTCCTCATTCACCGACTGTCCAGCTCTCCTTCTGTCTGTCTGCTCGCTCGTATGAAGCAGGAGGAAAGTCTGCCGTGTGCCAGCAGACTGCAGCAAAAGCCAAAAAACTGTGAGGGGGAGGGAGATGAGACTGAAGGGAGAAGTGATGAACGCCAGCAAGAGAGGAGAAGGAGTGAATTTTAACACTGCAGCAGAGCCAGAAGCTTTACAGTCACATTTACATGGATCAGGACTGTGATGCAGCTAGCAGGTTAGCTTCTAGCACGTTCTCACTTCTCCTTTAGAGACATTCAGATGCAGAACTGTGTGAGAAGCTGCACCATCCTCCCCAGACTGCCGCTAGTGTCGCTTTCTCTGATGCATCATGTGTGGGGGGAATGCTCAGCCTCTTGCAGAAATAAAGACTTTTACCGTTTTTCATTAGGGATGTTTAATATTGCCTTTTTTTTTTAAACGGATATCCGATATACCGTATTGTCCAACTCTTTCCGATTTCCAGTGTCAACCAATACCGACCTATGCAGATGACCGCAAGAGAGATACAACTATATTCTGCTCCACAAAGATCCCAAAATATCCTTAACTCAGCCAGAGGAGTTCATTTTAGACATCTGGCTGCCAGATATCAGATACTAGCAGGTATTAGCCAACATGTGGCCAATTCTAATGTTTCTGACAACTTGGTAACTTAACCAACAACTTAAAACCAGACATATTGTCAGCAGCTTCAAAGAAGTCAGCTGCACCGTAGTCACATGACTAAAAGGAATGCTGGGATATGAAGTTCTTCCACAATAACAGAGACTTTTCTACATACTGGACCAGCGTTTATGGCACAAGATCTCGCGAGATTTTGTAGTTAATATCGTTTAAAAAAAAAAAAAAAAAAAAGATCCAGACATTTTCCGATATTACATTTTAATGCCGATATTAGGCGACAATATTGGACATCTCTACTTTTCATAGCTTTTAAACATCTCAGTCTTCTTAAAAGATTGAATCTGGTTATCATGTGAAGTAAAGCGTTTATATCAGCTGGAGTCTGTTCATTTTAATCATGTGAGAAAGAAATAAAAACTTTATTTCAAAGTTTCATGTATCAGGATTTTTTTTGTTGTTGTTGTTTGTATGTTTGTTTTTCTGTCCCTCAACAAGTGTTGAAATGAGGTCAATACAACCTCAGATGATCAAGAACACAATAGGTAAGCTGTAGCTACCATCATCATCGTGACACAGAAGCTTAAATCTGGCTGCTTTCACATCATTTTACTGCCTGTCATTAAGTTCGACTTTGACACAAGTTGAGGTATTTTTCTAATTTTGCACAATTATGTAATGAATATTACATAATTTATTTTTCAGCTTCAATGTCGGTATCGATATCAGTTATCGGCCACATGAGTTTTAAAATATAGGCATCAGCCGAAAATTCCAATATCGTGCATCCCTAAAAATATTGGTATTGGGATCAGCCCTATAAAAAATTCTGTATCAGTCAATCCCTAATTATAATCCTCCCCAGCTGATGATGAGCAGCAACAGTTGCATCTGTAAATATAACACAAGCAAAACTGCCTGAGCACACGGATGATGATCAGCTAATCAGGTGCCATTGATCAGCATCACCTGGCTGCTGCGTGACGTGTGGAGACGTGAAGATGAATAAATAAGTCAGCTGTCATCGCAGGACATAAAGTCAGTTTCTCAGACAAAAACAGCACTAATCCGGATCAGTTTCACCCTGACTCAGTTTACATAAAGCATCCATGTAAGGATCATATGAGTTCAGGTAGCAGCAGCCTGCAGTGCAGCTACAATCCAGCCACAAACATCTATGATCCATCCCCCTCCCCCGAGGCTCTGGACCAGCCCTCTTTTAGAAACATGGCCTCTTTGAAGTCAGAGGGATGGGGAGGGAGACTGAGGGATGAAGGGAGGAGGCATCAGTGATGAGAGGATGAAAGGAACAAAAAAGGACAAATTGATTGTTTTATATGGAGCTAAAAGGTATTTCTGTTAGAGCACAGCTGTCTTACAGTACGAGAATGGACGGATGAGGGACAGACAGACGGATGATGGACGTATGGATGCAGACATGGTGATGGGGGGATGTAGAAGAGGAATCCCCTCGAGGTTCAACGCCTCAGCCAGCAGCCGTCTCGCTGATGAATACGCATTTCAAATCCCTTTTTATGCAGAGAAGGGCAACAGGACCCAACATACAGAGACTCCCTGAAACACATGATGCAGTCAGTCCTGACAGGAATATTGATCCAGTCGGCTCAAACTCCCTAAACCTGGGATCTCTGCAGAGCATGTGTGTGTGTCATGACTCAGCAGGAACGGCGCATCCAACACACACGTAGCAGTTAACACGTCCTGACCTGACGTCAGCTGCTGTGCCGGCCGACATGCATGTGAAGGAGAAGTGGATGAACTCTGGCAGCTGCAGGGAGGAGCTGGATCACAGCAGCGACTGCAGCAGGATTTCATTTTCAAGGTGAAACAGAGCAGCAGCAGCTCCTTCCTCAGAGAGAGACCAAATCATTTAATGTGAACATCCAGAAACACAAACTGATGTCAGGATCTTCCTGCTGCGACTTCCTGGCTGATTCTCTGAGGTCACGCAGACAGAAACGGTCTGGTTACAGATCCAGACCCACAACCTCAGACCAGTTAGTCAGAATAACATGAAAACTGCACACACAGAACCCTGATCCAATACCGGACCATCACAGAACCCTGATCCAACCCCGTCTGTACCATCAGAACCCTGATCCAACACCGGACCATCACAGAACCCTGATCCAACCCTGTACCATCACAGAACCCTGATCCAACCCTCTACCATCACAGAACCCTGATCCAACCCCGTACCATCACAGAACCCTGATCCAACACCGTACCATCAGAACCCTGATCCAACACCGTACCATCACAGAACCCTGATCCAACACCGGACCATCACAGAACCCTGATCCAACCCTCTACCATCACAGAACCCTGATCCAACACCGTACCATCACAGAACCCTGATCCAACCCCGTCTGTACCATCAGAACCCTGATCCGACCCCGTCTGTACCATCAGAACCCTGATCCAACACCGTACCAACACAGAACCCTGATCCAACACCGTACCATCACAGAACCCTGATCCAACCCCGTCTGTACCATCAGAACCCTGATCCAACCCCGTCTGTACCATCAGAACCCTGATCCAACCCAGTCTGTACCATCAGAACCCTGATCCAACCCCGTACCATCACAGAACCCTGATCCAACCCCGTCTGTACCATCAGAACCCTGATCCAACCCCGTCTGTACCATCAGAACCCTGATCCAACCCAGTCTGTACCATCAGAACCCTGATCCAACCCAGTCTGTACCATCAGAACCCTGATCCAACACCGTCTGTACCATCAGAACCCTGATCCAACCCAGTCTGTACCATCAGAACCCTGATCCAACCCAGTCTGTACCATCAGAACCCTGATCCAACCCCGTCTGTACCATCAGAACCCTGATCCGACCCCGTACCATCACAGAACCCTGATCCGACCCCGTACCATCACAGAATCTGGCTTTTGGCCTTGTTTCTAACAGCCTTGATGCTCCTTTCTTAGCTCCGTTTCTTCCCACAAAGATCTGGATTCCTGACTGGTCTGATCACAGTCCAGGTTTCCAGGTTCCCAGATCCCTCTGAGTCCAGAAAGGTCTCCTCTAGAACTCTGGACCGGGTCCACATTCAGCTTCTTCTCTACTCGGTAAAGTTTAGTGACTTCTGTGAAGGTAACTCTGGATTGTAGAGCTGATGAAGGTTTCCATGGTAACCTGGTTCATGTGGTTCTACCAGCTGGTGATGATGATGGTTCTGGATGCAGTTCTGAGGGATCAGAGATCACTGTGTCCAGTTTAGACTTTGATGATATTTGGACTGCTAATGGAGAAATATGAAAATCCTTCCAGTCTCACTACGAGAAACGATTATGTTCTCACATCTGGAGACAAACACATCCTCGGACCATCTTTGTTAGCATCCCTTTTTAAACTCATCACTTTTCTTAAAAAGCCCCTGTTCCACCTTAATTTAAATCTTTATTAATGTATTTATTCATTTTGGAGTCTGCCACAGCCTTAAATAAAACCGATGAAACCAAATGTGAAATACATGAGATCATACTATCTGAAATAAAAGAAGCCCCTTTGTTTAAAAAAAATCTGCACTTTTAATACTTTCCCAGCTTTTTCTGATTTCGATGAAGAAAGATGCTTTACCCATTTATCATTTATCTATTTATAAAACAACTAATTCTAATCTCTAATCTACATGCACCAACTTCAGTGCATAAAACTGTGAAATTTCAGGGTCTGGTATTAAAATCAAAGCAGAATTTAAAGTTTTGATCATGTGATCAGACGAAGCTGGATAACAAACATACCAGCAAGAAATTTCAGAATTGAATTTCTCTTATTTTTCCGTTTTCTTGGATGAAGCCGTATTCTGTGCGTTTTCCACTATTCTAACTTTGCTGCTCGACTCCGGATATAATCCGTCTTGAATTACTGCTAACAGCCGTTTATTTAGAGGGGCTCAACTTCTAATATTCAGCTAATTTGTTGAGCATCTGTTGACATAAACAAACAAACTAGGAAGCGTATCGGTGCTGTTGGCACACACATATGAGACGGTCCACAGCTTGTACCTAAACACCACCAGATGAAGTTTGACTCGTTTATTGCCAGTAAAAACTCCCTGAAACTGAGAAATAAAAATAAAAACACCATCAATCCCCCAGAGGATCTGTTAACGTTGAAGCCGGCTGAACTCGCTCTGGTTTTAGCTCGTCCAGCTAAAAGCAGACGTAGGAAAAGCCAGTCAGACTGCGTGCTGCCTGAATTTGTAGTAATGACAAGTCTGTTTGCAGCAGAGAGAGAGAAACCCTGTCATTTGAGGCGATGACCCGTCTCTCACACTCAACAACCAGCCTGTCTGCCTCTCGCTCCGTCACAGACGTCAGGAAGGAGGAAAAGAGGCTGCGCTGTGCCGATTAGGCCGCAGGAACAAAAGAGGAAAGGACGGGGAGACGGTGATGCCTTTAGAGAGCTGATAACAGCACACACACCAACATGAAAGCTTCATGGCTGCTTCATGCAGCTCAAACAGCCGCAGCATCCAGAAACAGACACGAGCCAACGAATCCGGAGCTGAGAGCATCCAGACCAGGACGAGAGACAAAAATGTTCCTGGGAACAAAAAGCTGAGGTCAGACCCTAAACATGGAGCCAGACCTGGTGGAGCTTTCACACCCGTGTCAGAGCCGGGTTCCTACGAATTTTTACAAGTTAAATTTAAGACTTTTAAAGACCTTTTTAAGACCACTTAGAACAGGATTTAATGCCCATTTCACAGCCACACTGGCAAAAACACAGATCCCACTGCAATCCCAAGATAATGTTAAAAAAAAGCCACACACACACACATAACTCACTAATCCACAAAATTCTCAAGTCCCTGTCAGGTTGTTTTCTTTCATGTGGAAATAAAGCGTGTGTGTTGGGTTAAAGCTTTGTTTTTTTTCAACCTGGATCTATTTTCTAGCATGAAATATGTTCATTTACTCACCCAGAAAGTTTTGGTGCAACTTGAATTCCTTCAGGAGACATTTAGATCCACTCCAGATCAGCGTATGTCCAATATAATGGAAGTGATGCGGGAAACCGCGCGCAGCCTCTAAATTAGGGCTGGACAAGTATGGAAAAAATTATAATCACGATTATTTTGACTAATATTGAAATCACGATTATTCATTGATTTTAAAAAAGTGTTTATTGAACCACCAAAACTCAAATTCAAATATAACTTTAAAAATAAAACCGGAAATAAATTAGAAACAAGGCATAAAATAAGGATATTATTTAAATTAATAGCAATAAAAATGAATACCCGGTCTACATGCATTCCTGTTCTATACTCCCTGCAGTTTGCTTCCTAAAACTCCACCAGTCTGTTCACTTCAGGATTAATCGTTTTTCTTCGATTACAGTGTTTTTGTGATCATAAAAAGGCAAAATAAAAATTCGATTAATTGTCCAGCCCTACTCTAAATAAGTTATTATCTGCCACAAACTCCTTCATTTCACCAATGTTTTGTTACCAAACATTAGTCGGACCCTCCTGCGACACCACTTTCATTATACTGGATATACGCTGATCTGGAGTGGATCTAAATATCTCCTGAAGACTGTCTGGGTGAGTAAGTGAACATATTTCATGCTAGAAAATAGATCCAGGTTGAAAAAGAACTGAACTTCTTTTTAAATGTTCCCTGATTATTTGCAAAGTCAGATTTCAGTATGATGGTCGGGTTGGAACGGGGGGGAACGAGTTAACTCCTGTCACTTTGTAGATGTATGTCAGACATTTCTGACTCAAGATTCACTGGTTGGGAAAAACACGAGGATCTGTTGTAGCGTCACATAATTTCAGACCAAAACTGTGAAATTTCAGGACTTTTTCAGGAATCAAATGCAGATTTTGTAAATGTAAGACTATTTCAGACCGCGCGGGACCCTGCAGAGGAAGTTTGGATGCTGCATCATCATCCTCGCTGATGATGAAAACACCAACCTGGGGCAGGTGTCTGACGGCGGCCGGTTGCTGTAGCGACAGCGGACTCTCCATCATGGAGTCCAGCCTCTCAGACGAGCTGCTGGTCAGCCCCCCCCAGTCGGTCTGGCTGGGGGTGGTGCCGGCCGTCTCCGGGGAGGTGAGGGGGAGGTCGCTGGCGTAGCCCGACTCCAGCAGGGACGACCTCTCTGGGGCGCCGGCGGGGGAGTCCAGCCTGAAGGCTCTGGTGGCATCCTGGATCTGCTGGGGGGAGAACAGGGGGGACCCTCCTGGTGGGGTTCGCTCCTCCTCTGTCAGTCGGACTCTGAGGATGTTCCCGGTGACGGGGGAAGGTGTGGGCGGCTCTTTGTGGACCTCCACCTCACCGTCGCCCCCCCTCCAGACCGGGGAGCTGTAGTCTGGATACACGGTCTTCACCACACACAGCTTACCCCCCACCTCCCGGATGTGGACGACACCTTTCTGCTCCTTCCTTGAAGGTGTCTTCACCTGGGCGCTCCCCTCCCGCCCCCCTCTCCCCCTCCAGCGTCTTCGCCCCCCTTCTCTGCTCCCCCCTTGTCTTTTTTGTCCCTCCTCTGACGCAGGATCCAGGGTTTCTCCAGGACCCCCTGGACCTTCTCCCTGACTCGACAGACCCGCCCCCCCCGGGTGTGGTGCTCCCCAGGGCGGGGGCCGTGCTGACGGGGGTGGTGGTGGTGGTCTGGCTCGGGATGCTGGACACGTCTACGATGGCGCTGACGGTGTCTTCCTCCCCCGGAAGGCAGAAGACCCCCCTCCATGCGGGGCTGGGTTTGGGGGACACTTCAAGTAACCTGCTGCTCAGGAGCCCCCCCACGCCGGAGCCGGGGGGCAGAGTATTGCTGTACGGACTGGTTGTGGAACGAGTTACCGGGGCATCAGGCGCTGGAACCCTGTCTTCATCCTCCTCCTCCTCCTCCTCCGGCTCCCGCCGCCGCTCCTCATCCTCCTGCTCTGCGCGTCCTCTCTTGTTCTTATTGCCCTTGTGCTTACGTCTGAAACGCAGACGTTTCTTTGGTGAAAGTGGGGGGGCCCCAGCCAGCTCGCCGTCCCGGGGGGGCCGGACGCAGCCCATGGAGTTCCCCATGTCCCTGACGCCAAAACCTGGACTTAAAAAAGGCAACTAAGTCCGGACTGATGGATGTTTACTCATCTAATCCAGTCGCTCCGCTTCCGCTTTCCTTCACCTCAGACTCGGGCAACGCTGCGGCCACCTGAGAGCTCAGTCTCTAAGGACCCCTGTGTGTATATGTGCAAACAGCTGCTGCTAACTTGTAGTTGCAGTCAAGGACACGTTGATGTCAGTGATTTATCACCCGCTGCTGGCAGGTGAGCTCTACCTGGAGCACGGCAGCGTGTCAGGCGGGATGATGAGTGTGGGAGACGGAAAAATGCAGCGTTATTTAGCCCATTAGTGACTCCAGCTGCACACACGCTGCTCGGGAACAGAACGTGAAAGCCTCCTGACTTCCTGGAAACACTAGAAGATGACGGCTACTTGATGGAAGGAGAATAAACATCTTGTTTGGTGCGGAGATTTGCTGTGATCCAGCAGCTCTATCTGCTCTCCGAAGCAGCAGCTATCTGAGCTCGTGAATAAATGATGCCTCCATCGTACTGTGGTAACGTTATTGCAGTGCAGAAGGAGGGAGGGAAGGTTTGTAAGCCAGAGATCTGCAGGAATCTGATCCGTCTCCCTGTAGAAGTGGTATTAATGGCATAACGGCGGTTTCCCTCATAGTAACGGGGAGCTCCGCGCCTCGCTCGGCTGTGGCTGACGGGGCGTGCAGGCAGCCAATGCTGCAACAGATTGCAAAGGATCCAGCCAATACTCCGAGAGTTTAAGCACTCAGTCCTCCAGGCTGCCTGTCATCCTCCCACGGCCGATCCCGCTCGTTCATGTGACACGTCCACCCCTCCAACATGTGTGTGCCAAGCTTTCAAAATTGCTGGTAATTTATCAGATTAGCAAGAGAGTTTGAGGCTCCGTCTTTAGCTCCCCCGGGAAGCTTGGAATCACGTGCGGATTCCCCCACCTCGATGTCAGATTCCCCCCCGAGGATCAAAGTTGTCCAATCATAAAGCTCCTGACTTGCTGTCAGGCTGCCAGATATTCAGGTCTGATCTTCATCAGGTGGTGCAGTGCGACGATGCAACAGCCTGAAAAAGCCACAGTTTGGTCTCGCACCGAGGAGACGAAGAGATTCTGTTTCTGGTTCTCCTCTCTGGTGCCGTCTGGTCTCTGAACAGCTCCTCATGTCCAGCAGATCTAATTAGGAAGAGGCATCTGGGGAAGCAGGACTGGGAAGCGGAAGCGATGCGTACAGATGTGTCCAGCGAAGGGCAGTCGGAGCATCAGGCAGCGCAGCAGCAGAGACCGAGACAAGTCTGCCCCCCCGAGTCTTAAAAACAAAGACATGAAGGCAAAAGCGGGACTGCAGGGCGTCTCCGGAGAAGAGGAAAGCGAGGAGGAGAGAGTGAGCGGACGGATCTGAGTGAGACGGTGGAGGCTGGAGGAGCAGCGAGCGTGCGGTCGTCCTGGGCGGTCCCGGTCAGATGGAGGCTCCTCCAGCCCTGCAGCTGCAGCTCCAGGCCTGCCGATCGGGGGAGCCGGGGGCTGCAGTGGCAGCGGGAAGCCGGATCCGGCAGTGATGCTCGGCTTTATCCCTCGCTCGCTCGCAGACGCCGGCAGAGAGAGAGAGAGAGAGAGAGAGGGGAGCTTTTTATCTCCGGCTGCTGCAGCTTCACACTCTCTTCTGAGCGATGTCTCACTCTCACAGTCCACCCCTCCTTCCTTAGCTCTCCTCCTCCACCAATCCGCTTCCCCGTTACTCCGCTCTCTGCCTCGCTCTCCCCCGCTCTCTCTCTCTTTCGGCTGTTAGTGAGCAGCTTTCTGTGCCACAAACACACACTTGACCCAAAAGCCTCCCTGAACGACAGGCTGCAGCTCGGAGGAAGGAAAAAGGAAAAGCAACCCGCAGCAGAGGAATGGAAACCGGACCGTCTCCCCTCCATCCAGCGGTACCGGGCTGCAGGTCCGGCATCGCTCCGATCTGACCGGAGGGGCAGACAGGGATTTAAGGGGATGAGAAGAAAGTTAAGAGGGGTAAATAAAAAACAGGATGTGATGAATGGAGGCTGCGAGAGGGGGGGGCAAAGGTGTGAAGAGTTCACACACTCCATTACATTCAGTTTGAGGTAATTTACCGTGACTAACTCTCGTGAACTCTCGGAGATGCTGGCTGCATCGTGTTACTGCAGAAAACTAAAGTCTGTGTAATTATGGTAAAATGGACTTTGCAGGATTTCTGCATCAACATGATTAAATCCCAGAATTTAACCGACGTTCAATCTGCTTTTCACTTTAACCCGATTTAAATCTGTTAACAGCTGATTATTTCCAGAAGCTGCAGCTGATGGTTCATGTCAAGCAGAAATAAAGGTCAGTGAACGAGTTCTGAGCAGAAGACCATCTCCCTTTGTATGCTCTTCTTTCAAGACTTTTTTTTCTCCCCTTTCTTTTTCCCCCCCCCCCCCCCACCCTCTGTTGTTTTTTTTCTTCTTAGTTAGCTGACGATACTCTGAAGCCCAATATATGTCTTGCCACATCTTATTTCAATGCATCACACTCGCTCAGGACTGACATTATCACAAGGAAGGAAGGGGAAAAAAAAAAGAGGAGAAAAGGGGAAAAAATATTTTTTGGGGAGGTGTGTGGGGGTTGCCCTGGCTGGTTGTGTAAAGGGGGGGGGGGGGGGGGGTGCCCCTTTTTCATCGACGGGGGGTGGGGAGGGGGGTGGGTCCCAAATACAAACAAATGAAAATAATAAAATAAAACAATAAAAAATTAATTTTTTTTTTTTTTTTTTTTTTTTTTTATTAATAATATAAAAAATATTATTTATATTACTACAATAATAATAATAATATAAAAAAAACCCTCCCACAAAAAAAATAATAAAATAATAATAATACCAATACCCAGGTGATTTCATTACTTCTGATTATCACTATGACGACTACAACGGTTATTATTTGTATCATCTACAGCATAAACAATCACTACTGTCAATTTTGTAATCAAACAACCTTTTTTTTTTTCTTTTTTTCCCCCTAACAACACTAAAGATAGTCACAATTTAAAAAAAGAAAAGAAAGAAAAGAAAAAGGACTTCTTTCAAGATCCCACACTGATTCTGGAGAGCTGAGGTCCAGGTTCTGGGGGGGATCCATCCCTCCATCAGACCTGTTTCCACTGGTCTTCAGTCCAGTTCTTGGGTCATGTGACCTCAGCCTTTTCTGGCTTCTTGACAGCCACGTTTCCATAGATACCATTTCTGATGAGGCTTCAGCCATCAGTAAATGATCAGCTGAGGGTCCAGATGCATCTCTCAGGTCCTGGTTCAGGTCTGTAGACAGTTTCTAGTCCTGATTCCTCTTCCTCTGTCCTCCTTGTGTCCAGGTTTTGCTGAGTCATGCCATGTTTCTAGCTACCAGCGCTTTAATCACTGTGTTGCTGCTGGAATCCTGCTGGTCTGGTGACGGGCTGCTGGTAACAAAGAGCTTAAAGATCAGCACGACCGCGGTTCATCCCTGGAGCAAGGAGCATTTTTACCCACCTGCATCATTTATAGGTCAGAGTTTAGTTCCTCTGAAAATGGTCTGGTACAGACTGGACTGGAACGGGGAGGGAAAAACCATCTTATTCTCTCAGTTTTATTGTTCTAAAGTTTATTTTCTGGGTTTCAGACGGTGAATCGGACGAATCAGTCCTGGACTGGGACCATATTTTGAACTGAATGAACAATAATCAGGAGATGAATGAATGAAAAATGAAATAAAACCTGATTCAGTGTTAAAACATGTAAAATAATTCCTCCATGCTTCCCCTCGATAATGATTATGCAGCATCCCTCCTCCCCCACACACGTTTCCACCCACCATCACTTCACATGAATTTCCAAACACAGCTCAGACATGTGCACATGCGTGAACAGTAAGATGCAACTGTAATCCATCTTCTCGCCTCAGATAAAACGATCAAAGAGCAACACAGAGACACAGAGAAGGCGTGACCATGGGGGGAGGGCGGGGGGCACTAATCAAACCCAGTGGCACGTCACTCTGCATCCAGATTCTCACCCAACACGCTGCAGGACATGAAAACATCTCGGATTGTGAAAATCAAACTTGAACTGTCTTAAAGTTCTGCAGACAAACTGCTTCTGCATCCATGTTTGACAAGTTCTACAGAGAAAATCTCTCCTCCAAGGTGACATTTACTTACATGTCTGCATATGTGCAGGAAATAATAAACTGAGAAAATCTTCTACTCTGGAGAAAACTGCAGCTTTGTGCAGCCGTGGTTAACTGACAGATGGTGATGGATCTGTTCGAGTCTCCATTAGCGTCTCTGGGCCACAGAAATAAACCGGCCCCACCTGCTGATCTGTTGATGCAACTCTGTGAAACGGTGGAGAATTTCTTCACTGGAAGTTAACAGTGACACGCAAAATGCTCGGCCAATCAGAAGCAGACACAGTGCAGCAGGAGGAGGATCCAAACCTGCACTGTGACACCCAGCTAAATGGTGACACCTAGTGGTGAGACAGAGAAACTGCAGCAAAGGGGTGAGAGAAGAAGTTTTTTTTTTTTTTTGGGGGGGGAAAAACAAAACAACACACAAAAAAAACAAAAAAAAACCAACCACCCCCAACCCCCACCACAACAAAAAAAAAAAAAAAGCGAGAGGATTTCTGGCTGCTGGATCTCAGAAACGGGAACATGAACAGTTTTTCTCATCATGGAGAGTCACAGATGGTGATGAGGTCATTTAACTCATGCAGTCTCATCTGGATCCTGCTGTAAACAGAAACGGTGACTAACTGCTATGAGCCGGTGAGACGTGATACCTCAGTGAGAACGGGTCACTCACTGGCTTCACGTCTGGTCACAAACACCCCGAAGGCTTCGTCTCAGATCCTCGTCATGAGCCGGATTCTCACCCTGCAGCTGCAGAGGGAATAATCTGAATATCACAGATTTCTGATGAGGCCGTTGGAGTTTCTGCTTTTTGTTGTGACATCACGTGGACGCTCTCCAGCCTGAAACATCAACATCAATGATGACTTCCCCAGCCTGTAAATACTGTGACATTCTGAGCTCCTCTCTGCAGCTCTGACATGAAACTGCTGCTTTCTCCGAACCTCAGACTCAGATCTGAGGTCCACCTCCATCACGTCCCTCCTCCAACAGCCTCTCTCAGCTTCTGTCTTTCCATTTCCGTGGCAACCATCACATCAGTCCCACCGGCGTCCGTGCGGCTAGTTTGTGACCCATATGTGACATCTGCAGGAAAATGAGGACGTTTCACGTCCGGTGTTTGACCTCAGAGCGTTGGGGAGGAATTTGTTTTGGCCCTGAACACAGCAGTGAGGCGTGACTCGGGTCTGAGGGTAATTGGAGTCCTGCAGTAATGATTAAAGAGACAACGACCCACTTTGAGGCAGGGAATTAATCCACATCTGGACCCTGCAGACGACATGCGCTGCCTCCATCCACCCGTTAGGTAAACGGTTATAAAAAATTTTCATGAGAAATTCTAGAAACAAACTTATCAATTATTCTATTTTTTTTCTGACTGTGAAGCTCCAGCTGCAGGAAATTAGACCAAAAGCAAAATGTTTCTGGACTAAAACCTTGACCTGAGCAGCAGTAAGCAGCCGGAGGTCAGCGCTGATTATCAGACAGCACAGCGTGTGTTCGATAATCAGATATTCTGCACAAGTGGTCGCACACCGGAGTTTATTTATAACCGTCCTCCTGCCAGTGACCTGGAAACGGATCCCAGCGCATCCTGAAGCAGCTCTCAGCAACTCAAACATGTTCTAATCTGTACCAAGAACCTGCCGCACATCAATTCAGTCACTTCTTCCTCAACACGCCGGTTCCTTTTCCAGTCTTAGTTTACACGCTGCAGCAACAGAACCGACCAGGAGACAAATCAAAGCCTCGCGGTGGTAAAGAGGAGAAGTTTTTAATTTTCTATTTCGCTTCTTGTAGCCCCAAAATCAGGGTTTCTGACAGAAGCCATTTCTTTGTAGTTAACGTTATTATTACAAATAACCTACGAGGCTGTTTGCAGATGCTGAGTAGGAACCAAAGACCGTTAATAGAGATGGACGTCGTATCTGGTCTCGTCTGAATAGAGGAAAATGAAGCCAGGTGGGCGTGTCCCACTATTGCCATCTTGCCGTGTCACGTGTGTTGCCACTCCCGGAAAACACTAAAATGGGCACAGCGCAGCCACGGCGCAAATGATTGACAGCCAACATACTCTGGGCTAAATGCTTACCGAGCTAACTCGAAAACTAACGAGCTAACGAGGATTAGCCCCCAAAGCGGCGGTGTAAAGGTCAGACACGCTTAGACTTACTATTATCTGACTGAAAACCACAGTTGTGCTTCTCCGCTACAAACTGAGACTTTACTGAGAGCAAACAAGGAGCTAGCTAGGAGCCGCCGGTCGGCAGGCCGGGCTTCTGGTCTGCCACATGTCAATCAAAAGGATACGCCCTTAATTATGTGTGATTTCAAGATTGAATAACACCTAAATGGATGAGTTATAATCCATTTATAACTCATCCATCTCATCCCACAGTTGACATGAAGGTAAACTTGACCTATTAAACCTAAAATGATTTTTTGAACCAGGCTGTAAACATGTTTATTTCTGCTGTGAAGTTGTTCTTTTTAACATGGACGTCTGTGGGGATTTGCTCTATTTTAGAGCCCCTAGTAGATCAAGAAAGAATTACAATTAAAAACTTCACTTCCTGGTTTCACACTTTTCCAGCGGAGTTTGCCCCTTGGTAGGAACCCAAAAAAAATCAGTTTCTCCCAGATAAACATAATTTTTAATAGATAATATATTATCCAGAAGGCTTGCATGTTTGGTGAAGCCCTGAATAAATGATATAATATATGAGCTTCTCCAGCAGCTGGAAGAACCTGACGCAGGATTTCTGGATCAGAGGATTTAAAAATCTAAAAGGTTTTCCAGCCAAATGCTGGTTTTCTATTTAGATTTACAAAGTTTCAGATATTTCAGATGCAACTCTTTTCGAGAGTTGTTCCAATATCAGTATTGGAAATCTCTGACACTGTCCAAAATTCTGGTATCGGTGGGGCTGGAGTTCAGATACTTATCTGATACCACTTAATTTATTAAAACAGGAATGTATTAACTGATCTGCTCTGTTGGCTCTGACACAGTTCTTCTTCTCTGCTCTTGAAACAGTAGCACTGTGCTGCCAACTGCTGGTTAAGAGGGGCGAGGAAGAACTGATCACCTGTTAGACGAGGAGCAAACTAGTAATCATGTCGGTGGTGCGGCAATATTTCACACTGGACTCTCCCCCCAGAAATAATGCATTTAGAAATACACGGCTGCGATTTCACTCATGTTTTACAAAGCGGTTAATGCAGGTGGAAGATGATAATTCCATACAACATAGTGGTATCGGTACTCTGTATCGGCCGATACCAACAGCACAAGTATCGGAATCAGTATCGGGAGGAAAAAATTGGTATTGGAGCATATACTCTTTTCTATTTCTGCCTTATAAAAGGTGGAGTTTGAAGAGTCTGGCATGATCCTAAAATCACTTTGCATCCCGAGTCCTCCTGATGAACGACAATAAAAGCTTTCAGTAAATAATTATCAGATTCCATAAGCAGATATGTGATGGCGCCTGTAGGAATCTAAAAGATTTGCAACAGATTTTAGGCCGTATGATGTTTCCAAAGCAAAGATGCCTCATTTTGCTAACTGTTGAAGGTCAGAGGTGGAACTGAGGAAGGACCAACTAGGAACCAAAAAGATGTTTAACAAATAAACTTCTAGCTTTCAGCTCTTATTTACAGCAAAACACAACCAATGAGTCCAACAAACAGCCTGCAGAATGAATTCCTGTAGCTCAGATAAGTACTTGAACACATCATTTTCTGATTCCTGCAAACCAAACTGCATCCTGAGGAAGACGTCAGCAGCGACTCGTATGAAACACAATCATGATGCAGCCATTCTGAGTACCTGGTTTTCTCTGAAGACGTTTGCAAAACTGCACCACAACACGCCACTCTGATATTCCACAGACCATGAACGCACCACCAGCCGCCTGGCATCGTTACAAACCCTCATCCTGACAGATGCAGACACAGATGTGCCACAGAGACGTCCATATGTCCACATTTATCTGCAGTTCCATCTGTTTAAAGCCAGAATGGTTCAGCAGGACGGACGAGCTTTGACTCGGTTATTATGTCATCAAACATGAGGGACACTGACCTGGAAGTGGAGGATGATGGTCCAGATGAGTCCTAATGTCAGTTTGGGGTTCCCATCGGTGATGTCATCGTTCCTGATGTTCACAAGTTTGACCTGAAAAGAGACGAGACTGTATTTGAGACGGTGTTTGACGACAGGAGGAATTTACGGGTTTGTTTGCTGACGGTAGGTTTGGCAGCCGAATGTTTCAGAGAGACGGAGAGGAAGAAAACAACCTGTCTCCATGGATGTGCTTTAAAAAAAAAGACTGGGCTGACATGGACGAGTACGACAGCTGCAGGTTGGCAGGAACGCAGACGCAGCAACGAGAGAAAAGATCGGATGTAAGATGCGTTCCTGCAGAGCGACCGCCTCCTGATTCAACATGCCGACTCAGTGAGAGCAACAATGTTCTGACTCCTGCCTGAATCCGGACTTCAGTACAGCTGCAGATCCGACTTTTATTCACTTTATTCCTGTTCACATGCGACACAGTGCAGTTTGCAGCCATTCAAAGCTTCATCATTGATAAATATTCTCTTAAATAAATAATGAGCATCGACTGGGATTATAACAATACCATATACACTCATGTACTTCAACATGGACTCTGAATAACTTAACTAATGTAAGTTCAACATCAAAAATACAAAGTATGACCTGATCCTAAAGATATAAAAAAACAAACAAACCGAGAAAAAAAACAAAAAACAAATTAATTTCCCAGGGCCATCTCAAACTAATTTAAATGTTTCAAGTAAAGAAAATAATTATATTTGTTTATATGTGCGCCGTTTCTTCTTTATATATTTATTTGAAGTGCTTTGTTCTTTTTATATTAAAAGAGTTGTAAAGTTACTTTTCATTTTATCCTTCATTAAATTAATTTGGGAGTCAAATGCAGTTTTGGCCTAAAATATCAGCATGTTGTATTGGCCATCGGCCGATGAGAAAACATCGGTATTGGCCTTTAAAAAATCTGCATCGGTCAAAAACTAATTCATTTTGGCATCCATAATATTTATTTTAGCATATTTGTTTTACTAGGAAAGGCTGGTGTAGGAAATTATTTATGGGCAGCATGTTGATCTGATATGACCCCCCCTCTCCGACTAGCGGTTTCATCACAGCTACAAAATTTTGTAGGTGGAACATCTGTCTTCAATTTCTCTTCAATTTTAACTGAATTATACAGTTGTGTTCAAAATTATTTAACCCCCACGGTAATTAAGTGTTTTTGCAAGTTTGACATTTATTTTCTATCTTGTTTATAATCAGATCAAATAAAGACATGTAAAATAGACAAATGCAACTGAAATTACAACATTTTTTGTAATGACCAATAAATGTCCTTTCTGTGATTACCTCATTGACAAAATTATTCAACCCCTTAGGTATATATATATCTTTAGTACCAAGTACACCACCCTTTGGCAATAATAACATCCTTTAGACGTGAAACATTGCTTGGCACAAGTTTCTTGCAGCGATCTACAGGTATCTTATCTTAGCCCATTCTTCATGGGCTAACATGGGTTCATGGGTTGACATTCCGGGGCTTGAGTGCTGCAACGGCCTCCTTCAAGTCCCACCAGAGATTTTCTAAGGGATTTAAGTCTGGTGACTGTGATGGCCATTCCAGTATCTTCCAGCCCTCCTTCTGCAACCATGCTTTGGTAGATGTGGAGGTACGTTTGGGATCATCGTCCTGTTGGAAGGTCCAACGACTCCCAAGCCTCAGCTTTGTCACTGACTGCATGACATTTGCACCCAAGATCACCTGGTAGTGAAATGAATTCATGATGCCTTGCACACGATGGAGAGTCCCGAAACAGCCCCACAGCATGACTGACCCCCCCCCACCATGTTTCACAGTAGGCAAGGTGTTCTTTTCTTCATAGACATCGTTCTTTCTCCTCCAGACATATCGTTGATTCATTGGTCCAAAAAGTTCCAATTTTGTCTTGTTGCTCCAGAGAACGGTCTCCCCAAACTTTTGTGGTTGATCCACATGGGTTTTTGCATACTGGAGTCCACCCCTCTTGTGCTTTGGAGTCAGCAGAGGGGTGCACCTGGGAACTCTGGCATGGAGGCCATCATTTCGCAGTGTGCGCCTTATTGTCTGGGATGAAACCTGGGTACCTCCCTGACAAGTCCCATCGCAGTTCCTCAGCTGTCACCGTTTTCTCCACCTTTCACCTCAGGGACCGGACAGCATACTTCTTCTACCACACCTAGGTAGCGTTTCCACTGTGGCTTTAGCTTTAAACTCACAGATTATGCTCCCAGTTGTGTCTCTTGAAATGTTTAATGTCTTTGTCATCTTTTTATATCCATGTCCTTGCTTATAAAGAGAAATAACCTCCTCTCTTGACTTCATTGACCATTCCCTGGACTTCACTACGTTACAAATACACCAAAAAAAAAAAGGAGGGAAAAAAAGACAAAAAAAAAAAAGAACGGGGGGGGAAAAAAAAAAAAAAAAAAACCTTAACTGCCATTAGGAGGTGAGAGCCACAGTCCTTTTAAATCTGCTTAATTGTTGCTCGTTATGTTCCATTCACAGCTACAGGTGTTGTCATCACCTGTTTGGAAACACCTGAGGGAAACCTCTGTTCTTAAGGTGGTAATCTTGAAAGATTTTTCAACTTTCACTTGTATTTCCACTCAGAAACTTAGCGTGCCGTGTTAAAAAAGAGAAACATGAAGCATACCTGTCTCTGTTTCAGGAAGTCCAGCGCTATTTGGACGTTCTGCAGTCGATGAAATCTCATCCGCCCCTTCTCTCTGGGCTGCAACGAAGCAGAGCAGAAAAACAAACGTGAGCAAAAGCAAAAACATTGTTAACCTTAAAGTTTCTATTAACACACAAACGCAGCCGTAAGTGCAGATAAGCTGATCTCAGTCAACGGTGCAGTGGAATCAATCAGCGCAGCTCCGCTGGGATAAATCATCCTCTGTCTTCAACATCTGCAGTGAAAGACAGGCCAACACTGTGGAGCAAACCGTGCACGTTGAGCTTAAAGATGCAACTTTTTCTTCTTTGCTTCTTTCGTTAGCAGATTTTTCCACAAACATCCAGCTTCATGTTCACACACAGAGATGGAGGATGTCACGCACGCGCCGGCTGCAGAGATTAAAGTGCAGGATGCAGATGTGTGTGGACGCTGTGCAGGAAAAGGACGCTTCACTCAGGATTAGTCATCAACCAGAAGAAGAGGTGGTTTTATGTACTTCCATGTCTCTGGTCTCAGTGTTAGTCCACAGAACTGGAGGAATGAGTTACGTTACTCAGATAAAACACTCCATTCTTGACTTTATCCTCATTATTGTCACATTGGGCGGAGCTAGAGATGAACGAGCTGCCGTCTGTGTGAGATCATGCAGAGCTGCAGGTCTGTCAGGTGACATCCAGGCTTCGTCCCCGGCTGATGATGTCACCCGACAGACGCGGCGCCGTCGGTCAGTGGCACAGCACGCTCATGCAGCCTCACGGCTCCCCCTGCAGGGCGGGGGGTGAAGCTGGGGGGTTGGAGGTGACTGGGTGAGCGGTGGAGGGGCAGGGCGGGGGGGTTGGACTCAAACATACTCCCTGAGCTCCTTCCTCCTCCTCATCCTCCTCGCCCCTCAGCAGGATGAGAGGGGGGGCCCGCAAGGCGTATGCCCTTTTCGATGGGGGGCCGCTTTTCTGTAGCTATGGTAACAGAAGGGTGGAGATGCACAGGGGAGGGGGAGAAAGAGAGGAAGAGAGAAGTGTTGGATAAAGACAGGAGGAGGAGGGAGAGACGGAAAATAGAAACGAATTCCTGGAAACTCCAGAAAGCTCCACTGAATCTCCTGGAAAAGCGAGAGAAAAGCTTTCTGGTTGGCCGATACATCGAGTGTGTACGCCGATACCTCCATCAGCATTATCTACAGACTATAGTCATGGAAAAGATTAAGAGACCACCCTTATTTTCTCATATTAACTGGTCACTTTAATGCCTGGTACTACTAAAAGTACATTTGTCTGAACAAATAATAAAAATAACTTATAAGAGTTTAATTTAAGAACTGATATCTAGCTATTTTTTCATGCTTTCCTTCATAAATGATTTTGGTTATTAAGTTCTTACATCAAAATCTATGGTATTGTACTTCAAAACAGCTTTTAGGCATTCTATATTTTCTCTTCTGTCTCTTTTAGTCACATGATTCACACCACAGTTGGTACTCGATTGCATAACCATTATTTTTGATGACAAGGGTGGTCTCTTCATTTTTTCCATGGCTGTATATACAGTCGTGCTCAAGATTATTGACACCCTCCAATTAAAGAAAAGGCTAAATTCACGATATAATTAAAAAACAAGAGACTATAGAAACTAATAATATATAAAATTCTACAAAATTATAATTTAGTGACATAAAATATTGCTTTTGAATTGTGGAAGGAAATAATAATTTAAAAAAACATTTAAAAAAAAAAAAAAAAAACAAGCAAAACTGGCCCAGACACATTAGAGCACCTTTCCTGTGAAATGTGGACCAAAACACCTGCCAACAGGTGTAGAAGTCTTAATGAGCATTACAGAAAACACATGATTACTGTGATCGTCTCAGAATGCTGCTCAATAAAAGTTTAGCTTCAGAGCATCATACTCGTTGGCTCGTTTTATTTTTTGTGTATTTGTTTTTAATATTTCTTTTGAACCACAATTCAAATTCGTTAGTGTTTTGTATGATTTTCATAGAATTTTTATTTATTATTACTTTTGTCAATTTAAACTTACTTCACTGACAACTGATTTTTTTCCTGCTTTGAGATTGGAGGGTGTCAATCGTGAGCAAGACTGTACGTGTATATATATATATATATATATATATATATATATATATATTTATATATATATACACATATATATATACATATATACAAAATTACTTTTCATTGTATACTTTATTTTATTAATTTGGGAGTCAAATGCAGTATCGGCCCCAAATATCAGCAGGTTGCATTGGCTGAGGCTGATAAAAAAATATTGGTATTGGTATCAGCTCTAAAAACTCTGTATCAACCGATCCCTACTCCTCACCTCCGTCGAGAACAGACATGTTCACCTCTAAAGGCAAAACATTTAAGGTTTAAAAAGAAAAGCAAGGCAAGCTTTAAAAATCACACTGATACACAAGTTTAATTTATTCTCTGCTCTCTGATGGGACGATGCAAATACGCTCCAATCAGCAGACAGACAGCATCAACCACACACTCAAATTTGATTTTATCTTATTTCATTTTACAAATAAACATGTAAATTAAATAAATAAAATGCAAATAAAAAGTAATTGTAATTTTATATGTACACTGACATAATCTAAGTTTGAAAAAAGTTATAATTTTTAAGTAAATGATCAAATTAGTTTTACAAATTAATAAGGGATGCACAATATTGGAATTTTGGCCGATATCCAATACGCTGATACTTTAAAACGCATGTGGCGGATAAGCAATATCGATGTTAAAGCTGATAAAAATAAGCAGTTATTGCAAATAGCAGTTTTTTTATTCGTTTGTGACACTTTGAAAAATAGGGGTGGGAAAAATATATTGATGCACTGGAATATCGCAATATTTTCATATGCCAATATTAAATTGATATTTAAAAACATGGTATCGATCTATTTTACTTACAAAATTTTGCGAGATTTCATCGTTCCGTTACAAAATCTCTTGATAATATGAAATCTTGCAAGCATTCACGCAACGGAACGATAAAATATCGTAAGATTTTGTTAGTAAAATAGATCAATACCGCATTTTTAAATGCCAATATATCGGCATGTGAAACTATCGCAAAATTTTTGTAAATTCTCGCAAGATTTCGCAACAGAACGATAAAATATCGCAAAATTTCGCTAGTAAAATATATCGATACCGCATTTTTGTCAATTTGATATCAGCATATGAAAATATTGTGATATTTCAGTGTATCGATATTTTTTTCCCATTCCTGGTATTTATAAGTTTTAAAGTCTGTAAAACAGAAGTTTTTGAAGAAGTTTTGTGTTTTGTTTTCTTTTTAGACTTTATAAACAGCAGCCTGGTTAAATATCGGTTAAATATCGGTGGGGTGGCCGATGTCCAATACTCAGTTTTAAGTCTGATATAGGCTGATGCCGATAGGGCGCTGATTATATTGTGCATCCCTAAAATTAATGCTTGTTTATATAAACAAATATATATTATACAAAGAAAAAAAAAAAAAAAAAATGTCAAATAAGATCAATAAAACAAAATATTTAAATGATGATGGTTGAAACTGCACTCATTTCCCTCCAGAAATTTTTTAGAATATTTTCTAAAAGAAGAGCGCATGAAATGTGAACATTTTGATAACTTGCTTGAACTTTTTTGCTTTAAAACAAAGTGCAGATCAGACTGCTCTGTATGTGATCCCAGGACTACAACCAGTCCGACATCACAGATTTATAAAAATTAAAAAAGGTACAAGGTAGAAATAAGTTTGAGAACCAGCGTTTTGTAGTTTTTGTAGAAACGTGTTATAATGGGAGGAAAAAAAAAAGTGAATGCAAAAATCAGTGACCCTGTTTCTGTTCCTGTGTTTTGTCTGTCATTTTCTGTCTCATTGATTCGTCGTCATGGCGACCAGGCTGTCACATCGTCTCCTGTATGGTGCAAACATGTGGCTACTGCAGCAGACCAGAGTCAGCAGTCAGCTCCTGTTAGTCTACCCGACCTCAACTAAACATCCTGCATCACATCATCCGCCGGTCAGCATCAGGACCGCAGGGAGACGCTTACATCACCGCCCGGCTCCGCTCCGCTCCGGTCCTCCGTGGATGGAGGTGACTCCAGCTGGTGACCTGCTTTGACTTCAACACAAACTCACCTGGATGTTGAAAGCTTTGGGCTGAAATGTTCTCATCACCTCAGCTCTTATGTAACGGGGAGTCAGTGTGAGGAAACGTGTGTGAAGCGATGCAAACTGATGCTGAAAAGCAACGAGGGAAGAGTGTGTGTGGGTGACATACCAGGGTGACCCCCGAGAGGACCTCCAGCAGGGAGATCAGGTTGTGTCCGTCCCTCAGGTCCTCGTACAAGTCTGTGATGTGCTTCCTCACCTGAGGGAGAAAAAGAGAGATGAGGATGGAGGGAAGGAGAGAAAACAGTCCAGTCATCCCTCCGTTTACTCAGCGCTGGTGACATGTGTCGGCCCGATTTCCCCACAGCTGACATCGCTGGTGGCAGCGGTTGCCATGCCGACACAGATAACGCACCAGCTGTGGCCTCTAATCACGCTTGCTATGACACTGGCTTTGCAATGGGGGGGAGGGGCTGATGGAGACCACGAGGCGGTGACTCAGCAGAATGTCCGAGACCAGAACAGGAGTGGTTTAAGTGGGACGGACAGAAGAGGGACGGATAGAGGGATGGATGGATGGGCAGATGGACAGACAGAGGGAAGGATGGAAAGAGGGAGGTTTAGATAGAGGGATGGTTGGAGGGACGGACAGCGGGATGGTTGTACAGAAGGATGGACAGAGGGATGGATGGATGGATAGAAAGAGGGGAGGATGGACAGAGGGATAGATAGAAAGAAGGAGGGATGGATGGAGGGTCTTTTTCTTCGTGTGACACTTTTTCGTGTCTTTCAGATGATCCGGATCGTTTGCTGACGGCAGAAGAATCCATAACTTTCGCTTACAGTGTTTGAATTCAGCGCGACGTCTCCTTCCTGGATCAAAACTGTCGGGGACGTGGACGCAGCACACAGCCTGTTCAAGGCAACGGAGAGAGACGTGGGTGGACACGTTCTTTTTGTTTAGTGCTCCATCGCCCGTTAGCGTTAAAAAATGAATATGCTTGTTTAATCTTTAACAATTCCTGCATTTTTTTTTTCTCCTTTAAAGGGACTGAAGAGGAAAAAAGTTATAAACGAGACACAAACAACCTACTTTATCTGTTCAGTGTGAGGAAGAGGAGCAACGCAAACCAGAGAAACTGTCCTCTGCAGACAGAAGATGGAAAAACAAAGAAGTCTTTCAGTAGAGGTCAAACTTTCCACACCAGAGGACAAACGTCCACCTGCAGGACAGAGACGTCCGGCCTGGCGCTGCACCTGCAGGGACTGCAGTCCTGGCTCCGGGACAGGAGGCTGCACCATCACATCCAGCCAGCAGAGGGCGACAGAGGTGGGAAAGTCCAGCTCCTTACTGTCCAACTGTCCCCATACATGTCCTCTCAGACATGCTCCACATTGTCTCCGATTCACATAAAGATGAAGCATCAAGCCTCTTCCAAAGGTTGATCCATTTACAGTCAGGACATCATCATCCTCCATCCTCAGCAACATGATTTTTACTTTTCTCGAGCATCTCCCCCCATCCTTCCGTCCCCCCCCCAGTCTCCCCGTCCTTCTGTTATCTAATCCGTCTCTGTGGATCATCAGCTGTTTTAAAAACTGAGCCAAAGAACTGAGTGTTAATTAGATGACGGGAAAACGTCTCTCCACACTGGCTGGAGATGAGCTAATGCTCCACACGAACTGGTCTTATTGTGTTTGTTTCCAGTCAGTGTGATGGGGGGGGGGGGTTTGAAGGAGGGGGGCTTTATGTCTTTATCATCAGTTTACTGGAAGCCCAACAGGTCATCTGGAACCTAGTCATGATTGTTTCAGACAATTTAAATGTGAAAGGGCTAAAAAGTCTCCATGGAAACGTGGCTAATGTTTTATCTACGTTTTATCTGCGTTTTATCAGGATATTTCAGCATGAAAACATCTTTTATAAGTTCTATGAGGTTTTTAAGTTGCACATCTCTTCTCCTGCTCAGAAACACGTTCCACATCTGAGAAAATCGGACTTCCCTCTTCTTAATCCTCGGCTGTGTGTTTGTCCTGACTGTGTCAACAACCTGCCGGGTCAGAGCGTCCCTGCATGCCAGCAGGTAGCTCAGAAAGCTGTTTGCATTAGCCCGTGTGTGCGTGTGCGTGTGTGTGTGTGTACTGTAAAGACACACTTGTTAACACCCTGCTCACCTGAGATGGTGAAAACATCCCAACCAGGTGATGCAGAGCAAACAGGAAGTCAGGACTGATGATGTCATCCAGGGATAAAGCACCTGTCTTTCTTCTTCTTCTCCTCATTTTTATGGTGTTTTCTTCAGTCTCTGATTGGCTGCCGCCTTTTCTTTATCTTTTTCCCGTGTTTGCCTTTAAACCCTCTCAATCGGGGGTGGAGGCTGAGAAAACCAACAGTCCTGGCTCTGAGAGTCAACACGGGATATAAAACATGAACCCACCGCGGTGCGTTCAATGTCCAAACACAAAGTATGTCAGGAATCTGACGGATTTATTGGTGTTTTTTTTCCTCCAACAAAAAAAGAACATTTTTCTCTGATGACTTAATGAAGCTGCTGGTCTACTTTTCTGCTGGTCAGCCAGTTGCAGCCGTACTGGTTTTCTGCGTAAACCAGTAGGAGCTGCAGAGCGAGACGCGTCTCCGCCTGCTCCTCTCACTCTTCCTCTCTGACCTACATTTCCAGGCAGCGGTTGGCCCCGGCAACGCCAGCTGATACGAGCCGCTGACGACAGTTGCTCCTCAGTTATGAGGTCAGACAGATGCTCCTCAGCCAGAAATGCCAGACCAGCTCGTCTCCGGACCGACTGCAGCACATAAAACCCTCACTGTTCATGGATGTGGCACAAACGCTTCGTATGAGCGGCGTGAGGGCTGGAAACGAAGATGACTGCAGAGACACCTGCTATCAACTCATGACGGCTACACCAACATTAATCTCTGCTTCCATATTCATTTTATCATCTATAATAAAATCATGTCATTTCTTTCTGCTTTTATTTTGATTATGTACATTCTGAACAGAACTGGGGTTGCTGGAATTTGTGTTTGGGATAAACTGGTTCTTATGGAGCTAAAGCCACATATCAGGATTAATTAGCTGCTCATTAAGACTAAATTAATCCGAGCATTTCTGCATTGATGCCTTTGAAAGTAACAATTTTACATGACCAACACCACAAAGAGCCTGACTTTTGTTATTATTCATCATTAGAAGTATAAATCACAAGTTTAAATACTACATGAGGGATGTAACGATTACTGGTAAAATGATTAACTGTGAAAAAATTCCCAACGATTAGTAATTGTACTGTTTCTAATTTTAATTATCTCTAAAACTGTGACTGATTACTGCACTTTGAAAAGCTCAGTGAT
The DNA here is from genome assembly GCA_023101725.1 of Atherinomorus stipes. Lineage (NCBI taxonomy): Eukaryota > Metazoa > Chordata > Actinopteri > Atheriniformes > Atherinidae > Atherinomorus > Atherinomorus stipes. The sequence continues at coordinate 342,981 of JALJCO010008892.1, forward strand.
GCTGCTCATTGGCTGAAAAAGCAGCAGCAGACCCAGTTTGCAACGTTTAATTTATGAAAACATGGCAAAAGGCAACAAAGGTGCCCATGTGGACAGTTCTGGAGAATTTCCTCCCTTTAAAAAGGACAAAGTAGACCTCTAGACCCATTGTGGATATTTTTAATGTACTGGGAGGTGATTTCAATAACCGTGATAATAATGATAATCGTAATCATTTTTTCCACAATAACTGTGATATGAAATCTTCATATTGTTACATCTCCATACTACCTACTATATAAATTAAGTGGATACAATTAAATGTTCACCAATATTATAAATTCTGCCAAATAAAGAATTTCGTTCAATTAAATTCAGGATTTAATAATCCATACGAGATTAAATCACATGTTCATTCCACAAAAAAAATTAAAGAAACAAATTATTCCACGTGTTCTTTACTGCTTCCAAGTTTGATCAATATTTCCAATCTGGCTCATTTCCAATCAATCAGTATAGATCCATTTATTGTTTTACTCTCCAACAAGTCCAAAAATCTCCGTTCTGATGTCAAAGGTCCTTCAAGGCCTTTGTTCGGGGAAGTTTAAGGAGTCAGAGTATCTCTGAGTCTTTAGATGGAGGATGACATCATAGACATGTAAATTCAGTTTCTCTAAATTATCGTTATCAATATTATAACTTTATAGCTCCGTTATAGCATCATAATGATAGTGTTTTATTAACTGACCATCATCATCGTCATCGCTGCACAGTCCAGTAAAACATGATATACTGTAATTTCACTGAGTAATAATTATAATTAATACTAACAATGAATGGGACTATGCATGGTTACTATAATAACAATAATAATTATATTAATACAGATAATTTTAGAATCATTGATGCATAGTTTTACTATAATATGATGGCCGATCAGAGACCTGATGTAGCTGTGGGATGTGTGATGGAGAAGTGGGGGATAAATCAGTCTTGGCTTCTTCCCTCTATTTTATAACGAGGACAATTTTGTTAAATTGCTGTTTTTAGGCTTAAATTCTTTGTTTTTTGGTTTGATGTTCGTATAAACTCTAAAATCAAATCGAACCAAATGTTGCTTGCAAGACACAAACACCAGAAGAGAGCTGGTGGCCAGTAAAACCAGCTGTTCGCCAACAGCTACCGGACCATTTACCAGCCCTGTCCGTCTGTCAGCTGTTGTGTTCGTACGGTGGAGCTGAAGGTGGGAACGTTGCCATCACCTGCACCCGCTCAGAGCGTCCGCTCCAAAATGCCTCCAAAGCCAAGGAAGGATACGATTGGGAAGGACTCTGCACACTGGGAAGCAACTGGTCTTGTGTCTGTAGCAGTTGAATCAGTTATTGATATAATTTACAGAGTTGTTGAGCAACTGAACAGAAAGAGTCGCTTTCATTCAGAATCAGAGTTGATATTCGTTCATTCACCGCTCGCTTTTTGTAAACGTGAAGGAGTCGCCGCTGCAGACAGATGGAGATGCTGGAAGCTTAGAGCTGTTGCTAACAGACGGGGGGGGGGGGGGGGGGGTCTGAGGGATGCATCCATGTATCAGAGAGTTAACACGGGACGATGCCGACAGCTCGGATAAGTGGGTGGAGACAAACGGCTGCAGCGGGAAACGGTACCGGGTCACTTTTATTCCAGAAGTGTTCCAGAAAACCTGGTGGACTGAACTTTCCTGTGCTCAGTTTGTGCTTATTATCTACCGTCCAGCAGCAGGAGGAAGTCATGCACAACGGCTACGGAGGCTTTCCGGAAGCCGGTGCTCCACTCCCACAGTCCAGCTCCAATACAAACCAGGACTATTCTCATCATCGACTTTAAATTAACAGAAAACAGGAGGAGAGATTTGTGAATCCGTTTGGGTGAAACATACCTTGATGAGATGCTTGTTGACCCACTTTGTGAAGGTTTTCTTCTGCACCCTGTCCCGCTCATCTGAGGAGGGAAGCACAGGAAGGGGGAGGTTAGCCACGTGAAGATCCGCTCGTTTTATCTGCGCTGACGTACAGCGGAGGTTTCTGCGAGTTCATGATGACAACATGGAGAAGATAACCAGCAGCAGAGAACAACAAGCACGACTCAAACACTTAAAGGAAACCTGTGGAGCTGGTTCAGATGAATGGGAGCATCCACATTAATGACTGGGAGGCTCAGAGCGCCGATGGCTGAAACCTCACTTTTATCTAAACTCATCAACAGAGATGATGTTACTGGCATGTTTATGTGACTGGAAGGAGAAACTTTTGGCAAGAAGTGTGTGAACATTCAGGAGCCATTAATAAGCCCCCCCCCCCAACCTAGAAGAATAGAATTTACTGTCATATTTATGGATAAATCCACGTAGACTGGCACACGCTGGTTAAACTGAAGTAAAATAAAGAACATACGGGGGGGGGGGGGGGGGGGGGGGGGGGGGGGGGGGGGGGGGGGGGGAGGGAGGAAAGAAGAGATTCTCAGCATGTAACAAATACGGATCCACGATACAGATTTTTAAGGGCCGATACCAATAGTTGCTCATCAGCCTCAGCTGATGGCCGATACAACCTGCTGCTATTTGGGCCCGATATTTGGGGCCGATACCGCATTTGACACTGAAGGATACAATGAAAAGTAGGGATGCACGATATTGAATTTGGCCAATATCCAATATGCCAATTTTTTTTAAACTCATGTGGCCGATAACAGATACCAATATCAATATTAAAGCTGAAAAATAAATGACTAAATATTCATTCCTTGTGCAAAATTAGAAAAATACCTAAACTTGTGTTATGTATTACAAGTCAAACTTAAAGACAGTTGTTCAAACAAAACTAGATGTGCGTTATATCCTAGAACCACCTGGATTTTCTTCTCCCTGAAAAAAAAAACAAAAAACAATATCCTAAAGCAGGGGATATTTGGTTATTTACACAAATGACCGTGTATAAACTCTGTTCACACAGAACATCCTAAAAGAAACTGTCTTTAGAAGTTTTAAAGTCTGTAAAAAAAAAGTTTTTGTTTTTTTTAGACTTTAGAAACAGCAGCCTGATTGGTTAAATATCGGTTAAATATCGGTGGGGTGGCCGATGTCCGATACTCAGTTTTATGGCTGATATAGGCCGATACCAATAGGGGGCCGATTATATTGTGCATACCTAATGAAAAGTGATTTTACAACTCTTTTAATATAAAAAAGAACAAAGCCCTTAAATTAATATATAAAAAGAAACAGTTCACTTTTAAACAAATATCAAATAGAAACATCAAACTCGTTATAAATATAGAAAAAAGGCTCTAAATTATGCCGAGTGGGGGCCAACACACCCAACATATCAGCCAATGCTGATACCAGCCAAAAAATTGGCCTGAAGTATCGGCTGGCCTATGTATCGGTCGGTCCGTAACACATATGTTCCTTTTTATAAGAGATAAAAATATCATTTTGTATGCATTTTCTTTTTAAACTTTTTTTTCCTATAGTTTTGTTGTCATTACAGCACTCAGACCAAGGTTTTACAGGCTTTTGGGGTCTTACGGCTGAAGTGAACGCTACAGGCTGCATCCTCCACAGGCCGGAGTAGTGATGCAGCCGAGCCAGGAATAGAGCCTGATGCAGAGCCACCGCTCCGTTATCTTCCCCCAAACTAACAGAGCTTTCCTTCCTTCTGCTCTAATCAGTCTGGGAGAAAACACAGACCCTCTACTTTCCACCTCAGGCCATTCTCTCAGTACCTTCTGGATAATCAAACATCCTTTAAATGAACTCCTTCAGAGGCTTTACTGTGAACGACGAGAACGGTTCATCCCGTGAGTTAAAGGTCTTCTGTTCATGCATGAATTAATAAAACATCCCTCTGAAAAAAAACAGCTGGAGAAAGCTGGAAAAGAGATTCATCGATCTGATACCTAGATCAGATATCGGCTCTGATACTGACTAATTAGCTGGATCAGATATTTCTTTTCTTTGTTTAAATTAATACACATTTTAAAATATCTTTTTGCAGTGAACCTTACATGGAAGTGTTATTTATTTCTTTTTGTTGCTAATCTATACTTTATTTGTTAATAAACAACAAAAAGTACATTTAAATCTGTGTTAATTTGTTAGTTTTTTTTTAACATCGGTAAATATTTGTTAAGTTTGATGCCTTACATGGTATATGTTTATTTGTTCAACAGTAGCATCAGATCGTATTGGATATACGTTTAGCCCAGGTATCGGCATCGGATTAAATAGAGAAAAACTGGATCGCTGCATCTCTACTTAAAAGATGATAACAGATCTGGATGCTGGATGCAATGATGTGATGCACGATATGAAAAATTTCTACCATTAATTTTCTGCTTTTCATGGCCGATATAGATATGATATTAAAGCTGAAAATGATGTATTATTCATTCCTTATGCAAGATTAGAAAAATACTGCTGCGGCATCTGATGAAGATCCAGAAGTTTCTAGATGCGCCATCATGTTGCACAGTGGGCGTGGCCTAATGTTCCCATGCCCCACGGATTAAAAAAAAAAAAGAAGAAAACAAATAAAAAACAGCATTCTGTGAGTTTGCCAACCCTACTTAATTATATAGGTCAATATTGAGTCAATATCGATATTCAGTTTTAAAGCAGATATCGGCCAATACCGATATCGGCATCTCTAATGCAATATGATGCAAATACTGGATGAAAAGAAATAAAGAAAAGTGAGCTGAATCAGCACTGTAAACACAGAACTACACGACTGGAGATGTTTTCCCTCCTCATCACCGATCAGGTTCTGCCTCAGCCAATCAGAAAGCAGAGTGCTGCTGGTACCGTCTTCCTGGTTGCCTGAGTGAAGTTGAGAGAGAAGAGCAGCCACGAGGAGAGAATCACTTCCCCCTTAAAACATCTTATCTTTTAGTCTCACAACCGCACCTATACAAACACAAGCACATGCACATGCACGCACACACACACACACACACACACACCCCTACCCGGTGTGACCTATCAGCTCTGACACCATGTTGCTGCAACAGGACATTTGATTTAGGACTAACTGGAGTCAAATATCTCGTCTAGATAACAGTTTGGGATTGACTGACACGATATGACACACACACACACACACACACACACACACACACACACACACACACACACACACACACACACACACAGAAACCCGCCGGCTGAAGGACAAATATTTCAACATGCTCTTGCAAAATAGTTTCACCACAGCAGCACGCCTTGATTTTCAAACCTGCCCGAGTAGCTGAGCTTGTTAGCTGAGAGGAAGCACTCTATGTTGATGGATCTCACACACACACCCCCCCACACACACACACCCACACATGTCAGTCAACACCTCTGTGGTAGATTTAATAATCCAGACGTGGTAATTAGCTTATAAATCCTGCTATCAACATATTTACCTGAAGTAAAAACCAGAGGAGAGATGAGTGACAGCCACAGACAGGAACACACCCCCCTCCACGCCGTCTAACCACAACACACACTCTCACCCTTCACCCTCACACCCGTCATCATGAGGAGAGACCACGTTCAGGTGCTCGAATCAAACACCCGGCAGAGCACGTGCCAGCATGTAAACAAGCACTGACCTGCGCAGCACATGAGCGAGTACAGGTGGGCGTTCAGGTGACCTTCGTTCCTGTAGTCGGGCCACATGCTCAACATCTGTGATCTTCCTTCTCCTGCACTCACGCCTTCATCTGAGCTCCAGCAGCATAATCTGCACCAGGAGTCGGATAATTTTAGCAGCAAGACGTCACTGGCAGAAATCTGCCTCCATGGATCCAAAGCGAAAGCTGCAGGGCGAGCACCGGCTGGTACGACCAGTTCTCCGAGTCCTCGCTGTTCTGCTGCACTCGGCTCAGCCGTGGCCTCCGTCCCGAACCCCCGCGGTAGCTGCCATGGCTCCGGGCCTGCTCCTCCGACTCCCTGCCTCTGCCCCGCTCTCTCTCCAGCAGCAGTTGCTGTCCCACGTGTGTCAAAGTCAGCAGCAGCTCCTCCCCCCAGGTCCGGGAGGGACGGCCTCCCTCACCTCAGCTCTACTTCCCTCTGTCACTTGTTCTCACTTTCCAGGCCACAACAGGCGCTCTGTTTTGAGGCTGCTGCTTTATTTTCCCTCTGCTCGTCTCAAAACAGCTGATGTCGAGTAAATCCGCACTTCAGGTCACAGATTGGGGCTCGGAAAAAGCGTGGAGCGCCCCAGAGTCCCGGCCATGTCCATTAAAAATGATGTAATCCACTTTGTTTTTATGTGCGAGCCTCAAAAATACAAAAGAATTCAGACAAATTCAAGAAACGATCGTTCAAGCTGAGACAAGCCAGATGCTGCAGCAGTTCTCCAGTAATTCACCTTCCTTCTTTTCCAGAGAATTTCCTCTCCTTAAGAAGCAAACGCAGCGTTCCCAGCTCACTTATCTTTTCTAAAAAGATCTCAGCTTTCCTGAAACGTCGGCTCTGAAGCTGTGAGAGCGAGGAGGAGGCTGACTTTCGCCGAGAGGCTGGGTGGACTTGTGATGTTGGTTAATTTAATAATAAAAGCTTAACCAGCTCAAGCAGAGTCCTTCATCTCATTAGTAGCATGGGAGATGATGATGATGATGAGGGTGTAATATGTCTGGCTCAGATCCAGATTTATGCTTTCCAGGCAGACGAATACGCAGCAGAGACAACACAAGTTAGTCACGGCCTGAAAGTCCGACTCGGCTCTGAATCCATCCAAGAGCTGAGCCAGACTGGGCCAGACTGGGCCAGACTGGGCCAACGCAGTCCTGAATAACTCCTGCTGTAGACGGAGGCGTGAGGAAACAGGTCTTCAGCGTCTCCGTCCAGGTAACAAACACCTGACCAGGCCAAACTGAGTCACAGCAAGCTCAGACTGACTGGCACAAGCTTCAACTCCTCCTCTTCCTCCTCCTCTCCCTCCGTCATCCTTATCTCTCCTTTCACATCTTCTTCTTCTTCTTTTCCCATTCTTGCCATCACTTTCTTCCTCTCTGTCGTGAATCCGTCCTCTTTCTGTCTCTAAGGGACCATCCACACTAAAAATACCAGACGGAGCTTATGGCTCTAATACCAGGCAACATGCTTATCCCTCGCTCCCTCCTTCTCTCCCATTTTCACCTCTAATCTCTCTCAGTCTCTCCTCAGCGCCGTCTTCCTGTCTTCAGCCTTTCTCTTCTTGTAATTAGATTAAAATCATGAGCCAGGCGGATGTTTCCGAGTGTCCGCTCTCCTCCGATAGCCCAAGAAAATATAAAAGTGAAAGTGAAAATGTTTTATTCCGCTTCTGATTGATCCATCCCTTCTTCCCCCTCACCCTCCTTTCTCTTCCGTTTCTTGTCCCATTTCTTTCTCAAGCAGAGACGAATGCTGCCGGTTAAATATTCAGGATGAAAACTGGGTGAAATCTCCAAACTTTGTCCTGGTGAGAGGCTAAGATGTCCAGTTCCTGCCCAAACCCAGACACCAGACTGAGATCAGAGCCAATCTGCCCTCCTGTGGCCACCAAACACACCTGAGGCTTTAAATGAAGCAAACTGCCACTCAGACATGATGAATGCGATTCAGGGTCAGCGTGGATTTATCTGCGACCCGTTCACAGCTAATCCAGGCAGATCTGACATGAGCCTGCTGCATCTCTGTGAGCTGATTTCATTTAAAACAACCATCTGAGGATCTGCTCTGTCGTCAAAGGCCAGTTTTCATCAGCCAGCTGAACCCTGAACCAACGGTCACCCGACACAAACCGGCCGAGACGTCTCTAAACATGAACTTTTACAACTTCTTGTAGAAACTGTACACACCCGACATGCTTGGCCTGCCAGTGTGACAGCTCTGCTTCCTGCGATGAGAAAAACAAGCTGAGGACCGGAGCAGCGTGCACGCAGCAGCTGTGCTGCAGCTCATCCAGAAAGCACAGACTGAATTAAACAAACAAACATGAAAGTTTAACACCTGACTGCAGAACTGCAGCAAACACGGATGCCAGCAGCCGCGAGGAGACGGACTCTGATGGTCCTGTCTGCAGACAGGAGGCAGTTTCCAGTATGGATGAGAAAAATTAGCAAATTAGCCATCCCAATCAACTTAACTGAGTCATCCAATACACCACTAATGAAGAATAAGGGAATACATCATAGAATTTAATATAAATACTGAAATTATGATTACCACGTGATAAACAGGGAAAGATGTTGACATATATTTATACAGATCCATAAAAAATATTTATATTTTTTATTTATGCAAAATATATTTATCAATACATAAATATATATTTTATACATATTTTAATAAAATATAATTTAAAAAATATTCTTATAATGTGAAATATACAGATACATAAAAATATTGCATAAATATATTTATAAAATTTTTTAAAAATATTCTTATATATGTAAAATAAATTTACCGATACATAAATATATTTTATAAATATTTTTATAAAATCACATTTTTAAAAACATTTTGATTATGTAAAATATATTTAAAGATACAAAATATATTGTATAAATGTATATATATTATTTTCCTCCCTTATCTTAAGTCTTTTATGACCCTTCAACAAGAGGTAGGGCTGGAAAAATAATAATTATGATTTGTTTGACTGATGCTGAAATCACAATTAATATACTCGATCATTCATTGATTTTTTTTTTCCCCCCCCCCAAGTGTTTATTGAACCACCAAAATTCAACCTCAAATACAACTTTAAAGAAACACAACTGGAAATAATTTAGAAATAAGTAAAGGAGTAAAATAAGAATAATATATTAAAATAATAATAGCAATAAAAATTATTTCCCAGTCTACTTGTTTTCCTGTTCTGTACTCCCTGCAATTTGCTTTCTGTAAGTTCACTAGTTTGTCTACTTCAGGATTAATCATTTTTCTTATTTCTATTACAGTGGTTCTATGATTGTGAGAAGGCAAAATTGAAATCACCATCAAAATTCGATTAATTGTCCAGCCCTAACAAGAGGTACCTAAATAAAAAAAGGTAAAATAAAATAAAAATGTCATTTATTACCATGAGGGCTGGAGTATCAAAAGCATCAAACATGATTCTGTTCATGTTTTACCAAACAGTGATGCATCAGGTCTGAGAAACTGCACCTCAAATATAACCTATCAGGCATTAAAGGGTTAAGGATGCATCCGTGGTTGGATAACTTTGGCTGGGAAGGAGCCCTTGTTGTTGTTTTGTTTTTTGTCACATACAACAAGAGGGCGTCACATCATGCAGTAACAAAGCAAAACCTCCAACTTCCACCTGGAACATGAAAAGCCACCAACACCTGAAAAACCGGCTTTCACCTCCGGCTCCATGACTGGAAGCTTATGGTGCCTCTGACCGTCTCTCCTGGCAACACCATCCTCGCTGCTGCATCGATCAACCTCATTGATCTGCCCTCATGTCACTGCTCACATTTCCCTCCTGGTGTCTGAACCAGCTGTTCCAGTCAGATGGAATCAGTCACAGTCCCAAACTGGACTTTGTCCTGTGATTTTTTTCCAATTAGAGGACACGTTTAAAGATGCAACAGCCACTAAAATCATGTCAAATGGACTGGTTACCACAGACTTTACACAGGACTTTGCACAGTGAGTATCGGTTGCTATAGTTACATAATGACTACTTGCAGCCGGCTTTAAAAGGAGCATTAGCGCAGGGTCTAAATTACAAAAGCAAAATGGAATTTGTTTGGAGCTGCAGGAATGAGTTAGATCAGTGTTTACTGCAGGAGGTGAATAATGAGACACATGATGAAACTGAGCAGCTTATTGGCAGCACAGCGACTCATTGTTTAACGTGGAAAACGCAGCCTGAGACGCACACAGGAACCTGGATTAACAACACTGATGATTAGCATCTCCCCCTTTGACTCGGACATGAAATCCTGCAGCACAAAAAGCATAAAAACTGTCTCGCTACAAGAGATGAAACCTTTAAGCTCCTGACTGTAAAAGCTGCTTTGCATTCCACTAAAACTAAAATAGAAAAGGTGAGGTGAGAAGTAGCAGCACGCAGGCGGCCATTAGCATCACAAACACTGAGGTTGATGATAAAAGAATGAGTTAATGACAGCAGAAAGGGTGGAGCCTGAACAGGAAGCACATGGAACGAGTGTCAATCTTCCCCTTTTTGCAACGATGAAGCTCTAAATCACATCTGAGGAAGAAGAGCTGCAGTTTACCGGGTTCAGAGCCGAGGGATCGGCGGCGGCGACGGTACAACCAAAATCCAGCTGCGGTCACAAAGTGGAGGGCCACCACCAGGATCGGCGTGATGACTGCAGGGTCCGACAGATAATCCATGTGGTCTAGGATGAGCAGATCCTCCTAAAACGTCTCTAAGCGGCACCGTTGTCGTCAGCGGCTCCGACTGAAGGTGCTAAACGTCCCGAACTCTGGTCGGCATGAGGGAAACTTCTTCTTCTTTCACTTCCTGCGTGTTCAAACTCTCCCTTCCTCCTGCATCTCTACTTCCAAACTCCACTAGTGAACAACTTGTGAGCCCTTCTCTCCATTCAGACGCCCTCCCTCCCCTTGCTCTCTCTCTCTTTTCCACCCGGTGTGAATCTCGCTCGCCCCGACAGTGAATTCCTTTCCCCTGAAACAAACGCCAGACTCAAACCGTTACTCAGAGCAGCGTTTGAGACGTGTAACGGGACAAAACGCACGGAAATGTGAGTGTGTGTCGTTGCCTCACCCTCTGCAACCGCAGGAGAGGCACCCAGTTGTTCCTGTGTGTACGTGTGTGTGTGTACATGTTGTTTTTAGCCCGTTCATGTCGAAGCATCAGTGACTTCTTCCATATATCATCCAGCTCTTTCATGTTTATGTGCTGCCATCAGGTACACATGCTAACAGGACTGTGTGAATAGTGTGTTTGTGTGTGTATGAGTGTGTATTTGTGGTTAGGGGGGGGTGTGTGTTTACCTCTGTTGCTATGAGAGAGCAACGCATCCTGTGTGTGATATTTATTAACGGCTATCTTTGAATGATGTCTGCTGACTGCGTCGGCATGCTCTGAAGCTGTGAACAGGGGTGTGTGTGCATGTGTGTGTGTGCATGCATTGCAGTGTGATTCAGCATGATTCAGGGGTGGGGGCTGTTACAGTTCCTCTCACCTCGTAGGGAATTGTGTGTGTGGGCATGCAGACAACTTATCAGGTCGGTTCTGGAGGCCTCTCGAGTTTTTGTCTTAGCAACCAAACGATAAACAACTGCCATAAATCTGATGATGTCATCACCAGCTGAAAGTCTTCACTTCCCGTTTCAGAGGAAACTAGTTTTAACTCTGATTCATCATGATCAGGCCGACAGTTTGGAGTTATACATTTGACTCCAGATGAGAATAAAGTCTTCCGGTAGGAGAGAATAATGAGTTCCCTTCTAATCAGTTTCTTCTTAATCATCCTGGTGAGATGACACGATGACATAATCACTCCAGCTGATTATCTGGAGTTTCCCCTCATGTTACGATCAATTAGTCCTCACATTATTATTATCTTACTAGTCGTGTCCTAAAATATCTGTCATGAAAATCAGGAAAATAAATAAATAAAACATGTTTCCCTGTGATGATGCCCCATCAGAAACTGTCTCCATGGAAACGTGGCTGTCAGAAAGGCTGAAGTAGGTCACATGACCCAATAACTGGATTGAAGATCAGTGGAAACAGGTCTGATGGAGGGACGGATCCTCCCCAGGGATCTCAGACTGTCCTGCATGTTTTAAAGCTACAGTTTATAACTTTAAAAAAAGAATATTTAATTGTCATATTGACTAAAACTGTCCGTACGCTCAGACAGCAGGACATGAGACATGTAATCTGTGAGAAAAAATGGCCCTGCTGGTCATAAGAATCCACCGCTACTGAGCTAAAGCAACCAATCTGAACCAGAGGAGTGTCTGACATCTGTCAATCACTGCCCCCACACACCCGGCATACCGCCCCCTCCCTCCGTTCAAGCTGCAACAGCCACCCGCAAAGGAGAAACTGTCCTTACTGCCACTGCCAACGACTGTGGACACGGCAAAGACATAAAAAAGAAGATGAGCAGGGAGGGTATGCAGAGTAGGGATGGGTGATATGGACTAAATTATGTATCAGGATAACAGCAAAAAAAGAAAAAACCCCAAAACCCTTGGCCACTCTTAAAATAAGTGAAAAAAACGAAGAAGAAAAAAAAAAAAAGATTTTGCTTTTAAACAAGTTCTTATACAGTATCTCACTGAAATGTTTCTCTAAGTAATTTTGTCTTATTTTGAGTGTGATGAGATATTTTGACTACAAATTAGAAAAATATACTTGCTAAGATTTGAGTTTTTTGCAGTGTGAGCCCTAAAATAATACTAGAAGACATGAAACTACATAAATTAAGTCCAAGTAGTACACCCGTATTGCAAAACTGTAAGTCTGAAATATGAGAACAATTTGACATTTATTCAAACGCTGCAAACAGCAAAAATAACTATAAATTACTGTAAATACAACGTAATAAGTTGAATTTATCGTTTTTATCATGAGATGTCAAATCATTACCGTGGGGAATTTCTTTGACGATATATTGCACACGACAACAAATCGCCCATCTCTAATGCAGTGATATGAAACTTGTGTTGCTTCAAATTTTCAGGCCAAGTCTGCTCTTCTGTCACAGTTATAGACTTCAGCTTTAAACTCAGTTTCCAGCATCGGGTCAGGTTTGGTCCGGTAAACCCTGATCTCTGTCCCTGATCATCTTCCTGGTAGGCAGAAGAGGAACGAGACCCAGAAACAGAGGACGGAGAACATCCAGCAGGTTGAGCTCTTGTGGCTTTAAACAAAAAAATCCACCGTTTTTTTAAACATAAACTCGCACACAAAATGATTCTTTCAACCAATCAACGGCAGCGTGTCGAGCTCCACCCTTTCGGGTCGGATCGGTAAGAACGAGACCGTAACAGAAGGTCCCAAAACAGTTGGATGGGTCAGCTATTCTGGCATGATCTGACCCGGACCTGTCGGTGGAAACAAGGCTTTAAATGTTTGATTCAAACGAATCCCACAGCCTGTTTGGTTCTGCACAATGAGCCGTTAGTTTGAGTCGTGTGTGTTGGAGGAGGAAACATCTCAAACCTGCAGGACCAGAGTCAGAGGACTCAGTTTCTGCCTCATTAAGAAATTATTGCAGTTATTTTTGGTTGTTCACAGATAAAAAGCAAACTTTGGCTCCAGAGAGCGACATCAAAATCTACATTATCACACGACTTACGGTCACGACCTCCATTATTCTTAAATGTCGCTCCACCCACCTCTGCTCAAACAGTGACTCATTCATTCACTATTTATAAGATTAATTTAACAATTCTGGGATGAAACTTGTAGAGTTTTCCAGCATGTTTACACGATGATCTTTGTTACAATACCCAAACATGCTTGCTTGTTGTAGCACTGTGCAAAAACCAAAGAATCAGAATAAAATCATCATTCTTAAGCACATTACTCGATGCTGATAACTTGATGAATGAGGTCAAAGTTCAACTCAATATATTAACCCCAACAAAACCAGATGAAGCGTGAGGTGGAAGACTGAGGAGGAAACTCAGCAACCACATGTCAGCTGTGGTAAAAGTGTGATGTCGCCACTGTGGGGCAGAAGAGACCAGCATGTGCACGTCGGGCCGCAGGATGCAACACCGCCAACGCACCACAACACCATCACAGCAACCGGCTCTCACAGCAGCAGCAGCTTCACGCAGACGTTCAGGTTTTCCTGTTCACATCAACACTTCTGATCTGGTTTTATTTCCCCCAAAACAACAACAAGCCCATAAAGACATTTCATCAACCTATTTACTTTTCTTACATTTACACAATTTTATCTTTATATTCCATCTACTTTTTTTTTTACAATGATTTGAATGAGGTGATAAAACACAAAACAAACAAAAAAAAAAAACTGGGAATGGAAAGAAAAGAAAGATGCTGCTGGTTTTGATGCAGATGAATATATAATTATATTCAAAGCTTTTCTTCCACACATTTCACACTTTTTCCCAGTTGTCAATGAAAGTATCTTCTTCTAATCTGAGAAAATAAGTTATTTATAGGACTGTTCATATTTCAACAACAACTTTCAACCATTCCACTAGAGACAGCGGATCAGTCTGAACCAGTTTTTTGTTGGTAAGTTTTCATTCAGCAGTGGTCCCTAAACTCTGGAACAGCCCCCCCCCCTCTCCAAGCGGATGTGCTCAGACTGTAGCCGAATTTAAAACAAAAATAAAAACTTTATTTGCTTTGGCTTTCGACACGTCAGCCTTTTATGACATGTTCTGGTTGTATTTTATTCCAAACTTTTAATTTTTAAGATTCTATTTTTTAAATTTTCACATTATTTTAGACTTTCATGCGTTTCTTGTTACAGCGCTTTAATAAATGAAAGGTTTTAAATGTGCTTTATAAATAAACTGTGAACTGATTTGATAGTTTTTAATGTGACATATAATACAATATAATTCACATTTTCCCCGACACATCCCACAGCACATGTGAATGATCACCTGAGTTTATTTTGTGGTATTCTCTTTTAATTTTTCATATCCGGTTGAAGTCTCTCCATTTTCCTGAATTTTAACCCTTTGAATCCTTCAAATGTCCAGTAAAGCGAGCTGTATGATGGAGAGAAACTTCACATTTCCCCCAGAAAAGAATCTCTAAGTTGCAGGTATCGGAAGAAAATCAGTTTTTCCCAAATAATACTGATTTTTTTAATTATTGGAGAATCAAACTGCCGTCTTCGATCACAGTGCACGCTACTCATTTTCCTTTGTTATCCCCAAATCCTGAATCCTGACTGATTCTAGCATCATAATCAACCCAACTCCACATCTGAACCTGCTTCTCTAACTTGCTTTACTTCATTTTATCAAACCATTTCAATATCTTTTATATACAGGGCTCTGTTTATTTCTGTCAAGGCTAGGAGGTCAAAGGTCAGCTTTAAGCCCCTCCCCTCTTGCAGACACGCTGTCAGGATGATGTGGGGAGGAAAGAGAGCTGGAGGGATGGACGGAGCAGGGACAGGTCAGGAGAGGAACTGCAGGTGCTGTGTTGGTCATTTGTTTGGGACTGAATGAGCCTTTTCATCCTCATATCAGAGAGAGAAATCTCACACACACACACACACACACACACACACACACAAACAGAAAACACACACCGGCTTTGTGATCGACCTGTGCAGCCTCTCTACTGCCTGCTCCATGATCAGACCCAGAGAAAGCTCACAGCGTCATCAAAGCAGACAATTAAATCACACGGAACTCCCAGAGACCGAACAACGGCGATGTGGGACACGTCCTCCCGTCTCTCCCTCCCCCAGTACGACTCGATCCACCCAGTCAGCATCCTCTCGCTATGCAAGGTCACCCTGACACACATGAGAATGCAAGCGCACGTACTTCTGCAAATAAACTACGTCTGCACGTCCTCGCGTCTTCCCGCGATAACGCTGCAGCAACCAAATTTCTCTCCTCGCTCACAAAGAGACGCTTTGCAGGCAGAGCCATAAACTGTATCTGGGTATGGAAATGCTCTGGAGGCCGAGTGCAGGAGGGGGGAGGAGGGGGTGTCCATGTTGCTACAGAAGGCTGTTAAAAAGCTGGATTCTTTTTCCACTTAACATAAACTTAACCTCATTAATGTGACGGAGACTTGTGATAAAAAGTTGTCATCCGTGTGTTCGTGGTTGGGTTTTGTGACGCAGAGTCACAGCTGTGCGAGGCCTGATGCCAGCTGCACGGGGAAACGGAGAAAACAAGTTGACGGAGGGCAGAAAGGAGGACGAGCAGCAGGATGAGGAAGAGGACGGTCACAGCAGCGTGATGCATCCTCTAACCTTGGCCTGTCATGGTCACATCAAAAATTACAGCCCCGTACTTCCTCCTCTCTTCCTGGCCTCAGCTGCTCTGATTAATGTGGCGTTCAGTGCACCTCGGAAATCTCGCCACTTTAAACGTTCATGATGAAAACGATGCATTTTATGTTTGCTGTCTTTTTGGTAAAGGAAGTTCCAGACTAGTTCATAGGGCTGCTCGATTATGGAAAAAAATCATTATCATGATTATTTTGGTTAATATTGAAATCACAATTTCAAAAAAGGATTATTTTTATTAACACGCTGCTTTTATTCAGCATTTCTGTTTCAGTTAAAAGAAACTTTTTTTTAATTTGTGCAAAAAATAAGCAACAAATATGCAACTTATAGCTGTTTTGCAATTTATAAAACATATGAATAAAATAAATATATTTTGAATATCAAATAAATGTAAAAAATATAGAAAAACAATCTTCTCGCTGTGCAAATCCAACATTTTTACTAATGACACCCAACAAATTTTAATGGGTGGAAGCCACTGAAATGAACTTTAACTTCAGAATAACTTTCAGAAAATCTGTAAAGAAAAATAAACAAATTGTTTTAACTCGGTTATATGAGTTTGGAGATCGTTTGACACAATAATTTAAATCGCGATCAAATTTCAATTAATTGCATAGCCCTACTAGTTAATCCCACTTCTGTGGTGTTATATTTGATTTTTCTCTGTAGGAAGTCTGAATTTCTGAGTTCCAAGCCGCCACTGAATGCAGCACACTTACTTTTGCCAGGCTGAGCAGGATTACATATCAGCCTCTACTCTCCAATAACGAGTCCAAAATGCTGCATTTTTGCATCATCATCAAAAGATGACATCTTCTGCCATTTTAGTGGTGGGAGGGGGGCAAATAAGACCAAACACCGCCCCGTAATGCAACTAAACCCTCAGTAATAGTTGCTTTCTGTTATTACATAAGGACATTACAGTTATCTGGATGCAAACGCTCTGATTCAGCCAGCAGAAATGCAGCTCCAGCTTCGTTGCCGTGACGACCATCGGCCTTGGATGCTGTCCCCGTGCAGCTGTGGGACCTCTGACATCTCTACCGGTAAAATGAAGCAGAAAAACTTCCTGTCTGGAAACCGAGCTGGCCTTCTGAGTCCTGACCCACCGATCTGGGTCTGAACCGGGACAGAAAGTACCAGCAGGGTGGATGTTGTCTTCACCGCTTCACACCAGGACACCATGAAACAGCAAAACTGATGATTCTGGGATTCTGTCTGAAGTCTGCAGGGAAAACTGGAGCCACTTTTAAATGCAGCCACACTTTGAGAGGAGCTGAGCGGTACTGGACTCTGCAGTTAGGGGGCAGACTGGGACCAGTAACGGACCAGCTGCAACATTGATTTTTCCTGCACATCTATTTACTCAGCAGAAAACAAAGTTTAGTCTCAAACTTGGATCCAACAACAGCAAACTTTGTCTTTTTTTGATCTGAATCTAATTTTCTCTCATGTCTAAACTTTTCAGACTGCAGATGTTGACTGAACAGCAGACAACGGAGCAAAAAGTGACTAAAATTCCCAACCAGAAAACTGCAAAACAATATAAAAAAAGTCCAGAATTATGTCTGATATTTAGTAAAAGATGACCAATGCAAGATTCATGCACACAAAAACACAGAGTTTCGCTCATTCCAGACAAATAGAGGTCAAACAGTCATGAATCAGCCTCAGACGGATGATTATTCAAGCTCGGCTTCTCGCACAGCAGCGGGACGGATGGATGTGAAGATCGGCTGAGCTGATCCAGGCTGAACTGCACAGCACACATTAGATCAGGGCTCTGCAACCTTCAAAATCCAAAGAGCCATTTTTGCCCTCAACACAGCCGCAAATATCACAGGAAAAAAGACAAGCTAAAATTTCATAGAAATATCTACGAAAGGAAATGTGCTGTAATTTTTCGAAAAGCCACAACTTTAATTGCACTTTAAAAGGGGAAGTTCGGTTTTTGTCAACCTGGACCTACTTTGTAGCAGGAAATACCTTCATATCCTCACCCAGACAGTTTTGGGGTAACTTGAATTCCTTCAGCAGATATTTAGATCCACTCCAGATCAACGTATGTCCAATATGATGTAAGTGATGCGGGCAACCGTGCGCAGCCTCTAAATAAGGCATTATCTGACACAAACTCCTTCATTTCACCAATGTTTTGTACAAAACATTAGTCAGTCCCCCCTGTAAACTCAGAGCAGCTTTGAGTTGCTCATTTGCGGTGATCTGTCCTTATTTACAGACATTTACTCGGTATGGTGTCGCATATCAGTGATGTCATCAAAGCCACCACTCAAGTTAAAATTATTTTATGAAAAAACTGTTAAAAACCAGCTTTTATTACTATATCAAAATGGTTGGTCCTCTATCATTTTAAAGCTGATGTTTGTGGCTCCAGAGCTGCAGGTTGCAGACCCCTGCGTTAGATCCTCTGTATCTGTAAGGCCTCTAAACTTTAAAAGCATGAAGTTATTAAGATGTTCTAGATTTGTTTTCAAGATCCAATTCAACAGGTTCAAGGAGGAGATTTGCGTGTTTTCTTATTTAATTCTCATAATGTCATCAATAATCGAAGGTAAGTCACTTTTCTGACTGTCTGGCAGGAGATTGTTGTTACTTTACTCCTGATAATTAAATGAGTTATGTTTTAACATGAGAGTTAAGCTGCCGTCACTCGTCCTGAGGCCGAAGCAGAGCCGGCCGTCATCAGACAGACGGTCAGACAGCGATACCTCCAGATGCCATTAAGAGATTAGAGGACGGAGAGGAGGATGAAACAGGAGAGGAGAGAGGACGAGTTTCCCCCAGATAAACTAACAAGGAGGGATTAACAGGATCTGACTGGAGGTTTCACACAAAGCACACAGAGATGACAGCGGCGGTGATGACAGGTGGGAAGCTGACCCACCTGGAGACAGACACCAGGTCTCCCAGCTCATTTAACCACCAGTCGTTTACAGTCTTCTTCCACAAAACCACGACGCTGGAACGTTTCCTAAAAGCAGACAAAGCTGATTTCTACTGAGCCGTGTTTCAGGAAGCGACAGGACGGGGTTTTACCGACAGAGTAAAACAACTGGGTCACAAGTCAAGCGGCTGAGACTCCTGCAGGCGCTGAAATTCATGGGAGAGAACCGGAAACCAGCGCGTAGATACAAACACGACGGAGCCGATGCTCCTGTTTTCAGGAAACAAAGCCCAATTACTCCCGTCCTCCTCCTCACCCTGCATGATAGAAGACAGGAACAAAGACTGGAGCGGCTAACCTCCCCCTGGGTCGCACCGACTCACCAAAAATAGAGCAGTTTAACACAGAATGAAGCTGCAGCCACAAAACACAAGAATGAAACTGTAGAAATGTTGAATATGAAGTTAAACCAGGACAGTTAGCTTTGCTTTTACAGAGACAAGGACACAAAACTGCCCACAAACACAACATTGGGATGATTGACGATTAAAGCGGTTTGTAAGAAGTTGGTGCTCTGATCTGGAGACTGAAGACCTCTCCATCACTTTCAGCATCAGGTTGAGGAGCCTGAAAATGAGGATGCTGACCTTCAGGGCTGAGACTGGCTGGTCAGATCAAAAGCTCTCGGCTGTATGAAGGCGTTGACAGCAGGGAAAATAACTCATTAACTCATTTCATCACACAGTCTGATGCACATTCAAGTCATTGACCTGACTCGGCTGCTCTGTTACGGCCCCTCGTAAAGACAAACAAGTCAAATACTTCCTGGTGATAGAGTTCCAGCAACATCTGGCTATAGTCTATGGAGGAAAAGAGTCCAGTCAGGATTCGTTTCCACATCAAACAGTGGAAACAAACCAGGAAAGACAGTTTCTCCTCTATTGCACATCAATAATTTAAGTATTTTTTCACTTATTTTGTTTCATATATCACCTCAACATCATCATTACCTTGATTCAAAGGTTTTGGGAGTCTGAAGACAAAGATAACGGACATAACTGGCCACCATGTTGCAAGTCCAGTCCTGCATCATGCCAGCAGGATGGTGGTCCGGCTGATGTGTTGTACCAAACACCTTCACTTCGCCAAGAGGAGCTTCATGGATACAAGTCTCCGCTTGATAATTAGATATTTTGCTTTATTATTAAATTAATCTGTTTCTGAGTCTACAAATTAACTCTGGACCTAACAAGAAGGGCAGGGGAAAACAATAAGACGGTAGAAGAGCCGGTCTCCATGTTGCTTTCTACTGTTTACTAAACCTGAAGTTTATTATATTCAGGATGTTATAAAAGCAATTTAAAAAATAACAGTTAAGAAAAAATTCAATACATAAATACAAATAAAAATAAACTACATGAAAGCAAAACATAATTAAAAGAAAGAAATTAAATAAAAAATAAAAACAAAAACAAAATGCGAAATCAAATTTAATAATAAATTTTAAACACATCAAATTAAAATGCAGCAAATAAAAAAAAAAAAAAACAAAAAATACTACATAAACAATTTTTTAATACAATATAAAATTTAATAAAATAAACAAAACATTAAAAATAAAAATGAATCAAAAAATAAAAGTAAATAAAAAAAAAAAATAAAAGTCAATTTTTAAAAAAAAGATGAAAATTAAACTAAACTGAATAAAACCACTAAACAAAACTGAAATAAATTAAAAAATTTAAAATCATATACAAATTCTAAAAAAAAAAAAGATTAAGAAATTTTTGAAAACGGGAAATAAAATACAGTAAATATAAGATAATTTTGTTGTAAGGGGGAGGCAGAGTAATGATAAGAAGAGCTGCCACTCTGAACTGCCGGGAAACATTTGCACAGATAGATGGTGGGAACGGAAGGAGGAGACGGACTGCTGAGGAAAGAGGAAGACGGAGCGATAAATTTATGACCTTGTGAGAAAGGGGAAGGAAAAGAATACGCTCCATCCAAACTCCTTTGGTTTTAGGGCTTTAGTTAATCACACGTTAATGAGCAGAAAAGGCAGCCAAAGCGAGGGATGGACACGTGAAGAGAGAAGGAGACGAGGCAGCCAGAAACACAAAAATCCATTTAAATTAAGACAAATTGAAGGACCGGGAGAGGAGGAAGATGCTGAAGAAATAAATTATGGACGAAGGAAGAAAAGGGTCAGTCCAACTGGAAGAAAAGCAAATAAATAGCTGAGAAACAGGTGGGAGGTCAGAGGAGGCTGCAGCAGGTAAACAGAAAATTCAGGATTTTCCAGAAGATTCCCAAAGCAGAGACACATTCCTGCTTCACTTCAACTCGCTTGTCAGGAGCAGACAATGAATCAGGAGATAAAGAGGAGCAGGAGGAGGTGTGTTTGTGACAGCAGCGGAGGAGGAGGAGGACATCCCACGAGAGGGAGACGAAGATGAAGAAGGCAAACACTTTGACTATGAGGTCAGAGGATGTGAAAAGACGAGGAGAGGCAGAAAGACAAAAAGAGAGGAAATAAAAGGGACGAGGGCAAAGAAAGAGACGAGTGTAGACAAATACAGAGGACCCCGCCACATAACCATGGCAACCAGGGTCTTCATTTTACCCACAGCTGTTGTCGTTGCCATGGACACCCCTCAGTTAGGGCCCAGCCTCCAACCACTGATCACCGTCCATCCTCCGGCTTCTCATGAAGCTCTTGACCCGACCTCCTGAAAAAGCTGCAATTACCAGGCTGTCAGAGCCGCGCTGGCAGTGAAGGCAACATTTACATTCAGAGGCGTCCGCGGTGCCTTCACTGCCATCACGTCAATACAGAGGCATCCGTGGTGCCTTCACTGCCACCACGTCAATACAGAGGTATCTATGATGCCTTCACTGCCACCACGTCAATAGAGGACAGAATTTACAGAAGCCATAAGTGCAGGAAGAGAACATTTCTACTGAATAAAATCAAAGCTTTACTTATAAAAAAACAGTGTTATTGAAACATAAGTCCATCCCATCTCTCCCAGAACGAGGACTTTGTGATGCCTTTAGGGCCTTTTGTTCATTTCAACTGACAGCAAACAACAAATCTCCAAACACAGACAACTTCATCCTTTTCTCCGGGTCCAAAACCATCCATCAGCTTTCTGTGTGAGAGATTTGCAGCCTCTTCATCGCTTCTTCCTCCCTTCCAGTAACGTCTACGCTTCTATCAGCTGGTCTTCCTCAGACTCCTCTGATCTCTTAATGGTTCTGGTGGTTAAACTGTCCTGAACGCAGCTCGTTAAATAAAGAAAGTAGCTTGGAAACTAAAGAAAAGAAGAAAAAACTCCGTCTTACTCATGGAGGACTTTGTTTTACGAGTCTAAAAGCGGGTGTGTGTGTGTGTGTGTGTGTGTGTGTGTGTGTGTGTGTGTGTGTTTTAGGCCGTTTTACGGTCGATGAAGCCGTCAGAGGGCAGATGAGGCTGATATGTAGGACAGCATGATGGAGAGACGGTGCGTTTGTGTGACTGTTGGACCACCAACGCTGAAGCTCCCGTTAAAGCCAAGTTCAAACTCCCCAATCACCAGCACATAAACATAAATTATCAAGATGTCACACCTTCATTATTTTATGATTGTGACTTGTTGTAAAGCTACAGATAAGAAGTGGCTGCTGGTGCAAAACCTCCAGGCAGCTGCTGACAACACAGTGAGGAGAAGTGAGAAAGAAGTAGCTTTTCATAGTAATTTATATTTTTTTAAAAACATGCAGAAACGTGGAGATGTTTGGATCTAAAAGACCAAAAAAAGTATTTTTTTAAATGCATTTAAATTTTATTAAAAATATATGAATTTTTCAAATAAAGAAGATCTATATTAAAAATGTATTAATAGAAGTGATCAACTTTATATACTTTTTTAAATATTTTTAACTTATATATATATATATATATATATATATATATATATATATAAAAATACATTTTCATTTTATATCTGTATAATACTTAAAATTTATCTTATTTTTATTTAACTTTTTTTTTACATTTTTATTTATCTATTTTCATATAATTACTCATGTACATGTGTATTTGCAACTTCCAGACTACAATGGTTTAACAAAATCAAACCAAATTCAGCTAGATTCAGCAGATACCAGCTAAAAAAAAAAAAGCAAATATTGGCCTCAAATATCGGCCGGCAGATGTATCGGCCTATCCTTAGTTTGTTGTGATTCTGACCTGAACTGACTCACCTCATCAAACAAACATTTTTTCATGTACCCTCTCTGTTGTTTCTCCAAGTACCCTGTGAAGTACATGTTCCCCCATTTGTGAGAAATTTAATGTCAGAAATTTGTAAAAGTTTGAAGAACTTTATGACTTAAACAGTAAAAAAAAAGTCATTTTACTTCAAGCATCAACTGAATGCTTCAGCATCAACTTCACAAAATAGGGTGCACCGTGATCGGTGGACATCGGTCGGCCGATGTTGCCTCGTTACTGCATCGGCCATCGGCCAATAAAAATGATTTCGCCGATGGAGTGGCCGATTTTATATAGCCTATATATATATATATATATATATATATATATATATATAGTGAGTTACATGTGTCATCCACACTGTGCTTAAGAAAATCTTTTCCCCTCTTTTGGGAGGTGGGGGGAGATACTGGTAGAAGGCATCCCGCCTTTCCTCTGGAGAAACGAAGATGGGCGGTCGTGTGGCAATATTTTACTGTTTTAGAAAAAGATCAGCGTTACATGTTTGCAGTACATGCTCAAAATATTTTTTATTGGGCCATGAAAATAATCTATTGAGTATGTTTTTGTTTATTAGGCTAAAACCACTAATTTTGTTGGGCGATATACTGAAGCATTCTTTTTAGTGATTATCAGTCCCAGGTTTTGAAAAGTTTTCAGAAAAGAGCTTGTTATAACTAATGTCAACCAAAAGTGACATTAAAGTTGTTTCTGTTTATAATTGGTCCGATTGAATTTGTGCTATTAAGGGTAGACTGAGGAGGAGCTGAAAGACTTGTAAATTTTGTGGCACAAAGAAAGTAATAAATAAAAATAAAAAATGGCACGAAGTAGTTAAACACGGTCGGTATGGCCCAGATTTTCACAATCGGGCATCCCTACAAAACGTGTCTTTACTCAGGGGTGCCCAAACATTTGCACACCCCTGCACCAACAAACACTGCTGCTGTCGTTAATGAAAGCAGGGAATGACGTTTGTTGGTGGGGGAGCAGCGGGGATGCGGAGTGATAATTGTTCCACGTTCCCCGTGTTCATGGCGAGTCGGTACGTTACGAGGACGGACAGTAATCCTCCTTTAACGAGCTCACGGAGAGGCGGTTTATTAGGAAAACAAGGAAAACTGGTTTAACTTCAGCTGCTTGTGGAGAGAGGGATGAAGGAACGGAGAAAAAGACGAAGATGTTGGGGGGGGGGGGCTTTCATGATCGATTACCGTGCAACATTATTCTGCAGCAGAATTTTAATATTACCGATATTAAAGGTGAAAATGTGGATCTGTGTCAGCCATGAGCAGCAGAAAAATATCGGTT
This sequence comes from Atherinomorus stipes, assembly GCA_023101725.1. Classification (NCBI taxonomy): domain Eukaryota; kingdom Metazoa; phylum Chordata; class Actinopteri; order Atheriniformes; family Atherinidae; genus Atherinomorus; species Atherinomorus stipes. The sequence goes on from JALJCO010008892.1 coordinate 367,409, forward strand.
ATCGGTATCTGTTAAAACTTTTCATATTGTGTATCACCAAATACATCCCCGTCATCATCTTCAGCTTCTCTTCAACATGCCGGTGTGTCAGTCAGAGAGCTGAGCTCAGTGTCAAGCTGAGATAACGATACGTTCCCACGCCGCCTCCAGGAAGCGGCGCCCGGGGACACGGGCGTAAACAGGAAGTAGTAGCAGGGAGCAGACGAAACTTCATCCCTTAGAGGCAGCAAGGAGACGACACAAACACCGCAATGCTGCCGCCTCCTACCAGATGCTGCATTAAAAAAGCATGAAAGGGATTCCAGAGATTCACCAGCAGTCATGTGACAACCTGACAGGCCGGATCGGACGTAAAAACCACCAGAGGAAGAAAGCGTCTCCACATTCCTCAACCAGATTTTAATCTGCCGAACCAAATCTTCCCGCTTCTTCTGCCAACTGAAAGGAGACACATCATGCACTTATTTTTCCCCAGATAATAATTTCCTGATTTATTTACATCAAAAACACTATTCTAAATCAAAAAGATCTGAATGTATTAAACCAGATGTGACCATATTTGGGCAAAAGGGCGGAGCAAAGAGGATCCTTGCAACCTTATTAGACGATGACGAGTTTGTGGGAGTCAAATGTCTATTTAACTTAAATTTTAGGGATGCATGATAATTATCGGGCCAATAACAGGAAATTATTACGTCATTCCGATAAGTCAGATATCATGACAACTTACCCTGATAACTTATACCCCATACAGTTGACCACTTCATCTTCTTATTTTAGAGGCGAGTTACCCCATACAGTTGGCAGGGGTGGAAAAAAAATTGATACACTAAAATATCGCAATATTTTGATAAACCAATATCATATTGATATTCAATAATGCAGTATCAATCTATTTCACAAACCAAATCTCGCTACGTAACGATGAGATCTTGTGAGATTTTGTTGGTAAAATAGATCAATACCACGTTTTTAAATATCAATATGAAATCGGCATATGAAAATATTGTGATATTTCAGTGTGTCAATATTTTTTCCCACCCTTAACAGTTGGAATATTTGATGTAGTATAATTAGGTATGAATGTGTGTTATCGGTATTGGTTATTGGTACCAGCTTTTAGGGGCTAAAATTTATCAGTTATCGGTTTAGAAAAATGGTTATCGTGCATCCCTTTTAAATTTCTAAAAAAAAGATAACCAACATATTGGAGAGTGACTAATTGACACCATGACGGCTCCAGTGAACTTGAGCTGAAGCAGATTTGGAGCCGGTCTCGGAGCTGAAGGCCCTTCCACAAATGCTTCACATGGCACCAGATGACTATATCCATCTTTTACACAGTCAATGGTTTCATCTAGAGATATCCGATATTATTGGCCTACCAATATCAGCATTGCAATGTGATATAGGAAAATATCTGGATTTATTGTACCAACATTTCTGCCAATAAAGATTTCATTAGTGGACCTTGTTGTTCCATTAGCAGCAGTCCAGCATTTATAAAAGTCCCTGTTATTGTGGAAGAACTTCATTTCCCAGCATTCCTTTCAGAGTCATGTGACTACAGTGCAGCTGCTGCTGCTACAGACTGACTTGCTTTGAAGCCGTTTATAATATATCTGGTTTTAAGTTGTTGGTTAAGTTAACAAGTTGTCAGAAACATCAGAATTAGCCACATGTTGGGTAATACCTGCTAGTATCTGACATCTGGCAGCCAGATGTCCAAAATGAACTCCTCTGGCTGAGTTAAGGATATTTTTTAATCTGCTCTCAGAGCAGTTGTATAATTGTATCTCTCAAAATATGGAGACACCCTCACAGTTGTCTGCATAGATCGGTATCAGTTGGTATTGGATATTAAGAGCTGGACAATATCGGTATATCATATATCGGTAAAAAAAAAACCAACTGTTTTTCCATGCAAATAAAAACAGGAGGATGGAAACAATTACAGCACACAGGTACTTTAATCTCCTGCTCTAAAGTCACATCAACATTTTTCTCTTCCAACTCATTATTTTAATCAAGAAGTATTCTTCAGCTGGATCTTAAAGGATGTTAACAATTCCCAGACCGTTTTAGGTCATAACAGCTGCAGAAATGAGTTGATTAAGCAGGAAAGACGTCCCCAGATAACTTTGTGATCATGTTTATCTAATCATCATTAAGATAAGATATGGCCTCAAGTGAACTCCTTTAGCTGCAGAGTTGTGGGTTTAATAGCAATACAAACTAATTTCCTCAATGCAGCAGTCGAGAAAGTCAATCTAAAATTAGAGTTGTGTAAAAAACTTTTTTAAAAGCTTAAAGAAAAATCTGCTTTAAAAGAAGCTGCACATCCCAGAAAGTGACGGTATGATCCATTTATTACACAACAGACGCACATCATCTGTTTACTGGAGAAGATCTGAACTCTGATTAAAGACATCTAAAAATAAAACACCCAAATCCTCCGTCTCGTTTATTATTCCAGACATTATAAATCATTAATCAGGGAAACTGCTGGTACAAATAAACCTTCTGAAGCTGTTCACTCACTTAAATTCTGTGTAGGGAAATTAATATTTTAGGGAAACCACAGTTTGGGGAAGACATGGTCTTATTTTTCACTTACAGGAAATGTTCATTCAGAATTACACTGATCATGCAAACACTCCGACACACACTCAGCTCCAGGAATGCTCACGCTGGCTAAATGTTTAACCATGAAAACGTTCATGTCAATAAGCAGATCATTATAACATCCTGGTCCTGCCTCTTCTATGAACACAAACGGATTTATAACTGGTGCTGAGACAAGTAGCTTCAATAACTTAATTACAAATTTGAATGAATGCAAATGATTTGCTTCAATGCTTCGCTTCATCCAAATCAGATGTTTTGCTCAGTTTTTCACACAGACTGTTATCGGTGTTGCACAATGACCTGATGGCGTGGCGGGAAAAATCAGAGAAAAGGGTAGGGATGCACGACAATGGAATTTTGGACGATAACCGATATCGATACAGATATTAAAGCTGGAAAAATAAGCAGTCATTGCAAATAGTTTTGTTATCCATTTCTGACACTTTAAAAAAATAGGGGTGGGAAAAAATATTGACATACAGAAATATTGCGATATTTTCATATGCCGATATCAATTGATGTTTAAAAATGCAGCATCAATCTATTTCACCTACAAAATCTTGCGAGATTTAATCGTTCTGTTAACAAATCTCATGATATTTCGTGAATTCCTGGGAGATTTCGTAACATAACGGTGAAATATCGCAAGATTTTGTTAGTAAAACAGATCGATGTTGTGTTTTTAAATGTCGGCATAATATCAGCATATGAAATTATCGCGAAATTTTTGTGAATTCTCGTGAGATTTCGTAACAGAACGGTGAAATACAGAGATTTCATTAGTAAAATAGATCAAAACCGTATTTTTAAATGTCAATATGATATAAACATATGAAAATATTGTGAAATTTTTATGAATTCTCTCAAGATTTCGCAGCAAAACGATGAAATACCCTGAGATTTCACTAGTAAAATAAATCAATACCGCGTTTTTAATTGTCAGTATATCAGCATATGAAAATATCGCAATATTTTAGTGTATCTATATTTTTTTCCCACCCCTAGCCTTTAGAAGTTTTAAAGTCTGTAAAAAATAAGTTTTTGAAGAAGAAGTTTTTTTTTTTTATTTTAGAAACAGCAGGCTTATCAGTTGCTTATCAGTTCAATATCAGTTAAATATTGGTTAAATATAGGTGGGTTGACCGATGTCCGATACTCAGTTTTAAGGCCAATATAGGCCGTTACCGATAGGGGGCGATTATATTGTGCATCCCTAGAAAAGGGAGAAAAAATGAAAAGTAAAATGCCGTGCGATACGCTCACTGTAAAACTGAAGTAGTTTAGACCAGCAGGACATCGATGCTGCAGCATCCAGCAGAGAGCAGCCAGCTAACGTCCAGCAGAGGATCAAACTTAAACACCTCATGTCAGTTTTTAATGCTGATCACAGGCTCGTTTGTTGGGATGAACGCTACAGCCGAGCCTTGGGTTTGGGAGGTAAATTTTTAAAATGTATGATGTCTGTCTACTTTTTATGCACGACTGAGTGTTGATTCACTTTTTACATTAGTTTAGATAAAAATTACAGCAGCTGACTGGATTTTTATCTTGGTGTGAAATTAGTGATGAACGATGTGAAAAATTTCAACCGATAATTTTATGCTTCTCAAAGCTGATACCGATATTAAAGCTGAAAATGATGTAACATTCATTCAATGTGCAAAATTTGAAAAATCTTTCGGAGACGTCATAATGTTGCAAGGTGGGTGTGGCCTTACGTTACCATGCCACACTGAATAAAAAAAAAAAAGAAAAATAATTAAAAACAGCATTCCTGCGGTTGATTATATTATCTGTTTTATCTACAATTTGATATTTCGTATTTCCTCATTTCAGGGAACCTTTTAAAATCTGGCAACAGATGCAAACTAGCCTTTTGGCTAAATCTGGTTATTTACATGTTTTTCTTTTATTTTAAATAATCTGTCCCCATCAAATAAACATTTTTTTTTAAAAAAGAACGGCCGATATCGGGTCAATATTGTGCATTATTATTAAGCCAATATTGTCTGATCACATTCTGCATCACTACTATCAATGAAGTGAAGTTGGATAAGAATTTAGGCTGATATTTGCGTTTTTTGCTTGTATCAGCATCGGCCAATACCCCCCCCCCCCCCCACCCACCCGTTGTTTCTAAAGTCTAAAAAACAAATACTTCTTCAAAAACTTCTTTTTTACAGACTTTAAAATTTCTAAAGTAAGTTTTTTTGGGATATTCTGTGTTTATACACGATTATTTGTGTAAATAACCAAACATCCGCTGATTTTGGTGTGTGTGTGTGTGTGGGGGGGGGGGGGGATCCAAGTCATTCTAGGATATAATGCATATATCCTACGAGTTTTGTTTGAACAACTGTCATTTATTTTGACTTGTTATACATCACAGGTTGAGATATTTTTCTAATTTCGCACAAGGAATGAATATTACATAGTTTATCTTTCAGTTTTAATATCGGTATCGATATCGGTTATCAGTCGCATGAGTTTTAATATATCGGCAAATCGGATATCGTGCATCCCTACCTATAACAACTCGCTTCATTCTGCAAACTAACTGCTTCCCTGATGTGAAAGCTTTAGTGTTCAGCGGTGGTGCAGCCTGCAGTAAACAGATTCAAGCCAAATTAAATAATAAAAAAAGCTCTTTTAGGGAAACAATTTATGGAACAAATCAAAATAAACAAACTGACTGCCAATAAAATTAGTAAGGAATCTGCTGAGCCTGTCCGAGTTTTCTGAAAACATCCCAACAATGAAAAGGAAGAGGAACTTTACGGCCGATTCCAGAAGACAATTTAGCAGCTTGAACACGTTATTAACTTCAGGTCAGCGAGCTAATGAAATTAGCCTCCATGCTGGTGCTGAGATCATCTTCATTCCTTCCCTGGAACAACAGAATCAGGAATTTTGATGTGGAGGTTTCCGCCAGCAAACAGCACAGAGAAGGAACCAAGCTGAAACTCTCAGATGATCCGAGCACTGAGATTTCCAGTCGTCCTCCGTTGACCTTTCATCCCCCCCATCATGGCTCAGAGGAGATTTCAAGCCTGGAATGAGGTGGTTTAGGTAGATGGTGTAGATGAGGCCTCTTCCTGGTCTAATCAACTCTCTGCTTTGAAAAAAATGAAGTGAATCGGAGTTGGATGTGAGAGCTGATCATCAGAGGTAAATCTGAACCAGAAATTAGACTCGCTGGTTCTATTTTCCCCTCATACATCATCTGTTACACCTCCGCTCTTGTCTTTATCTCCTAAAACCATCTCCATCTCCTCTTGCCTCACATCTGCAATCAGTGCCACACATCACACGCTGTAATTACATGTATGGAGTGTGTACTGTCCTGTGTGATTACAACCCTGTCAGAGCAGGAAGAGGCCGTGGTTACAAGCTCAAACTGCAACAACGGAGCAACACGCACAGACGGAGGTGGAGATAGCGCTGACAAAATGTTCCCGAACCACACATGGATGCAGTAAAACACGTCCAGCGTCTCCCACCATAAACCTGACATCACCAGCCAACGGGGGGCGCTAGAGCCCCAGCAGAGGGGCCGTTAACAGCAGCAACGCAAATATGAGCCAGTTGACACACGTTAAACATTTCAGCTCCGCCACAGAGGCAGCAGGGAGGCCGCACCCAGCCGGGCCCATGCTGATAAACACTGGAGGAGGCTTATCACGCCCAGGACATCTGCTACTGGGAACACTGGTGTGCGAGTGGGTCACACTGGCTGGCAGGTGACCTGAATTTGATGGCGGGATCAATCAAACGGTAAAAACTGACTTGAGACTCCATGTTGGTGATGGTGCACCCTGATGACATGTCTGATGCTGATTTTAGAGGATTTCACCAGCAGGTTCTTCTATCGCTCCCAGTTATCAGCTGCTGAGAAGCAAAGCCTCCTTTTTCATTTTTTCTGTACATTTTTTTCCTTAACCCCCCCCCCAAAGAAATTGTGGTCATTTTGGCTGTGTTATAGCTAGTGGTAAAAAATTTTGCAGTGAGTGGTATAAACCCCGTGTCTTTTTCTCTGACATGCCTTTTTTACTCTGTTGATGCACTTTGCACTTTTGGTAAATCTTTGTGGCCAAAATGTCCATAAAAATTTTTTAAAAAAACGGGAATAAAATGATCAATCATGAATACTTTTTTCGGATTTTTTTTTTTTTAAGTATCTGGCATCATTAAAAAATGTCTTTGATTTAATATTATTTATTTGCTTGTTTTTATTTATTCACATATATTTATTAAGTTGTTTTTAGTAGCTTATTGCAATATTTATTTATTTATCATCAATTTGTTTTACTAATTTATTTAATATCGATTTTATTTCATTCCAGTCTGTCATATTTTTCTCTTTTTTTGTTGTTTATTATATTTTTATGTAATGTATATTATATATTTTTTAATTTCATTAAATGTAGTCATTTTTGAGTTTATTTTTAAATTTAACATTAATTTGTTTTATTTAATATTAACTTTTTCATTTCATTTCAGTGTCATGTTTTTCCTTTTATCTACCATTCATTTTATTTCTATATAATTTTAAATAAATTGATCATTTGAATTATTGAATTATGTAAAAAAAATAATATAAGGGCGATATTAGGGAGATGGGCTTTTAACCAAATGTCTTCCACTGAATCTATTATTTTAATCTTAGAGTCACTACAATTTAAAACCATCAATTCTTTAATGGTAGCAATTCTTTTGGAAGAAAATAGTTATGCTTGACATTTTTACTGGACTTCACCAAATTCAACTGGTTTCCTATTGTAGACAGATATGGTTTTATCAGTTATATCATGGAGCCATGTGACTACGACTACAGAGATTGCCTTTTAAACAGAAGTTATAACATTTTTAACTCTTTGGCATTTAGCGTCAAATTTGCAACAAACCATTTTGGATTTCTTTACTTTTCAAATGTTGTATTTTTTTCATTTATTAATTTAAATATCTATTTTATCAACGTACTTTTTTGTATTTATTTTCACAAGATTTATAAATGTTAATCTATTTAATATTTAATTCTGGTTTATTTTATTCCAATTTAGTCTTTTTTCTATATTTCCCCTGTTTTTACTGTATTTATTTTGCTTTATGTAATTACATGCAGGAATGTAGAAGGTAAAACCTCATGCTCAGCATTTAACAAGAGAAATAAACATGATGCATACAGCGATTTCAGGTGTGTAATATTTATGTTCCACGTGGGGAAAGCAAGGCGCTTTGAGTCGGTACACACGGAGCTGAAATGTTTCTGTTCATCACACTCATCACCAGTTAAATCAAATAACATTCAGTTATTATGAGAATGAGCAGCTTCTATCCACATTTATTTAGGTGATTCGTATTCAGGTCACATCTCCTGGAGGCTTTCATCAAACAACCCCCATCACAGCCACATTATGAGCCTGAATAACAGAAACGACTGGTCTGATGACATTATTTCCTCAGTGTAGTAAAATATAGCTCCATTATGGTCCATCCTGATCTCTTCACTTATAATAATACCTGCAGTAATAACACATAATAGATGTGACAGCACTTCATTACAGCAGGTTTTCCCTCTGCTGAGACTCAAACACCGTCATTCATGTGAGCCCGCCCCGCTGATGTTGTAACTGTTGTCGAGGGGAAAGTTAGCTGAAAGTTGTACATGATTGCGTTTCCCTCAGCAGTCATGAGGAAGTTGGCAGACTCACCTGTGAGCGGTCCTCTCAGGTTAAACCTCGGCTACTACAGTAACTAAGCTGGTCTCATATTAACGTGGAAACAAACAGCCTCCAGACGTTTATGTAACCTGATCAACAGGCTTTGAGGCTCAGGAGGCCAACTCGTCTGCTCGTGACACAAAACAAGGAAAGCTGCTATCAACTTTTTTCTCTTTTCCAGCTCTGGTCCAAAAGATTTTTCCATGTTAATAAGCTTTTAGAGGTTAAAGGACACTCTGGCGGGTCGGGGCTGAAATGGTGTTTGGAAAAACATAAAACAGCTTCAGGCAGGAATGATTTTGGTGTTTTAGTTTGACATCTCTTTTGGCTTTGTGATGCCGCTCGGTTCCAGCAAGGGTCAGTGAAGCAGATTAATATGTAATGCATGAAAGCAGAGGGTCCCAACCTGGGGTTAACGGAGGGGTCTTTGATGTTTTTACTGCACAAACAATGTCAGATTTATACCTAAACATGACCAAAATCATACTGTTAAATATTAACTGGATGACAGAAAGTCTGAGGCTGAAGAGCAAACAGAAATACGACAGCTGTCACGTGGACAGGTGTTCGAGTTTTCTAGAATAGTTGACAATTAAAAAAACTCCTAAAATGTTCCCTTTTAACTGTCCAACCAGCTGACTGATGTTTCAATCAAAATATCACATATTGGACAAACTTAGTAACCACAATAACACCAACATTTAGGATAAAGGATGGACTTACACATATTTACAAGTGCACTGTTTTTCTTTTTTTTTTTCATCTATTTGAAGTGCTTAGTTTCTTTATCTTCAAGTTTTCAAAATTTTGTTTTCATTCTGTCCTCCGTCATATTAATTATGGGGCCAAATGCAATATCGACCCAAATTATCAGCAGGTTGTATCAGCCATCGGCTGAAGCTGATGAAAGAATTTGGTATCTGCCCTTAAAAAAAAATCTGTATCGGTTGATGCCTTTTTATGATTATTGATTTCACAAATGATTAAACACCAGATGCCGTCAAAAGTGTCATTCTCCAGGAAAGATTATTTCCAAACTGTATCAGCACGAATCAAAGATAAATTAAACAACATCCCAGTGTTACTGATTATTCCTTTTTCATTCGGTGTTTGCGTCAAAAGATGGAAATAAGTTAAACTTAGAGACCTAAAAGCAGCGCTCCTGTGATATTTACTAGGGATGTCTGATATTAATGGCCGATATCAGCTTCAAAATGTGATATCAGACCAATATATTATTCAGTCTGGAAAAAAAATTATATTAGTATCTGATATATGGCAGCCAGATGTCAAAAAAATGAACTCCTCTGGCTGAGTTAAGGCTAACTTGGGATCTTTGAAGATGGAAGGTCCTGAATCAAACATCCTGCAGAGTAATAATGATTTTCATGTGCAAACTGGAGCCCGTGGTGGACAGTTAGGTCCCAATTTCTGATGCTGATGGATGGATAATCAAAGAAATCATAAAAGCTGAGCCCCACGATGAAGAATGACGATGGACGGAAACCCTGCTGCACCCAGACGTGACATCACACCTGCCGCCTTCTCCCTCATCTCAACCCCCAGTTTTGGTTTAATCTGTTTCAGTAAAAATGTCAAAACTTTTACTCTCCTAAGCAGTTTCTGGAGGTTTTGGAGCTCAGACTGGAGCAGCGGAGCCAACCGAGCTCTGAGTGAGGTCTGATTTCTGACTGAGAAGAGAAGGAGCTGAGAGCTGGAATATGGACAAAGCAACGATCTGCTGGGATGATGAAACACTCGAGTCTGAGACCAAATATGAGTGTGTTTGTGTAGGAGGGCATCAGATGAGGGCAGACGAAGCAAAGTAGCACTATTCTGTCTGGCAGGAAACTAAATATATCTATACAACAGAAACAGCCGACGTTTCTGGCCCCAAACTCTCATATGAAGGACGAGTAGCTGGTTTCACAGTGTGGGTTTGACAGGATAGGAAGGATGATGCATTTGGATTAAAAAAAAAGTTGTTGCTGAGCAAGAAGTCAAGAATAAAAGCTTCATATCAACATTCCAGATAGATGAGAATACTGTCACTCTTACACGTCACCTGTAAAAACCCCACATTTCCTCCTCGGCCCGGCACGCCTTACAGGTGGAGCTGCCGTCCAAACAGGATAATTACTTAACGGGCCGCGGACACGCAGCGACTCCCTTTCATTAAAGTCATTTCTGTGGCATGTGATCACCACACGGAATCGACATAATCACATCAATCAGTCTCGGTTCCACAAGGTGTTTCTGCATTAAGCCGAAGACATAAGTCAATGAGGTATTTGTAATCCTCACATTCATCCAACTTAATCCACTTCAAAAACAACTTTACATCCTCGACCGCTGGAGCAAAAGCCAAACCCATGACAGCTGAGACAACAATGGCGTTCAAGTCGAGTTTACACTGAAGTCAGAACGCGATCATATGATGGGATTATTATAAACTCAGCCACACGGCAGATTACAGACTTTTACCAGGAGGTCCTGGAACAAAGACCTGCTCTATGTGGCTGAGAGGATGGTGGAGGGTCTGGTCCTCCGACGTCTCCAACACAGCCGGCATCCCAAGCTCAAGCCTGACCCAAATTACCAGAAAGCTGCCTTTCCGTTGTGTTGAATCAGACCGTGTTTGGTCTGTGCCAAAATAGAAAGAAGAAGTGATGGAGAAACACAGAGGAAGGCTTCAAGTCCTAAATTTAGCCATGAGGGGTTTTTATTACCGCAGAGGAAAATACCTCAGAAGAAAACTAAAGGGGTGATTCAGAGACAGAGAGTTACGTAGGAAACAGATAAACAGAGCAAATACACACCAGCATGTCTTGTTCGTGACCCTCCAGACAATTCATAACATTTTCTTTCACTTCATATAATATTCTTTTCAGAATTTGCTGAAAAACGAATCCTGAAGCGAAAAAAGTCGGAATATTTCTGTGTTAGAGCTCCAGAGGATCTTGTGTAAAGATTAAATAATATAAATCAGAATCAGATTTTAGCATTAAAATTATCTATGCAGCTGTTTGCTGTTTAAATCCACCGAAAAGAAAAAAAAACAGATGTGGATGAAGTTGTGGAAGTGTTGAGGTGAGCCAATGATCACGTTTAGAAACGTTCTTCGGCTGTTTACTAGCCAGCTAACAGGCTATCCACTCGGCTGTTATTGGTTACATTTGCCAACCTGCTTGTAAATCATCGGCGCACATGTTCCTGTGCTCTGGAGGTGCCGTTTCGGGCGGGCGTATTTTTTCAAATGTTGCTTGAACCGTTTTTCCAGGATCTCCTAACCTGCCTTTAAGCGTTGATAAAGGTTGAATTATGTAGTTACCATTATGTATGCATTACTCAACATTAATAACCATGTTAGTTATATTAGTAAGCCCTTAATATTTTTAGTGATTGTTTACTATTGGTGTAAACGAATATCGTCTAAAATTCCAATATCGTGCATCCCTAAATAAATGACTAATTATGAAGAGTGGACCCCCAGTAGCTATATCAGATTCACATTTCTGTTCTTAATAATGTTTTTGCCTGATAAACACTGTCAATAATCTGTCCGGTGATCAATAATGTAATAAAACAATTTTAAATAAACCAGGGGAATAAAACACTTGATCCTGAGCAGAGAATTTTGCTTGTTGGTTTGTGGAGCTGAAACGGCGACCGTGTCGTTAACCCTGGGGACACTGACACACAAACACTAAAGTACACAAAACTTGCCCAACATGAGCTCAGCCTTCATGTTGTCACCACAGCGAGCAGGTAGACGGCATGAACACGAGCTCAGCTCGTCTCCACCTTCAGCAAACTGTGACCAAACGCTTCGGTCAGCCACAGACCCAAACCCACTCCCACACCTCCACATAAACGCAGCCTGGAACAACACTTCCATCTGAATGAGGGACCTGCTCCGGGCCCCTCGCTCAGATCAAGAGCGTGGAAGCAGACCTGAGAGGCTACAGATGGCCGAGGGGATGAAGCCCCCCATGGGTGCTCGGTCTAAAAGGAGGACTGACTCCAGGCAAAGCAAGGCCGGCAACACAAGTCTGCTGGAGTCTTTAGAGAGAAAGTTCAGGCCTGGAACAGCAGAGAATCCTGTAACCTCTAAAACTCCAAACATTTTTTACCATTTTAGTTGGTTGTTTTTTTTTTTTATGTGTAACTACATCTAGAGGCTGAAGCTTTAATCCCAGTCACCATCCAGACATAATTTTCCAGTTCAGCCGCGGTTGTCAGATTATGAGGCTAAAATGATGTAAAAATGAATGTATCAGTAGATACAGCAGCATAAAGACCAACCAGAACCAGAAACCAGGATTTATTACTAACAGAACTTTGTAGAAATACCACACAGATCTTTACTTTCAGGCACTGAAACAAACTATTTCCATGTTTCCACTTTTTCCTCATTTCCAGTTCTTTCTGCTACCATTTACCTTCTATCCTCACAAAACCAACTCCAACTCAGCTGCATCACAAAGCTCTTCTTTCTTTATTCCAGCCTTAGAGGACCAATAATTTTCTTCTTTTCAGACACACGTAGAACGTTCTGCTCACTTTTTGATCTTTGGCTGCTCCTGATTGGACATTACTGTCAATTTAAGCTCTCTGATTGGTGGAAAATTTGACAGGAAGTGTATTCATCAGCATTTCCAGGTCTAAATTGAGGTGTCTTAGCAACATCGTAGTGATGGTGATCCTTTTCTGATGAGAATGGGATAAATAACGGTGTTATCATGGATCATTGTGGATTTACCTGATAGTCTCAGAATAAACACCACATTTAGTGGCTGGATTGTAAACTTCCTGGATGAGATAGAAATGCTGGAAACTTTGTAGATAACCTAAAAGGAGAAACTATCCATCACAGAGTTACACACTACCGTTCCTGAGAAGATACAAGTTTGTGTTAAAGCTCATGAAATCTGAAGCTGGATAATTTAATTACATTTATGACGATTACGTGTTTCCACTGGCTTTAAGAGCTAAGGAGTTTAACCTCAAGGGTAATTTAAGGGGCTAAAGGAGATTGTAGGTGACTCTAACTCAGCCTGACATGCATCACTGGAAGACCTCAGACAGAGCAGCTGTTGTGGGTGTGGTGGTGGGGGGGCTACTGTGCCACATAATATCACTAAACCACGAGTAGCAGCAGGTGTGGCCGTGGTAAAGCTATGGGACAAAAGACGAGAGGGGGGCAGCTTTAAAATGTGAGAGCAGGATTGAAGTGAGGACGAGTGTAGGGTGGGCCGCCCAGTCTGAGCATGAAAGAGAAGTTTCAGGGTGAACAGACAGGAGGATGGGTGGGTGTACAACATAATTAACTGCCCCATCACACTGACTGGTTGCTTCCAAGCACATTTACGTATAAAAAAAAAAAAAAAGGTGAGAGAGCAGTCAGGATGAAAACATGAAGGAGTTGATGGGAAACAGGTGTTCTGAAAATGTTCAGTATTTGGGACGTGAAGCAGCCTGCAGGGATGCAGGGATCTGCTGTTTACCGTTTTACCTCAGAATGAAGAGTCTCAGTGAACATAAAGTGTTTGAGAGGCCGTTTAATCCGAACCCTAGCCAGGCAAGCATTTAAAATATTCCCAAGTCAAAGGATGCTCCAGTCACAAAGATGTCCTATTATTTTTTTAGTTTTATCCATGAAAAAACTAAAATAACAGTCTGACCAACAGTTTTAGATACAAGCTGATAACCAATCAGCTGTTGGCTGGAAAACCTGCATCTCAGCACGGAGCAGAAGCTGGACACATGGAGGACAACAAAAAACCCTCAGCAGGAAAGACCTGAACCAGGACCTGAGAGATGCTGGACCCTCAGCAGATCCATATACTGATGTCTAAAGCCCCGATTCCACCTGCGGGTCTGGGTCAGGCTGGATCAGGCCACGTTTTTTGAGTCTTCACAGTTAAAAACTGGAATGAGTACACTTGCATACGACCTGACCTGTCCTACTTTTTCGGCACCCCTCCATAGAGGTATTGATCTAACCGATCCGAAACAAAGAGTTGGAGCTTAACATACTGCTATCCCTTGATTAGTTGAAAAAATCTGTCACTTCTCATGTGACCTGGCATAAAAACAAAGCAGGGATGACCCTTTGTTTCTGTCACATGTGGTGCGGTGCTTTGGTTAAAAGGCGTTGCACTGCGATGATGTCACACCATCACGTAACAGCGTTATCCGGTTGATACTCCACCTCCAGGGTAAGGGGACAGTTGCTGTGGGAATGCAACATGAAATCAACGTATCCGTACCAAAACCCACTCGACCCGGCCCAGACCCACGGGTGGAAACAGGGCTTAAAGCCTTAGAAATGGTCTCCATGGAAACATGGTTGTCAAGAAACCGTTCTTAAGGAAGAAAACAGGAGGAAAGGATGAGATATGTCACATGACCAAAGAACTGGGCTGAAGACCAGTGGAAACAGGTCTGATGGAGGGACGGATCCTCCCCAGAACCTGGACCTCAACAGGTCTGATGGAGGGACGGATCCTCCCCAGAACCTGGACCTCTACAGGTCTGATGGAGGGACGAATCCTTCCCAGAACCCGGACCTCTACAGGTCTGATGGAGGGACGAATCCTTCCCAGAACCCGGACCTCTACAGGTCTGATGGAGGGACGGGTCCTCCCCAGAACCTGGACCTCTACAGGTCTGATGGAGGGACGGATCCTCCCCAGAACCTGGACCTCTACAGGTCTGATGGAGGGACGGATCCTCCCCAGAACCTGGACCTCTACAGGTCTGATGGAGGGACGGATCCTCCCCAGAACCTGGACCTCTACAGGTCTGATGGAGGGACGGATCCTCCCCAGAACCTGGAACTCTACAGGTCTGATGGAGGGACGGATCCTCCCCAGAACCTGGACCTGAACAGGTCTGATGGAGGGACGGATCCTCCCCAGAACCTGGACCTCTACAGGTCTGATGGAGGGACGGATCCTCCCCTTGAACCGGTTGATGGAGGACGGGCCTCCCCAGAACCTGGACCTCTACCGGTCTGATGAAGGGACGGATCCTCCCCAGAACCTGGAACTCTACAGGTCTGATGAAGGGACGGATCCTCCCCAGAACCTGGACCTCTACAGGTCTGATGAAGGGACGGATCCTCCCCAGAACCTGGACCTCTACCGGTTTGATGGAGGACCGGTCCTCCCCAGAACCTGGACCTCTACAGGTCTGATGGAGGGACGGGTCCTCCCCAGAACCTGGACCTCTACAGGTCTGATGAAGGGACGGATCCTCCCCAGAACCTGGACCTCAACATTACTGAAGTGAAAGAGGGATCAGAGGTTTGGAGAGTCCATTACGAAGCCTGTAGAACTGTTCCTGAAGATGACTTTAGAAATAACAGAGACCTCGTCTCAGACTGATGCAGAAAAAGCATCTCAGATCAAATACTGTCAGAATTGTACAAACTAACTTCAACTAATCACCGCTTCTCAAACTAAAAGTGGTTCTTGGACTTGTGAGAGCTCACTTGATAAAAAAGAAAAAACAAAGCTTAAGTATGAGGAGAATAAATATTTGAGCAGAAACCCGACTCCGGACAGAGTTGGCTCAGTGTTGTGATAACAGCTGCTGGAGCGAAGCATCCCTGCCTCCTCCTGAACGTCACCCGACACTTCATCAGATCGTCGTGCCGTTTGCTGCCCTTTCATTCGTCTTAACACCCACTAGGATCAAGTGTCAGGAGACTAAAGAAACTCACCCTCACCACCATCACTGATACAAACAGTTAGCAACACCTGATAATGAGCAACTACTGAAGAGCTCAGAGTGAAGAGGGAAATGTCCACAAGGCCTGCAGGATGCTGTTAATCTGTGTTAGCGAATATGAATCACCTTCTGTTGACCCACATCTTATCTGGACCCAAGCAGCAGCAGGTAAACACAGTCAGACGGTCATATTCATGACAGAAAACAAGTCTGGAGCTCTCTATGTTGCACACAGAGTTACCAACTCTCTAAAAGCCAAAACCAGCAGAATATTTAGTCAATAAACATGTGGGAGCTCCTGCTGCATGGTCTGGTTGGACGAGATCCCCGGCGAGCAGGTAGGACACCTTTTTACAGCCCAACCCAGTTTGACTCGTGATGATTCACAGCGTCGGTGAGCACGCCACACGTGCAACAGGTCACATTTAAACCCCCCCAACAACAAACAAGAGATAAGATCCTGCTCTGATTACATCATAATGACACCTTCAGCGAGTTCTGCTGCTTTTATCACTGCCACAGACTTAAAAGAAAGAAAGACGGAGGGGGCACCGACCTCTTTTCTCCTCCAGGTCCTGGAGGTACTGGCGGTAGGAAGCCAAGGAGCTCATCCCTCCCCTCCCTCCCTCCCTCCCCGGGGAGAGAGAGGAAAAGCAACGGTGTGGAAAGGACGATGAAAATGAAAAATGGCTTGAAGTTAAGAGGAGGAGCAGGAAACAGGGTGGAAGGTGTAGTAAAGTGGAGTGGAAGAGTCAAAGAAAGAAAGTAAAGGAATAAAAGTGAGGAAGAGGAGGGAGATGTTTGAGCTGCAGGGCCTCGGGTCGGGTCGTCAAAGAAAAACCATCCTCAATCACGTAAATAATCCGTCATGTCTTCATAGCTGCTTTTTCTTCCTCCTCCCGTCCTATCGTCACCCGCTGAGTGAGTGTGCGGTTAAGGTAGCTGTGAACTCGGCGGTGAGCTCGCAGCTCTGAGCCGGATAGAGGAACTGGACTTTGACCGCAAGGCGGGTGATGTCACAGCCGCAGCTGAAAACATGTGCTCCGGTGGCGTTTACAGTGAGCGGCGTGTGTGAGAGAGAAGGAAGCTGAAGAGAAGAAGGAGGCGTGTTTTCATTAGTCACCGCTCAGCTGTGCATTTTTTCTCCGAAGTTTTAGTGCACGAGTGTTTGACTGTCACATCTGTCACTCGGTCTGGTTGGTGTTCTTTCTGTTTGTACAGGAGCAGATTACAGAGCAGCACACACCAGCAGGCTCACAAACACACACTTTTCTCCCAGTTTGTAATTTCACCGCTCAGTCAGCCTCTCTCCATCTAATCAGACAAATCTTCCTCTATTAACGTCAATATTTTAGCCGATACGCCTCATGTTTGTCTGTCACTGAGTCAAACTGTTTACCACCAGAGAATGAAGTCATCATGAGATTACAGCTGATATCAAAAACTTATCCGTACTTAAGTTAAATAGTACACGGAGTACATGTACATGCATCACACAGGGTTGAAACATAAAAAGAAATTTTATTTTTTCCTCATTGTCTAAAGTTTTATCTGTTTAAACTTGTCTCATTTCAGGTCAGGAAAGATGAAAATTATTTCTATTTGGTAAATTCCCTAATAATGACAGAATATTTCAGACATTTTCATTTCTTTCTTCAAAGTCAGAAATTTGCATATCGTAAGACTACTCTGTCTAAACAACATGGGAAAGCCCAGATGATGACGTCATGGCTTTGGAAGCTTCTGATAGGTTAACTAGACAACAAAAGAGTTCATTTGAGGCCCACCTGTGGAAAGAAAACACTTCAAATCTGAAGTAATCAGCAAAGATATCAGGAGGAGATTTGTGGTTCATCTTTAAAGTCAGTTACAGGGTGCTTTAAGGTGCTACGCTCATCGGTTTAAACAACTATAACCAAGTACGAACACCAGAGGAATATCCAGCCATCGAACCCTCAGGAAGGACACAGGTTCAGCCTCCAGAAGCTGAACATGTTATGGCTGTGTCCCACACACGTATGGACAACGATTTTTAAGAGCACTTCAAGAACAGAAATGCATCATGATTCCAGATTGTTGCCCACAGGGAGCAGGTTTAAAGCAAAGACAACTGGTCCGAGACCAGAACCCTGCGGGACACCATAATCTTACATAGATTCTGTTTTTCACATCCTACTGTCAGATAAGTTGGACTCAAACCAGTCCAAACCAGTGCCCCTTGATCCCAACTAGGGGTTTGAATCACTGGTTTGATCTCGATACAGTTTTATATCGATACAGTGGACAGCAATTTGATGTTTGATGATATCTCAAATTCAGTCATGATACGATTTTGATTCGATTTGATTTAGGATCCACTGATCAATACGAAACAATATGACAAGAAATGAACAAGGTTTTTGTTTTCTTAACATTACTGTAAGCTTACTAGAAAGTACATATGCAGTACAATCTCCCTGTGCCATATCTATCCACTGCACAACTATCAACATGGATTTTGTTTAAAAACATCATATCAGCATCCCCAGGAGGAAAACACTGTGTCAGAGGCTTCAAAATAAAGACATTTTAAAAATAAAAGTGGGTTTGATATTAATTATTGGTCAATTTTACGATTTTGGATCAATATATCGATATATCG
Organism: Atherinomorus stipes; assembly: GCA_023101725.1. Lineage (NCBI taxonomy): Eukaryota > Metazoa > Chordata > Actinopteri > Atheriniformes > Atherinidae > Atherinomorus > Atherinomorus stipes. The sequence goes on from JALJCO010008892.1 coordinate 386,135, forward strand.
TTACACCCCGAACAATACTCTCAAGTTTCTCTAAGATAATGCCGTCAATGGTGTCTAATCAGCGAAGACCAACAATAGATGAGACATCAGATGCAACCAGGAGGTCATGAATAGCCGAGTGCAGTTTCAGGACTATGAATAACTTTAAATCATCCTCATTATCATCTTCATCTCTCCAATGAGAGCGAGAAACATGTCGGGTTAGACCAGAGCTCTCCGACTGTCCTTCTGGTTAAATGTTTACTCATCTGTTACTATTAAAGATAATGATTAAAGGGAATCAGAGAGCATTGCCTGGCGAATCTGCTGCAATCCTGGGAGGATATTACAAAAGTCTCCTGAAGTTTCCAGGCCAAACTCAAAAAGCCAGAGCAATTTACATCCAGTTGCATACTGGCACATCCAGAATCAGATGGACAAATTTCCCTGAACAGATGTGTTGACCAATCAGAGAACAGGCAGATGCTTCATCTAACCACCTGCGGAGAAGTCTGGGCAGTGCTGCATGGAAAACAACAGACGGTCCTGTTGTTACAGGTGAGGAATCAAACCTTTATCAAACAGATGACATGATAAATCTGTCACTTTCCACACTAGTATAAAGTCCTAACATGTAAACATCGCCCAGAATCAAATCAATCAATCAATAAATAATATGCCGTCCATCTGTCTCTTCTCGTCTCATCAGCTCTGTCTTTCCTTTTAGTCTCCTTGATGAAAAGACAAACACCTCATGGTAAATTATTACCTGCTTTAAAGCATAAAACAAAGACAAAAGCACACGCCATGAGGGCAGAGTGGAATGGATGAAGTCTATTGTCATGGCAACCAGCAGGTTGACTTCAAATGCCTCTAATAGCTTTCTTCACCTCGGAGGTGTGAACACTCGGCAGCACTGAACGTCTGCCACATCAGGACTCTAATGATGGAGGAAAGTCGGCAAAACTGACCGAGCTGCTGATCAACTTCCCTCCAGCTGCAGAGAGCCAAAGATTACAGAACAAAGCTCGAGGTTTGAAATCCTGAATCAGAGCGCTGCTCCGAGGCATGTGCAACAGGAGGAAACTGGCATGGCAGGAAAGCTGCTGAGAGATCAGAAACAGTCTGAAATTACATCATCAATACAGACAGAGTCATGCAGAGGAACACAACGATGATGAAAAAGCCGTTAAAATCTCAATTAATTAATCCCATCATAGTCATAATCGCCGCTAAAGTCAGGCTGTACACTATAGTATGCTAGATTTATATTATATATACATTTATACACACTACTCACAAAAAGTTAGGGGTTTTTTGTATGATGTCAGAATGAACCCAAAATCCACGACAACCTGTCCAGGTGAACTGAATTAGACTTTCTCAAAACTTTTCAGTGCACATGTACATTATTCAATGGTTAAACATTTATTGCACATCATGCTGTTCTCCAAAAAGATGACCAACCACAAAAAAATACCAAAGTAGTGACTTGACCTCTAGATGTTCTGGTTTAATGGCATCTTGTTTTTAAACTGTCCTCTTCATCATTCTGTTTACATTTAGACATCATCAGACCAAGACAACAAACGCATGACAAGTTATTGAGACATTGTCATTGTTTGAGATGGAGAAATTACGATATCATGATTCCAGTTAAACGTCCAAAATTCACCATATAATATCAATAAGGTGTGAACATTTTACATTTTCCTTAACTTATAACTGAAAGTTAAATATCCCTCATTTTTGTGAGTAGTGTGTATATATATATATATATATATATATATATATATATATATGTGTGTGTGTGTGCGTGTGCGAGAGAGAGTGTGTGTAAAATAAAAATCAATTGTGTAAAATAAATTATTACATATATATTCACCCCTTTAAAGTAACTGGCACCAATTTAACAGAGGTCCAGTCAACAAGTGCAAGGAGTCTTGCAAATATTGGAACAGAGATAGCATGTTCCATCTTAGCTTGTCACATGTGAGAATTGATCATTCCTGCTTCTTTTTGTTTCTGTTTAGGACAAATTTCTGTTTAGATTATGAACCCGACTGAACTGTGAAGCACGGGGGAGGTTGTATGATGGTTTGCAGGCAAATGGTGCAACTCTCTTGATGCTGTAATTGGACTCCAGGGTAGGATGACTTCTGAGGAGAATTTGTCCTTTTATACTGAAGAACTGTATCCATGCATGATGATTATTTGCAGATCCACAAAGGTGAAGCCATCAAAACTGGAACATCTTATCCTAGATTAATTTCTCTGGTGACATGGAGTAATAAATCAGCAACAGCACCCCCCCCCCCCAATCAACATTGCTTAAAGATTTGGAACAGGCTCTGCTTAAGGGTGAATTAAAATTCCTCTCCAGAGACAGGCTGCATCTGCATGACTGTATCACCACGGAGCACCCTTTATTATGCATGTTGACACTGTGACACTGCTTCCCATTGCGATGACTAGGCTGTACCTCTTCTCTACTTCCCATTGCGATGACTAGGTTGTACCTCTTCTCTACTTCCCATTGCGATGACTAGGTTGTACCTCTTCTCTGCGTAGTTCTGCGTGTGTTTGTGTGTGTTTGTATGATTTTGTTTTCCAACAGAGACCTTGGTTGTTTAGGGATCGCGGTACAGATGTACCAGTGAACTGTGTAAGTGGATTCATGTTTTCTCTCCTCTCTCTCTTCCTCTTCCTTACCCCTTTCTCTCTGTTTCACTTTCTATCATTACCTCTGTTAACTTTCATTTCTCCCTTGTCAGGCCCAGCAGTATGATATGGAATGGTGTAACAGACAAATGTTTAAATAAAAAAATAAAATGAATAAACATGATATCAAGTGGAGCCTTATGTTCATAAAGCTCCGCTTGGTAAAGCAAAACTGTTCAACAGAATAAAGCAATCAGATTTCCATTCTGCTTGCTTCGATGCTGGACAGGACAAGTAAAAAAAAAAAAATTCCTCTCCACACTTTCCAAATCTTGGACGACTCCTCAACACGCTGAAGAAGTTATTGCTGCCAAAAGAAGGGGCAACTTGGAAATGAATGATAAAATTATTACTTCACAGGCTTTTTTTTCTCAACTAAACCAGTTCATGTATCCAAGAACCATTAAAACTTCATAAATCGTGTAATGTAACACGGACATGTCCTCATCTGTCATACAGTAAATGTGAAAAATGTTGAGCTGTAAAGCAGATGTGCAGCAACAGAAGTAATTTCATCTGTATCACGCCTTATTTAGCAATCTCCTCTTTTAAATCCTTTTTCTGTTTCACTACAATACAAAGTGTGAGCTTCATGCTCTGGTGTCATGTGGAAAGTAAAGTGATTAAAATAGATCTGAAATGCTGCAAAAATGCCAACGCTGACGGGAATAAGTGTTTTACTGAACGGCTGAATTCCCTGAAAGAAGCTTTCACAGCTCAGTTTTATCTGACTCTTCTATCCAGACGTTTCTCAATGCTGGAACATCAACCAGTAGTGAGCTCAGAAAAAAAAAGTGTCCATTGTGAGATCAGAACACAGATTTTTTCAGCTGTCAGATTTTGAGGCTAAAATGATGTGAAAATGAATGTATCAATACATATAGCAGCATAAAGACCAACCAGAACCAGAAAACAGGATTTATTACTAACAGAACTCTGTAGAAATATAACAGATCAACAGTGAAGCCTTTTCTCATCTGCATATCGTCACTCCAGTCTTGACTTTCAGGCATTGAAACAAACTATTTCCATGTTTCCACTTTTTCCTCATTTCCAGTTCTTTCTGCTACCATTTACCTTCTATCCTCACAAAACCAACTCCAACTCAGCTGCATCAGAAAGTAGGGATGCACCAAAAATTCGGCCACCAAAATTACCGAAACAACACAGCCGAAACTTGTGATGATGCAACAAACAGCGCATCCAGCACGCAACTTATGAACTTTGTGTTTTTATGTGAAAATATATTTAATTTCACTGTCTTTCAGCAGCCAGTCAGTTATAAGCCTGTATATTATTATTTGTTGTAATAGTCCTACAGAAAAAAAAAATGTAAAAGGCATTATGTAATGTACACGAGTGGAGTCAAACTAAATATTTTATTTTGAATTTTAATCTATAGTGTACATTCTGTAATGTCAGGGGTAAATAAATATTTTGATACTTTTGTACTTGATTTGTTGCAATGATTGATTTTAGTGAAGTTACTACACATCGTAGCTAAAAGTGCTACAGTTCTAATAATTGACATCTTTTTCGGTGTTCGGTTTTCGGCCTTGGTTTGTTCATTTTTTGTTTTCGGTTATGGTCAAGTATTTTCGTTTCGGTGCATCCCTATCAGAAAGCTCTTCTTTCTTTATTCCAGCCATAGAGGACCAATAATTTTCTTCTTTTCAGACACACATAGAACTTTCTTCTCACTTTTTGATCTTTGGCTGCTCCTGATTGGACATTGCTGTCAATGTAAGCTCTCTGATTGGTGGAAAATTTGACAGGAAGTGTATTCATCATCATTTCCAGGATAATAGAGGTGTCTTAGCAACATAGTAGTGATAGTGATGTTTTTTATGATAAAGATGGGATAAATAACGGTGTTATCATGGATCATTGTGGATTTACTAGAGAGTCTCTGAATAAACACAGCATGTAGTGGCTGATTGTAAACCTCCTGGATGGGATAGAAATGCTGGAAAACATCTGTAGATCACATAAGGGGTAAACTATCCATCACACAGTTGCATATTACCATTCCCGGGACATGATGATGATATAAGCGCTAACAGTCGGTGGTGCCAGCTAACTTGCCGAGTTTTCCTCACTCATCAATGACAAAAGAAAATATATCCACAGCAGCATTGCGTGTTTTCCCACCGCCTGTGACCTCCTCAGGTATAAAAACTCTTTCTAAAAACTTTGTGTGTGGAAAGCTGATACACCGAATGAAAACAGCAGCTCAGGAATCCTGCCATGCAGCCCGGAGCCAGCGCTCTATTCAACACCTCTTTAAAGTTCAGAAATCCTGACGCACAAAAATGCTGAAAACTGTTCAGCGATCCTGAACGCTACCCCGGAGTCTCCTCTTTCTCATGACCCTGTCAGCAGCAGGACGCTTCATCAAAGGCCAGCCTGAAACACACACACACACACACGACCACACTCTTCCTCAGGCCGTCATACAGCGGGCCAGAGGGGAGGGGAGGAGGTGGTGTGGCTGGTAGCCATGGCAACGGGACAGCCGCTAGCTGCCAGTATGTTCTGCCACCTCGGGCACCCGATCCTCCGGATTAGGGCCTGACGGTACACTGTAAACTGATCCGGAGGTGTGAACAGTTTCCTTTACAACAGCTCGGCTAAAACACAGCAAACGGAGAAACGGCACAAACAAATGAGAGAAAATGCATCTCATGGTCTCATCTTTGTGTTTCCACCTCATTTTTCCCCAGAGTAATGAAAAAATGATCTCAGACATGGTTAAGGAGGAGGATGAGAGAAACTAACGTGCTTACCTTTGTTGGAGAAAAGTCAGCAGCAGCCACATGAAAAAGAAGAAGAGAGAAACATTCTGGTTAGAAATGAGACCTGATCAATAAAAGGTGAGTTTTAAACAAAGAAAGGACAATCTATAACACCTCTGTGGAGTTCGAACTTTATTTCTGACAGAGTTAATCAGGTGAGTATCCTGGTATGATGGACAGAAACAACAATCAAACACACACGAATCAGTTGACCTCCGGCTTCATATTGAAATCAACCCCAAATAAAACTCGTTCAGACTTCATATTAGTTAAGACCTTAGTCACATGAGGAGTTCCTTCTGTTCACCACAGAAGTCTGAGATGCTGCAGAAAGAAAATCTATGAAAGGAGCTGGAACATCAGCCTCATGTCACAGCTGTGGATCCTAACACCAAAAATGATGCCATGATGACATTTCATAAGTAAATTAAAGTTACTATAAAACACAGCTATGCAAATTAAAACCAACGTCATGTTTCCCCTTACAGGCAGGGCGCCCCGCCCTCCCTACAAGTCCCAACACCATGCCCACAAACGCAGGTTAATTTATTTTGATCTGGATTTTATCCAGCAACCAAGTCACAACAGAAGTCATTAAAAATATCAACAGGTTTATTTTACTAAAACTAAACAGTCTGATGTTATTATCCAATCTACATGAAGGCAAGTCATCGCTGCTCTGTGTGGTACATGCTCCGAGTTCCTCTGTGAAGCAACAGCTCCACATCCTCACGGATGTGAGCACTTCCTCCAGCGTCGCGCGTCAGAAATCAGGATCAACCGATACAGATTTTTTAGGGCTGACACCAATATTTTCTCATCAGCCTCAGCTAATACAAACTGCCAATATTTGGGGCCGATACTGCATTTAACTACCAAATTAATATAATGGACACAATGAAAAGTAATTGTAAAACTTTATAAAAAAGAACAAAACACTTCAAGCAAATATGTAAAAAAGAAAACGCACTTGTAAACAAATATTGAATAGAAACATTAAACTTGTATCAGCCTAAGTAAGTATCTACCTTTAGTCAGAAAACACTTCCACCACCTGAAACTACAATAAAAACGAGGTAAAGATGGAAACACTCACGCTCCTTTTTACTCGTAGTGTGTTACACCAAAATCGTCGTGCACAGCTGAAACCTCCTGCAGGCCTTCTAAATCATATTACTGCTTAAAATCGATCATTTGTAGGTTTCATTTACTTTGGCATGTTGTTTGTGATCTGAACATTCAGTAGCTTATATTTATCCCAATTCCACCAAGAGAAATGGCACATCCCGCCCTCCCAATACTGTGAAGGTGGGAAAACACTGACCATGTTTTTGTCCAACATACAAAGATTTACAGATCTTTGCAAAAAAAAAAAAAAATACAATTTATACACCAACAGCACGAAACTGATGACATGGGACTTCCAAACAGGGACGTACCCAGTGAAGCCAGCTGAGACGAGGCAGGAAGCTCCAACAACAGGTTAGTCTGTTCCTGGATGGCTGAAATCTGCCCACACAGCTGGACTGACAGCAAACTTCCAGCCGTCTTACAGATGGTAAAAATCCACCATCTTTCCGCCATGTGAGGCATTACAGCTGGATAATGTGCGTTTATTAAAAAAAAAAAAAAAAGTGCTCACTGTTACAGTCCTGATCACAGCAGTGATTAAAATTATCTCATGCACACAGGTGTTGTGTTCCCATCAATTCTGCTACTAAATTATCAGCATCCGCATTTACAGGCTTGTTGATTAGAGCAAAAATAACAATACCATACTTAAATAGAGATAGACTACTTAAGTTGGGGTTTTCTTTTTACCACTGAGCTCCTGTTGAGATAAAACTGTTCATTTCATCCTCATCAGCCTCTACGTGCTCCGTGTGGGGGTAAAATGAACATATTGTTTTGAGTGACTGATAGTGGATTTGTGTGTGTGCAGGAGAAAGTTTAGTACACACCGTTTCTGCTGAAGTGAAACCATGTGCAGCCTTAATCAGATTGTGCCCAGTCAGCTCTGTCAGGAGGCTGATGGGGCACCATCAACACACACAGGTACACACACACAAATACACGATCCAAAAGCTGTCAAGTGTGTTTTCTATGAGATGGAGGAGCTTTTAGGAGAAGAATAAACATCCAAAACTACAGCGAAGACGAAACCTGAGCGACTACAAGACCTGGAACAACATTTTCTCTCATGTCAATCACAGGATGGTCATTTTGACTGGTTGAAAACTGCACCATCTCTGGTTTGACTGGGAATTTCTCATGTCTATGTCTTATCAAATTAAAAGGGGCGGGAAAAGATATCGATACACTGAAATATTGAAATATTTTTGTACGCAGATATATCAATATTTAAAAATACTGTATCAATCTATTTTACTAACAAAATTTTGCGAGATTTCATCGTTCTGTTACAAAATCCTGTGAGATTTCATGAAATTTTGTGAGATTTTGGAACAGAACGATGAAATCTCATGAGATTTGCAAAAACAAAGTGACTTTTCATGCCATGTCAAAACTTAGAACAGAACCCACTGGAAACCACTTTATCCTCCTTATTTATGGAGATTCTGACAGTTTTCCAGCATAACATTTAGAGGATGACCTATTTGATAAATTACACGATTAACCACTCAGTCGAAGTGGTCACGAACACCAACATTTGTTATCTTTGGGGGTCGTGGCAAATATAACTATGTTAGTCCTGTTTGATGAAAAGGTCTGTGTCTGGCGAGTCCGTCGGTGTGAGGAGAGGGAGGCAGGAGATGAGAGAAAGTGGGACGACGAGTGGAAGGTTGTGAGAATGAATAGATAGTGATGTGTTAGAGGGTAAGGAGGTGAATCAGCTCCGTAGCTGGGAGATAAAACAAAGGCGCATTCATCCCCGGAGCTGCAGTGAAGCGAGCTGGTTGTCACGAGACGGAAAGAGAAACTGGACCTCAAAACAACGTCAGGAGCTGAAGGAGCTTTGTGGCCGTTCTTATCTCATTTTGTTAAGAGAGAAAAGGAAGAAAGAAAAGGAGGGGGATGGGAGGGCAGATTTCTGCAGATGCTTGTAGGTCAGCAGATATACAGTAGCACACACTACAGAAGGAAAACGCTGATGGAAACTGACAGAAAAAAAGAAAACTCATGTAGTCGATGCATGAAAATGTGCAACACTGAGGTCATTGTCTGTCTCAGTAACGTCTTTTCTACATTAATGAGAGCAAATACTTTCACATGCAAGTCCTCCATGCCAGGCTGGAGTAAATAAAACATGATTATATTCATGTTACGAGGCCTTAATGCCCCTTTTCTCCTCCCATCATTTAGAGGCAAATTTTTATCCATTCATCATCCACCACATGAAAGTAATTACCTTTAATAACCGTATTATCTGGTTTATAAATATCATCGTTTCATTTTTTCTTTTTGACTGAGTTAATGTGGGGGCGTCTAAACTGCTGGGGGCAAAAAGTCCTTCACATTTATTCATTTACAGACTTGTTTTGTGGCATGACGATGGTAAACTGTAGCTGTTAACGGGGAAAACCTGTAAGTAATGAACAAGTCTCATCACAGACTGAAGACAGAAATAAAAGGATCAAAGAGACGCAGCTAAAATGAAAAATTGTTATAAAAGCAGACACCATCCCATCGGAAAGGTGTCTGCTTTTATAACTTTTTAGAATCTTGAAATGTGCTAAATCAAGAAACTCTTTAAAACATTGAGGCTTTCCTGTAGGGCTGAGCAGTATACTAGCTCATACCAAGCTCATACTGCAAACGCTGGCTAAAATATCCTACACAACACTGGGAACGTGGTGCCGCAGGAAGCCCCTAAACATGCGGCGGAGGAGCCACGTTATTGGAGATGTTGAGCAGCAGAAATAAACAGAGAAAGTTCTGAAAGTGAAGCCGTAGCAGACGAATCTGAAGAAAGGAGCCATGTCTGTCGTCTGGACACGCTTTGGAACAAAAAGGTTGGACATGGACCGAACTACGAGTTCCTGAAAATGATGTAGCACTGATGTTGTAGCCAGAGCTGGCAGCATTAGCAATCTGCTGCATCACCATAGCTGCAAACACAGAGTGTTAAAAACATCTGAAACCAACATCAGCATCTTCCACACCCTCAGACACTCTAGTCAGATGGAACCTGTAGATGTTTGCAAGAGCTAGCGACTATTAAAAAAGTCAGATTTTCATCAACCACCCATTTTGTTTGAGATAATAATACACTGACTGAAATGTTTATTTTTCTTTCGCACTAGCATATGTTTTCACACGCTCCTTTGCCTCCCTTGATTGCCTTCGCTAACAATCAATCCAAACTGTACAATCATGTGATTTTCTTTCAAGAAACAAAAAGTATCGGTATCGATTAAAAAGTACCATAAACTACTCGTATCGTATTGGCAGGAAAAAATTTTGGTATCACCCATCCTTCGTTCTTATGGCTGGAGAAGGCTGTTAGTGGCCAATCTACTAAAGTAATTCTTCTTTAAATCTATGAAAAATGTAATTAACACCCATGTCATGGATGGAAAAAACAGCAAATAGTTTTAATTGAGTATAATTTTTTAAAATCTTAATACTGCTAATGCTCATACTGAGTACTTTTCTGAAACATTCCTTTTTGTAATTCTTCAGATTTTGAGATTATAGTAAAGTCAGTCTAAATCCTCACTCATATCTTAAACCTAATCCTGAAAACCAAGTCTTCTCCTTAAAAAACTGCTTGTACACATGAAGACAACTTCCAGGAAGTCCCTGTGAGTTGTTGCGGTCCGGCTTTTAATCCCCATCCTGCAGGAAAAACACTTCCAGGGAGAAGCTGGAGCTAAAAGCCGTCACAGCCACCAAACAGGCCTCAGCAAGTCCAGCTTATCAACAATGGGTGGGGTGGGGTGGGGGGGTGTCCTCTGCAGGCTGGAGGTCTTATCCTGGACAATCTCAAACAGCTCACTTTCACCATTTCTTCTACATTTTTTCTTTCTTTCTTCAGTATTTAAATCTTAAATGCCGATCATCGACCACCCAAAGACCGAAGCTAAATCTCAGGATCTCCTTATTTTTCATTCCTTGTTGACAGATAAACTTTCCCTTGCTTTGGCAGCGAGCCACGAGGGCCGAGTAAATAGAGTCACATTTCAAAGAACAAAGGAAGTAGCAGGACCCACAGGAATGAGCAGCTGAGCTTCACCTGGATTCCTGTAGTAACCCCCCCCGCAGAAGCAGACCAGCGTGATGCAGACATGCAGACCAGAGGGGAGAAATCTGAGGTGGTGGTTCAAAAATAAAACAAAATAAAAACCACAGCTTCACAGTTAACACAAACCCACACACTGGACTGAATATTAAAGTAGGGCTGGAGAGCGGGGGGGGGGTTTCAAATATGAGTAGGAGGAAGAACCAAATGAGGATGATGATGAAAGAAAACGGACAGATTGAGTTACACACATCCAGATATAGTAGCTGTGAGACAGACCCCATGACACGGACATCATTCTCTGATCCAATAAGAGCTAAGTAACGACTGCAGGTTGCTAATGTCAGCTTCATCCTTTCCACCGAACCACAGCTGGAAGTGTGTCAGAGATCTGAAGACTCCTCCATCTCTGACTTCTCCTTCTGAGAGACTCGTCATCAAATATTCACACCTTCATATGGATGAGAAATGCCCGCATCAAAGAAATATGATCAGCAAATAATGCCCCCCTCCCACCCCCATTAATGCTGCACCGTGTGAGGCAACGTCAAGCAAACATGGCCACGTTTCATGGTCGTCATCTGCTCCTTCATGGAGGGAATCGCTCTGAAATCTGGAGAGGAGGATGAAGGTTTTGGAACAACGGTGATGAGAGTGATGAGTCCCTGATGGACGGCTGCGTCGGCCAATCACAAGCTGCGTTTCCATCCCAGTTTAACCAGCAATGTTTTAAAATGTTTCTTAGAAAATCGTACATCAGGCTTGTATTTGCAGAATTATGAAAATAGCATGTCTGAATATCGGTTCACATTAGGGGCCGGGCGACGTTTGTTTCTTTTTTGATGCATTGCAATGCAGATAATTTAGAATCAGATAATCAACTTTTAAACTGATAGTTAAGAACTTCATGTTCAGGAACGCAAAAGGTGGAACCTGAAGTTGTGGAAGTGTATCGACACATGACAATCGACTGCATTAAAAGCTGGCATATGGAAGCATGTCGGCCTCTATGCAGGGGGGAGGGGAAAATAGGACCTGGATAAGAGTCTTACTACAACCAAGATTTCTCAAACTTAAGTATTTTGGGAACAAACCTGGGGGGTGGAGCAGAAAAACACACGTGGAGGAGCATTGTAAAAGGTTTGACACTAGAAATGGTCTCTAGGACATTCTCGGACCACAACCTGGGTGGACAACCCAGTCCAAGCTGCTAGTTAGCTACAAGGGGCCCAAAGAACTTTTTTTCAGGACATTTTAAATGGCAAATGATATAAATCCAAATATTTAGGTACTACGATGACATAAACGGTCATACAACTATGACATTTAGCAGAGATTATGTTGACAGATGGGGGGAGTCAAGAAAAAAAGATGAGCCTTGCTGCAAGTCTGCTAAGTTATCACTCTAAACATCCACAAAAAGACAAAAAAAAGCAGGGATGCACGATATTGGAATTTTGACCGATATCTGATATGCAGATATTTTAAAATTCATGTGGCCAATAATCTATATTGATACAGATATTGAAGCTGAAAAGTAAATGATGTAATATTCATTCCTTGTGCAAAATTAGAAAAATACCTCAACTTGTGTTATGTAGAACAAGTCAAACTTAATTACAAACAAAACTAGCAGGATATGTGTGTTATATCCTAGAACCACCTGGATTTCTTCTACCTAAGAAAAAAAAAACTATACCCAAAAACAGCGATATTTGGCCATTTACACAAATGATAAAGTGTATAAACTCTGTTCACACAGAACATCCTAAAAGAAACTTTCTTTAGAAGTTTTAAAGTCTGTAAAAGAGATGTTTTGGGCTTTTTAGACTTTAGAAACAGCAGCCTGATCGGTTAAATATAGGTTAAATATCGGTGGGGTGGCCGATGTCTGATACTCAGTTTTAAGGCTGATATCAATAGGGGGCCGATGATATCGTGCATCCCTAAAAAAAAGAGTCATGTTCACCTGACAACAAATTCCCATAAAAATTCATATTTTTTTGCACTTTATAGAGAATGTCTAATATATTAATTTCCAACAACAATGCTGCCACATGCATATCCCCTGCCCCTGAGGCTGGGATATATGCTGGCATGAGCTGCCAGGTTCCTTCCATTGTAGAATAAAACATGCATCAAGACGCCTCGATAATAATCTCAGCATCTCAGCCATCTGAACCGTCATCGAACTGAATCGAAGTCTGATGTGCCTAAAGATTCCCACCCTTAGTTCTCACTCCATTCTTCTAGACTGGAGCTTCTTATCGTGGCTGTGCACGGATCATAAGGGGGTGCAGGCTCTGCTTTCTGGAGAGAAGACAAAACCAGGAACAGCTGCCATGCAGGGGGGAAAAAAGACACAAACCATGTTGAGCAAGCTTGGAACTTTACTGTGTTTTTGCATTTCTGTCAACTGTTTTGAGTTGGCAGCCTGAAACCGCTGAAGCCTGACGACTGTCAGTCAGAACAGATTCTGCATCCAGATTCTGCTGCAGTCTGTGGAAAATACGCACACTGATCTACAGCGGTGGCTGGACACATGCACACAATCAGATGTTTTAAATAAGCACTCTGACATGCAGGAATACAAAGTTAGGTAAGTGCAAGAAATGTTTTCTATATTTGCATGTTGCCATTAAACTTGTGCTGCTTGACTTCAAGGACTGAAGATCCAGAGAAACTATCAAAAAGGAGTTTCAGACAGACGAGCAAACAGTGTCGCGAGTGGGAACTGAAAGCTCCTCGTTTCATCAGTATAATTAATAAACGGTCATTAAAAGGTCCAGCTAATCCGCTGGAGAGGATGCAAGCGGACTGGGTGAGACCCTGAGACCTGTTTTCTGCATCTCCATCTGTCCGTGAGTGGTGACACGGCTGCCGTGGAAACCGGATCGATCACACCCGGGACACAGAGCTAACATTTGTCTTCCTCTGGCAAACATTCAGCTGTTTTCTGGAGCTACAGATGATGGAGGCTGGAGGAGTGGATCCAGTTTCCATATCTGGCTCACGGTGCTCGTCACACCCCACGGTGTCTGACCTTCCAGAAGCTGCGTGGAAGTCCCCCTCTCTTCTTCATCACATTTCTGTAATCTGACTTCTTAAGCAGCTGTTTCCAGTCAGTGTGAAGCGGGAGGAACTCCATCAGCACTCTTAGCTTTTAGCATCACTCCAGACTCGACCATCTGACGGCATGCTGTCATTCCAACGCTTCAGCTGCAGCTGACGTGCTCCTGAACTCAAGCAGCAACATCATGTTGGAATAAATGCAGACAACATAATCTGCATTTAAAGCAGATTTTACACCTTTCATCTTAAGGACAGTCATTCCTTCGGTCTGAGAAACGTCATGACTTTACAGATCAGTTTGTGGACTTCTAACTTTAAAATCTGATAAATGTGACGTTTTCTTCTCGTGTTTTTATCTGCTTCAGAGGTCGATAAATTAAAGTTTTAGAGTAAAAACCATTTGGTTACTGATTCCTTCTTTTTAATTTGCAAGGCGGACTTTACAAGGCCTGTTCTGATCCTACTTTTTCTCTTCCGAAAGAGATACCAATATCACAGGTAAAGTATCGGCCGATGCCCAATGTAGATACTCAGCTGGTTTTTGGGGCCCAAGATTCTGCATATTGATCTAATACTTGATTTTATTCCTGGTTTATGTTACAGTAGGCACATCTGTTTTTTGGAACCTCACCTCTAAAAACCTGGTTTAACAGGTTAATGAAATACGTTCATGACAGAAAGTATGAGGAAAAACTGATCCATTTATTATTTACCAGTGTTTATGACTGATTTCAAACTTTCAAATAGGGATGCACAATATTGAAATTTTGGCCGATATCTGATTTGCCGATATTTTAAAACTCATGTGGCCGATAACCAGTATCGATACCGATATTAAAGCTGAAAGAAATAAGTAGTCACTTCAAATAGCAGTTTTGTTATCCGTTTCCGACGCTTTGAAAAATAGGGTGGGAAAAAATATCAATATACTGAAATACTGTGATATTTTCATATGCCACTATCAAATTGATATTTAAAAACGTGGTATCAATCTATTTTACTTACAAAATCTTGCGAGATTTCATCGTTCTGTTCCAAAATCTCATGATATTTCGTGAGTTCTCACGAGATTTTGTAACAAAACGATGAAACAGAGATTTTTTTCGTAAAATAGATCGATACCACATTTTTAAGTGTCAATATGATATCAGCATATGAAAATATTGGAAAATTTTGTGAATCCTATCAAGATTTTGTAACAGAACGATGAAACATCACAAGATGTCGTTAGTAAAATAGATCGATACCGCATTTTCAAATGTCAATATGATATCAGCATATGAAAAAATTGTGATATTTAAGCGTATCGATATTTTTCCCACCTGTAGTCTTAAGAAGTTTTAAAGTCTGTTAAAAACTAAGTTTTTGGAGAAGAAAGAGAAAAAGAAGAAGTAGTTTTTGTTGGACTTTAGAAACAGCGGGCTGATTGGTTAAATATTGGTTGAATATCGGTGAGGTGGCCAGTGTCAGATACTCAGTGTTAAAAGGCCGATATATGCCAATACCGATAGGGGGCCGATTATATTGTGCACCCCTACTAACAAACAATAAAAAAAAACATTAAAAATTAAAACCCAGCCTGGAAGAAGTACTTGAAAGAAAAGCTGAAACGGATTTCCAGGATCTGCAAATTTTAATGTATTCTGATCCACATTTTTTAACCAATATCGGCCTGATATCAAATACTGGTATCAGACCGGGACAGCCCTAGACTTCACCAAGTAATACTTTGTTATGTTGTTGCTATTTTCTAATTCAATTCAACCTCATTCTTACAGCATCAATTCCCAACAAAGTAATCAAGGTGATTTCAATGATAGTCCGGTCCAGTCTGGTCCAGTCTGGTCCAGTCCGGTCCAGTCCGGTCCAGTCTGGTCCAGTCTTGTCTCCACCACTGGCTAAGAAACACCATGAGGATCCAAAAGAGGTGAAGCCTAACAGAGTGAATACTTCACTTTAAACCCCTTCATCTCCATGGAAACCAGCAGGACCTTCATGGTTCATTTCAAACACAGGCAGAGTTTTTTAGAGCTGATTTCTGATTGGCTGCTAGCTGCCAGAGTGATGAGACTGACGTCTCTGTAACCAGCAGAGTCTCTGCTTTCATATGACACCTTGTTTGTGTGGAGAAATTAGCAGAAGCTCTCAAGTTTTTCTGACATTCCCATCTAATCACCCGGGTTTGAACTGTGTTTTGTGCAGACGAAGTCTTAAAGCCAAATTTCTCCTGGTCACGTTGGTAATGCTTTATGTTAGGATTTGTACAAAGATCTTCTGTCATGCATGTATTGAAGAAAAAAGTCTGGTAAACATAATTTTTCATCTTCTTAGATTCAAATCTTTGCTGCATTTCAATGTGTGAAACATCTTTGAGCAAAATCTTTGAACGTCAGAGAACAAAAAGACATTTGAGGAAGTCTGGGACCCTGACGTTCATTTTTAGTTTCACTCTACTACATTTTCTCTGAACTGAGACTTTGAGTCAGCAGAAGTTCTCCTGAGCTGGCGTTAATATGAGCCCAGAAACCAGAGGACGTCCACGCCTTGCAATGTGACAGCAGTCAGTCATAACATGCAAATACCGATCTGAATGCAGCCGGCAAAGACGGACACACCCTGGGACCACAAACAGCTGGGGAGCAGCGGGGCTGAGGGGGGGTCAGAATACCACAGAAGAAGTCACGGTGATCTCTGTGCATCAGACTGTGAGTTAGTTAAAAAGCATAACATGAGTTTGCTTCCTGATTTGAGGTGCGTGAGGCTCAAACTGTGCGGCTGTGGTGGATGCAGGAGCTGAGGGAGCCGTCGCTTCATCCATCAGCAGCAGGGAAACTCCCAGCAGACACCAGAGACAGCTGGACAACATGAGACTGGGACAACTGGGAAAACACATGACACACATATCACATTCACCCCACACCCTCCTCATCAATCACCCCCTCGCTTCCCATCAGTCTGCCTCTCCTCGCACATCCCTCCATCAAGGACGTCTCGGGCAGGGCGAGGCATTCGCCCGTCAGTTGTCGCCGTGGCTCGCATCCAGGCGTGAGGGAGAATTCAGAGCCGCCCGTCACACACCTGCTGAAACATCTCTGGCTTAAGCTCCTCTGTCTGGACGTCACATCTTACAGCAAAAGGAAGCTTTTCATTCACACATCAGCTGGCTTCCAACCAAAGACAAACATCCCTCATTCATCTGGTCCATGTTCCACTTCAACCTACTTTCAGAGTTACGGAGGTCAACGCAAGCAAGACACCCCAGACACACAAATATCTCAGGGAGAAGAGAAGAAAAAATTCCATGTAGGAGGGGTCTTTATGGAGCAAAGACACAAGTTTTAGAACATATACCAATAAGTTGAGGTATTTCATACCGAAATACTGTGAGATTTCATCGTTCTGTTACAAAATCTCGCGGTATTTCATGAAATCTCATGAGATTTTGTAACAAAACGATATCTCGAGAGATTCCATTAGTAAAATAGATTGATACTGCGTTTTTTAAAAATAGATATGGTATCTGCATATGAAAATATAGCAATATTTCAATATTTTTCCCCGCCCCTATTATTTTAACTGTCTGGAAGACAATCCTCCCCAAGACTTTTACAAAGAAATCATAAAAAACCAGCCAACTATCTGTCAGTTCCATCACTGCAGTGGAGCGATACCTTTACGCTAAACATGTTTCAATACTGAAAAACAGGTGTTTGATATGAAAGGAAACTTTCAGATAAATTAGGTTAAAAATACATATATATCGTATATCGTAAAAATATTCACTATATTCAATATTCATATATCGTAAAAATACAATATATCGTATATCGTCATCCAAAATAAATATATTGTGATATGATATTTGGTTCATATCGCCCAGCCCCTTGTGTGAGTGAAAATAACATGTTTCTGATGCATCAAATCAGAAATTAGTTTACTAAAATCTATCTTGAAGTCCTCCAGATGTTAGATAACCTGGGGAAACTCCACTCTAGACAACAGTTGCTGCCGCTGCTATTGTGGGAATTGTCCAGTGTACCTGACAGAGGCAGGACAACGTGTACCTCCAACCGGGAGAAACAGAAGCCGGTTTTATTAAGCTGTTTGTGGCTGACAGGAAATTGTGCTCGTATAGGAAGCACTGCGGGAACAATCAGCTTCTCCTGTTGCAGCATTGAGAGCAGAGAAGGAATCTGAAGGCCACACGGAGACTAAATATGAGCTGAGCTGCCACATTCTTCCTGTAAGTTAACCTCGAACTGTGAATCAGCCACGACCAGAAACATGCTACTGTAAACGCTGGCGTGCTAAATGAGTGAGTCTAACACTGCGTCAGCGCTCTGCAGGTCCGGAGAGACGGTTTTCACCCTCAGACACAACAAAGACGTATGGCTGCTGAACGGATCTCACAAAAATAGACCTTTGTTCTACTCGGAGCTCACTCTCACGTCCTTCCTGCTCCCTGCCTCCCTTTTCTGCTTCGTTCCTCCCACAGAACTGTCACATTTCTACTCCATCCCTCCATCTTCCTTTTCATTCCTCAGGCCCTGAATCTCAGTTTTTACACATCTCCAACCACACTGCTTTCTCCTTCCGTCAGCAGCTCTCGTTACACTAACGTTTACTCCCGACACCTCGCTGCATTCCTGCAATAACGCCAGCGTGCAGCTTTCTTGTCGTCCAGCTGATTAAACAACTTTAGAGGTGTAAGCGCTGTTGCAGCAGAGAAAAAGACGCAGGGTTTCACACCATCCGTTAGTTTGGGACAAAAATACAGTCGTCCTCAAAATTATTCATACCTCTCAGTTAAATAACGCTGAATTCACAATAGACATTCAAATAAAAGGAAAATAAAGAAACTAACAATAAATAAAAATTTACAAAATTATAATTCAGTGAAACAAAATATTGTTTTTGAAATGTGGTCGAAAATAATTTTAAAAAAAACAAACAAAAAAAAAACACAATAGAGCACCTTTCCCATGAGCAGTGGACCAACATACCTGTCAACAAGTGCAGATGTCTGATTGGACGTTACAGAAAACACCTGATTGCAGTGATTGCCTCAAAGTTTTGCTCACAACATTTTAGTTCAGGAGCTCCATCATCCTTGTTTACTTGTTTTTTTTTTTTATTTTGTTTGTTTTTTTTTCTGTTTAACATTCAAAATCAATGTCATGATTTTCATTGAATTTTTATTTATTTTTTTTACTTTAGTCAGTTTCACCTTATTTTGCTGAAAGCTGATTTTTTTTCCTTCGTTAATTGGAGGGTATGAATAATTTTGAGGACTGTAATTAACATCTACAGAAGTCGTTTCAGCACCGATGTCGTTTCCCAGGTTCACGCAGGGCTAAATGAGCATTGTGCAACACTAACAAACAGGTTCTTACTTTACTGCAAAGCCTTGATGCCAAGAGTCATTCAGGGAGGAGTTCAAGTGGGACTGCAGGGTTTCCCACAGCTCTGATTCGACCTACAAGAGGTGTATTCAGCTGAACAGAAACTAAACTGAATTCAAGTTTTTGGGAGGAAGCTTTAGTTTTTGCCTTTTTCTGAGAAGAAAAGTGTCATCTGAATTCTTTTAATGGAGTCACTTTGATGGTTTGAAGTGTTTAAAGAAGCAGTTGGCCCAAAACTCAAAGCCTTGAGAGCGCCGGGGTCCCTGCACAAAGGTTTTACATGACAAAAATAGCCTGAAATCATGACCCAATCGGACAAAAGAGAAGTTAATTGTTTCTGATTTCCTGTTTTCTCCGGGGTTATAAACGCAGGAAAAATGAAGGAGGCAGATAAAAGAAAGTTGTCGGGCTTCCACCAGGGGGCCGAGTTCAGAGGAGATGAAAAGAGAAGCAGATTGGGAGGAGCGATAAGAAAAAGAGATCAGAAAGAGGGAGAAGCAGTGAGAAAGAGGAGGAATAGAAGCGAGGAGAGGCTGAACTAGCAGGAGAAACGGAGATACGGGAGAGCGGCCTGGTTGCATCCGAGATAAAGATGTCATTCATCTGCTGCGTACAAACACCGCCGCTCTGCGTCCTCCTCTCCCCTCTCCTCTCGTGGCCTTTGTTGCTCTCCCCTCCTCCTCCTCCTCCTCAGCAGAGTGAACGGGAGGTCAGCTGGTGCAGAGCTGCTCCTGCTCAGACCCTCCCATCACAGCTGAGGCTGAAGCAGCGCTGGAGTCAGGATGCCGAGCCGCTTCGGCCTCTGATGTGACGAGAGGAGGAGAAAAACGCGGTACGAACCTCCGGATGCCGACAGAGGTTCTGACCGGCAGCAGCTTCCAGTACAACAGCAGGGTTTTGTTTAAACATAGACCGATATTTGCGTTTTTGCTAACATCAGCATCAGTCGATACATCAGGTGTGTTGGTCCATTATCCTACTTGGCTTAATTTACAGACTTTTGCAGAATTTTAATATTTATTACAAGTTTAATGTTCCTATTTAATATTCAATATTTATTTACAAGTGCACCATTTCTTTTCTTTTGAATTATTTGAGGTGCTTTGTTCTTTTTTTATATATTAAAAGAGTTGTAAAATTACTTTCCATTAGGGGTCGACTGATACAGATTTTTAGGTCTGATACCAATACCGATATTTTCTCACCAGCCTCAGCCAATCCACCCTGCCAATATTTGCAGCCGATACTAGGGCTGCTCAATTATGAGAAAGAAAAAAAAAATCATCACAATTATTTTGATCAATACTGAAATCACAATTATTAAATTATTAATTAGATTATTTTTTAGTTATACGATGCATTTATTTAGCATTTCTCTCTTTCAAACAACACTTCATTGATAATTTTATGCAAAATTTTTAAAACTGAAAATATAGGCTACAAATATGTACCTATACAGCTGATTTGCAGTGTATAAAACATTAAATGAATAAAATAAATATACTTTGAGTATTAAATAAAAAAAGTAGAAAAACATGTATCCAAAATAAACAATGTATCCAGCTGTTATATATATATATATATATATATATATATATATAATCCCAAAATAAACTTTATTTATCTTTGGTACAACGCTAGAACATTCAAAATTTATGTTGATGACACCCAACAAATTCCCTGGGGTGGAAACCACTGAAATGAACTTTAACTTAAGAATAACTTTCAGAAATTGTGTAGAGAAAAATGGCAAAAAAAAAAAAAAAAAAGTTTAAACTCGATTCGAGGGGTTTGGAGACTCTTTGACACAAAAATTGAAATCACAATCAAATTTCGATTAATTGCACAACCGTAGTCAATACTGCATTTGACCCCAAAATTAATATAATGAAGGACACAATGAAAACTAATTTCAAAAAGTCTTTTAAGATAAAAAAAAAAAAACAACAACAAAAAATGCCAAATAAATACGTAAAAGAAGAAATAGTGCAAATTGTGATACCAGCAAAAAACACAAATACTAGCTTAAAATATTAGCTGGCCAATGTATCGGTTCATCTTTACTTTTGATCCTTTGATCATCCTTAGAGATGAGAATATATCAGTATCCACCCTATAAAAAAAAAATCTGTATCGGTCGATCCCTAGTTTTGTTCCCACATCCCTGAGATGTGGGAGGAGAGTACTTCACTGACGGCAGGAAAAGAGAGTTACAGATACAGAAAACAGTAGAAAACATCAGTTTGAAAACTTTGACTTCCTGACTCAGAGCAGAGATGTGATAACGCGCCTGCATCTGACAGAAGGAGCTGGGAAACTCGTGTTCTAACCTCTGATTCATCAAGCTACCGCTGGTGGTCGACACGTCCTCGAGCGTGAATCAGAGTCTCTGCAAGCTGCAGCCGAACCTCTGCGCTCCCCGCTAACACCAGAGGAAGAAGTAGAACAGGCTGCAGCTTTGTGAGGATAAAAATAGTCCCAATCAACTTTTTCTGCATTAATACTCTGAACTGCAGTGAATGCAAAATAACTGCTGGAGTAGTTATTTTTATAATGCGTAATAATCTGCAGTAGATTATATCCAACTTTTAATATACCGGTTATGTATGTAACAGTTATTTTTCATTTTATCATTTCAGAGCAGCAACATTTACAGCCAAACTCAAAGCTGTTAAACGGAAGGCGTTTTATATAAGGACAAAAAATACCACATGTAGTCAAATGTTAAATTAGCAGCTATATTATTCAACTGAAACTAAATTTTCGTCACACTGAGCTGCAAATCTCATGAGATCGTAAAGTTTAACTCGGTTTAAATAGATTAAATATACAGAAGTTTAATAGAAATCCACCGACCGAGCCAGTTTACGGTTTAATGATCCCAAAAGGAAACAATAACGCTCAGTAATAACCTCAAACACCAGAAGAACAGATGTAAGAAACTTTATGGATGAAGGAGGAGAGGAAGAGGAGAGGGCTAAAAAGCTACATAATAAGAAGGAATGGATTTTTTTATATTTCTATTAAACTGCAGAAAATAAAAAAATCACTTCTGACTGGGGTTTTCACTGAAACTTAAAGGTGCAGTACGTGACAAAATCAAAGGTCAACGGCAGGAAATGTCAACATATCTTTAAAAGCTGTGATTTTATTGGTGTCTCATCACTTTCTTAAAAAATAACTCATGATTTACTCTCTTAGAATGAGCCATTTATATCTACTTGCTGTGGGTCGACAAACATGGCAGCTGCCATATTTGTGTCACCATTTTTACGACGGCATTCTCTGAATGGACAAACAACTCTGCGTATAAAGATTTGACATGCAGTATCGGCTTTGTTTAGATACGGACTAATCACCGTTTAGGAAAAGAAACGCATTAAAAAAGGAACATGGAATAGAACAGTATGCAATCTTAAATCTTAAAGTAGTAGTACACAATCTTAAAGTAGTTATCTGTAGTCACTCACAGATCCACTCACAGATGAAAACGTGTTTATATCTGGAAGAATTTTGGACTCTGATGTGCTTTGCATTTAAAGTCATTGTTATAACCATCTTTACCACTAGATGTCAGGAATTCGTACACACTGCACCTTTAAGGAAGCCAAATTATGGTGACAGAGAAAAGAAATTTCATCATCATAGGACGTCCCATTTTACTCATAATGACTGTTTAAATGCAGTTTGTGGTGTGACAGATAATAAGATAAAAAAAAAAAAAAGGAAAGCAGTTCAGAGATAAACACAGAGCCAATAGAAAACACACACACACACACACACACTCAGGAAGTGACAGCTCATCAGAAAACCACCGACTGTTATCTGAAATGACAGCAGACGACCAACCTGAATCATCTCAACCAACCGAGACACACACTTCCTAAAAACCCCTCTCACTGATCAGTGCCACCTTTCTGATACCTGAGGAGATATTTCTCTTAAATAAAGTTTTTACATCATTGTCTGATAAAGCTGCAGCAGCTGGTTCATTAAAACAAGCTGTCGAACATCAAAATAAAAGGTTGGGATTTAGAAGGTTCATCTCAGAAAGACGCCTGATGATGAGGAGGAAAAGTTTCAGGACAATCTGGCATCTCACAAACGACATCATTAAAATGAACTGCAATCAGTTGAGTGTGAAGCAAACTCCCAAATCCAAACTCTTCTCTGACGCATGACGGGACCACTAAGTCCTGATCCATCTCTGCTTCGTCTCTCTTTGGCTACAAACACTTAAAATGGCTGCAGGGGTGAAAGGATTAATCGTGGACCTTTGTGGTTTAACGTGTTGATAGTTTCAGACTCATTCTGCAAAGTCTTCAACAGTAATTTTCTATTGATCCACAGGAGTTAAAAGTTCCCGCTTCAGGTGAGAATTAATATACTTACTATAGAGAGAGTAGCGAATCTACACTGTTTTTAAAGCTATTAATTCCTCGTGATTCCCATTATGTCACACAAAAGCTGATGTTCAAATTTACCAGAAAAATAAAGGCAGTACGACGTGATGAGTCAAGTCTCCGGTCTTATGAAAACACGCGTTTGCCTCGAGATGAAATGAGCCATGACTTCCTGCAAAGTCACAGGTAATAACGGGATTATCTGTTGCTAGGATTTCAGCCAAACATGAAGCTGCTCATCAAAGCTGCAGAAAATATCCCCAAGAAACAGCTTCACAGGTATAAATCCGACATGTTTTGTCATTACATGATCTATTTCCGACATTTGTAACAAATCTAAATATATAAAAGTGAATTTTAAGATTTGATGCTACTGTACATGTGTAAATGATCCTGGTTTATTATGATCAAACTGAAGGTTAAAGAACAGAAAATAGGGATGCATGATATTGGAATTTTGGCCGATATTCGATATGCCAATATTTTAAAACTTGTCTGGCCAATAACCGATATCGATACCAATATTAAAGCTGAAAAAAAAAGCAGTCATTGCAAATAGCAGTTTTGTTATCCGTTTCCGACGCTTTGAAGAATAGGGGTGGGAAAAAATATCGATTAGCTGAAATATAACATTTTCATATGCCAATATCAAATCGATATTTAAAAACACGGTATCGATCTATTTTACTTACAAAATCTTGCGAGATGACATCGTTCTGTTACAAAAATTCACGGTATTTTGCAAATTCTCACAAGATTTCGTAACAGAACAATGAAATATTGTGATATTTCATAAGTGAAATAGATCGATACTGCGTTTTTAAATGTCAATATGATAACAGCATATGAAAATATCGCAAAATGTTGGTGAATTCTCATGAGGTTTCGTAACAGGATGATGAAATATCGCGAGATTTCATTAGTAAAAGATACTGTGTTTTTTAAATGTCAATATGATATCAGCATAAGAAAATATTGCGATATTTCAGTGTATTGACATTTTTTCCCACCCTAGTCTTTAGAAGTTTAAAGTCTGTAAGAAAGAAGTTTTTGAAGAAGAAGAAGAAGTTGTTTTGTTTGTTTTTTACTTTAGAAACAGCGGGCTGATCGGTTAAATATCAGTGGGGTGGCTGATGTCTGATACTCACTTTTAAGGCCGATACAGATAGGCAGGCGACTATATCGTGCATCCCAAACAGAAACTTTTGATTTATAAGATATTAACACAAGTTTTTGGCCACTCGATTAATATTTCTGTTCTTATTTCCACTTTTGCCGTTTTTATGAGATAAATCTAGAAAATGTGCTCAGGCGACCTCAAGGAGAACCACAAACAGAGCTGTGACAGGTTTGCTGGACATGAAAACACAATTTCTTGTTCTATCTTTTTCCTTCAAATAAAACCCCTGAACACTGACGGTTCTAAACCCGCCCTGCCTGAGAGGAAGATGCTGGTGAGACGTTCTGGATCCTGGAGGGTTTCCATCAGAGTTTAATAACCAGACAGCGCTGCGGAGAGATGGTTAGGTTAATACACCCACTGCCTCAGGTGTAGGGCCCTTCCCTCATATTATCATATAAATCATGGAATGTGCTCCTCAGAGCAGACACGCCTCATTTAAAGCAGGAAACCATTTACCGTACATGCCAGGACTGGACCTGTGCAGGTAGATGCAGGCGAGGACTCTGCACAACCTGTAATCACCAACAACTTCAAACCAAAGTAGAAAAACAACTAAATGACCTCAGATGTTAAATTTCATCCATTTATCTGAAGAATTTAAGCTAGGGGTCCACGATAATTATCGGGCCGATAACAAGAAATTACTACATCATTCCGATAAGTAAGATGTCATAACAACTTGCCCCGATAACATATAGACTGTCTATATCGAGTAAGGATAGACCGATATGTCGGACTGCTGATATTTGCGTTATTTGCTGGTATCAGCAGCGGCCGATACGTTGGGTGTGTTGGTCCTCAGCATAATTTACAGACAGGCATCTATACAGGCAGCAGTTTTATATATATAGATAAATTACATGTTTAATGTTTCTTCTTTATATTGTTGTACGGGCACTAGTTCTTTTTTACATAATGACGAGTTTAATGTTTCTATTTAATATTTACAATTGCACTGTTTCTCTTTTATATACTTATCTGAAGTGCTTTGTTTCTTTTATTCATCTTAAAACAGTTTTCGAAACTAGTTTTGATTGTGTCCTTCATTTTAGTTTTAGGGCCAAATGCAGCAACGGCCCCAAATTCTGGCCTCAAATGTCGGCAGGTTGCATCGGCCATTGGCTAAGGTTGTTGAGAAGATATTTGTATCGGTTGTAAAAAAAATCTGTATCAGTAGATCCCTAATTATGAGACCGAAATTATTATCAAATAATGCACTCTTTTTACATAGACAGACATTATATTGTTTAAAAATGAACTTTCAGCTGGTGGTAATAAAGAATAAATGTTTGAATCTAACTTGTCATTGCATCATTTCTATGGTTTTTATAACTTTTCAATTGCACTTTTTTTTTTTTAGTTTGTAATCCCAATGCATGTATTTGCATTAGTTCAAGGAGCCTTTATTATTGTTAACAGTAAGCAATGACTGAAAAGTCTTTTTGGTTTTGTTAACGGTATTGATGTCATGATTAGGTATGCATGTGTGAAGTTATCAGTATCGGTTTTTAAAAAAAGGTTAGTGTGCATCCCTAATTTAAGGCAATGAATACATATTTGGGGTGCAGCTCTGATACGTATATCATGTCAGCATAAATCTGATTTTCCTGGCTAACCAGGGAGCACAGCGATGCCGTGCAGCTCCATCACTAAGAGCTCATTGATGCCACTTGAACGCACATGAACGGCATCTATGGCTGAATAAACAGCACAGCCTCCAACATGTAAGCAGCCCATTCACACCGAGTGACCTGATTTCAGACAGCCACAAGATGTGCAGACACCCACATAAAAAAGGGACAGTCTGTGCTTACCACCGCTGTAATTCAATATTCATAACTTTATTTAAAAATATCCACATTTTCAGGAAAGGCCGTTAAGCACCTGGTTTCTAATGAGCCGATCTGAAGTCCGGATCGTTTGAACCGAGCCAACACAGAAAAAGATCCAAATCCGATTTGGACCCAAATTAAATTCCTAAATTTGTGACAGGTAATGTTATTACCTGGAACAATGGAGGAGATGTTGCGTGGCACAGAAGTTTGAAAAAATATCGTAAAATTTTATGCCACCTGAAAAATATTTCTATCATCTAATCAGGTCTAAACATGCTGAACTCATCATCCTCAGCAGCTGCTCTTCATCCTGGTCTGACCTTGGAGACTACAGACCAGCCCGATTCCTTGCTAGGTTCTTGCCCTCGGACTCACATGTATAAGATATTTCACCTGTAAGATAAAAAAACCCATCACGGCATCGCCAGGAAGGGACACCTTCATCCTGCAGAGGTCATGGTCAGCGAGGAAACAGTTCCACCGTCTTCTCTAAGCAACAACCATTACGTCCATTTTACAAGACCAGTCATTTAAAACGTAATTTTGGGGGAAGTCGGGTTCAAGTTTCCAAACACAATGGCTTCATTTTCTAAAGCCGAACAGATGAGCAGGACGGCAACGGACCGGCTTCAATAATTCATCCATTCATCCTCTAAACCAGGAGTTTCATTTCAGGTCAGCGAAATTTGATCTCACCGGGGACGGACCAGTAAAATACAGCACAATTTCTATTTCATTCTATCTATTTAAAATAGGGAGCAGGCATTTTAATTATACCTCCATGAAAAAATGCAGGATTACAGCCAATGGCTAATTTCTATCTTTGGTTTCTTTGGTAGGTAGATGGACCTAAAATAATAAAATGCAAGACATAATATACAAACTTCACATAATGTAGGAGCAGAACATAACACAAGACAATAAAATTCACATTTTTCTCTTTGTTTTCTGGCAAAATAGTACAATTTGCAGTATGTGCATATATACATTTCTATTTCACAGTTATTCCTATTTTTTTACACAGTTTTTTTGATCACTTAAGTGCCGAGTTAATGTTTCTAACAACATTTTATTCATGTGTTGCTTGCTTTTACGGTGGCTTGATGCAATGGAATTTTGAAATCATCTTGAAAGACAAAAACTGAATCTGTGCTCGATTTTGCCCTCGTCCATCATTCACACATGCATTGCAAGTTCCAGATCACAATGGAGCTTTAAAATGACATTTAATCAGAATAAACTGGGGCTGTATAAGAAACAACATCTCACATTGTGATCAGAGTAACTTTGCAAGGACTATCAGCTATTCTGAAAGTACTTGTGTGTTCTGATCTGACCATCTGAACTGACTCATCCATCTACAAACTCAAGTCACATCTATCAAACAATAAATATATGAAAGATTAAGTACTCCTCATGACTTGGGAATGGTTTATATTCAAAACATAAAAAAGAAACTTCATGTGGACAAATTAGGGTTTGGGGCCGATTTCGGTTTCCGGGCCGAATGTTTGATACCAATGCTCCAAACTGAAGTTGAGCAGAAGGATGTTGGTCTTCAGAATCTACCTGCAGGGCCTTGTGGGGTATTCCCAGCCGCTTCCAGGACTTAATGCTCCTGGAAAGTCCCTGGTGTTCCCTGGACCTCAGTCCAGTTGCCAAAGAGGAAGCACTCATCAAGCATCCTTATCAGGCTTTCAGTCTGGAGTAGCAGCACCAATCACACCAGTAAGAAAAGTTTACTTAATGGTGGAGGGTGATTAGGGGGGGGGGGGGGGGGGGGTTCTGAACCCTCATAGTCAACCTCACCACTCCTTTTACCATCACCTGTGAAAAAACCTCGAGGAACTTCACTTCCCCCACCTTTAGCATCAACGAAAATCAGGAGGAACTTCAAATAAACAAGTTAGCGATATCAAAGCTCTTATGTTCAGACTGGTCATCAAACTATAAAATGATAATAAAAAAAAGCCATTTAACAATAAGTAGCAGCAACAACTGATGACTGACCGGCGCTTCAGTCAGCTGAGGAAGCTACAAAGAGAAGCGTCCACGTCATTATGCATGTGGAGAAATCCACGGGGGAGACCGGAAAGTGGGTCAAAGTTAACTAGGAGAAAACTGATGAAAGATGAGCAATGGTTTAAAGGGAGAAAACGGGGAAAAGGCTGTTTGCTTCTCTGCATTTTAGGCTAAAATAGTCCAAGATATAATCTCACATAATGAAAACAGATGTTTGCCTCTGCCATGCGATAATGTGTCAAACAAATACTGGATAAGAAACAGGTGGTTTACAGTTGACAGGGAATTATCTCGACTGTGAACAAGAAAACATTTTGTGGTTTTACATCTGCTGGTAGCAATATAACATCCTTTATATGAACTCAGTACAAAGACGCAGGGCTGAGGACGGTTTGGTAACCTGCTGCAGCCACAAACGTCAGGCTTAAAAGAGAGACAGAAGCAGGAGTCTGTGGAGACGGATGGATGGACGCAACCATTCAGAAAGGAGATGAAGACTGGGAGCACATCCCAAGACTTCCTCTCTACTAGTGGAAACACAAACGGGATTATGCTAAAGGAAAACAATACGTAGGCTGGAGTTTACGTAGAATCTGGACCCGAGAGACGCATCTGGACCTTAAAAGTGGCATAGAAGATGTTTCTTTGAATATTTTTGGCAATATTTGATTAAATTGGGTCAGGATTTGGTTTGTGCACGTTGTCTTAAAGCCGTGGCGGGAGCTGTGAATCTTTATTCATAAACTCATTAGCAGTCTCTGTTTTCTGAATTGCCACAAATATCTTCTACTGCCTTTAAGCTGATCTATCATTGGCCAAGGCCTCATCAGAAATGGTCTCCATGGAAACATGTCTGAAGACCTTAAAAAAGTTCAGACTGCATTGGTACAACGGAGTATTAGGGCAACATTAGGAGAAAAAATTTTTTTTCACAGACTTCGAGAATAAAGTTGCTATGTTACCAGAAAAAAGTAATAAATTTGGTAGAATAAAGTCGTGATATTTTAAATATAGAATAAGAAAGTTGATAAAGAAAAAAATTAGATGTACTTCAGCATAGGTTTTATAAACCAGGAATATCAGGACTTTGAAAAGAATCTACAAGAAAATGAATCTATTCTGCAGAAAGAAGCAGACGGACTTGGAGGAAATGGGGAACTGGCTGGAACCGGCCTACTGCAGGGTTATCCATGGATGCATCACCGGGCAGTTCAGAGGGGTTTTGTCCTTATTTAACTCTAAAAACTTTTAATTACTCGAGAAGTGTAAACATGCATGAGATTAACTTACTGGTGTTGCACTCTCGCATGTTTCCACCGCCCTCTTACTGGTACAATTATGACTTTATTCTCAGAAAAATTACGACTTTCTTGTAAATTTACAACTTTGTTCTCATAAAACTACTTTTTCTTGTCAAATGATAACTTTCTCGTCCATTCATGACTTTATTCTCATAAAATTTGTTTATTCTTGTAAATTAAAGGGAGGGTGGATGATGTTTTCCAGGAGCGTTTCTTACTATATTGCTTAAAGTCTTCTTCACACCCCGACTGCAGCCAATTAATGAAATTTTCCGACACAAAAATTAAAAAATGAATCACCTGTGGAACGTACAAGACTGGAAAAACCCACCCAATGAAATGAATTTCATTGGGTGGGGTTTCAAACGGCCCGTGCTTATTGATTGAATGATTATCATGTCCATTAAACTGGACTGCCTAATCGCGCCCCCACCTTCCTCGCACTCGCTTGCAACTCGCTGGGGGCGTCTCAAACCGCAGACGAACCGAGACGAACATGGCTGCTCTCATCTACGCCGCCGTTTGCTCTTTAAAAGAAAAAACGGATGTGGATCAAGTCATGGAGGTGTTGGTGTTTGCAGTGAGGATGTTTTACACCACAGAAGAAGTTGGAGGTGAGATAATTATCACTTTTAGGAAACGTGGTTCCTCTGCTGTTTACTGGGAAGCTAACAAGCTAGCCACTCAGCTGTTCTCGGTTATGTTCACCAGCAACTATCTGCAGACGCGTTCCTGTGCTCTGGAGGCGTGGTTTCCAGGGGTGTATATTTTTTCAAATTTAGCTTGCTCGAGCCCTTTTTTTTTCCAGGATCCCCTGCCCTGCCTTTAATGACTTCTAGCAATATTATGTCTTTATTCTCAAAGTCTGTAAAAGAAGTTTTCTTAATGTGAATACTCTGCTATACGTTGGAGAACAAAGGTGGTCATCCTTTAGGTTTATCTGTTAGTTCAGTACCTAATTCTTAAAAATACTTGAATAAAAAATGGAGCAGATGAAGATTTTTGCCCAGCACTGACTGTGTCTCTCTTCCATCCCAGACTTTCTGCTGCCTCTTTAAGAACAGAAGAAAAGCAGTTCCAGCTTCCTTTCTCCACCCTCCGTTATGTTTGTTATTTCAGGAATGTTCTCAGGCCTCGCTCTGTTCTGCTGTGTCAATGCTGACACACACAAACACGCAGACAAGCTGACCATACACACTCAGGGATTTCTCACTTTTGCTTCAGACGTCTGTCTTCGACTGAAATAAACAGAAACAGTGACATAAGTGTGTCCCGAGCATTTCAGAGCAGCCTGCAGCTGAAATGTAAAGCAGGATGGTGATAACAGGTCTCCCCGCAGGGTACCATTCTCTCACAATGACTGTCGTAACAGTGCTTCTTTTTCCTCATCCTGTTTTACAAGTAGGACTTGAAGGCAACATTTCAAGTACCAAAGAAAATCTTTGTTCATCTTTTTAAAAACACATTTAATAGTCACTGATCTGGTGATTTCTCAGTTGATTTCAAGGACACTTCCCTCCTTTTGTCAGCATAAATTACCCTTCAGAAATTCTTCTGCTGGTACTGACAAGGTCGATAACACTCCCAGCCGACAATCTGTCTGACATAACCACGTGTCAAACCAGCAGTGTGAAGTGTATTCATCCAACAATCCGCTGGCCGCGGAGCAGCTTCAGGTTTCAGGGTCAGCAGGCTACCCAGAGACCCAGACCTCCATCTTGGTGGCTTTCTCCTGATGTTTTTACAACCACACAGACTGCCTCGGGGTCTGCACACAGCAGGAAATACTCTAAATACTTCCATCTATGAGCCATCCAGGGAGCATCCTTAACAGACCCCTAAAACCACCTCACCTGTTTCATTTCAGCTCACAGCGAACAGAGAGCAGAACTTCTATAAGCAGGATTAAATATGACCGTAACGAGGATGAGGAAGGGGGTCGTACGTGGTTGATGTCGAGATCACAGCAGAAAAAGTGACAGCTGGAGCATTGTAGACGTATTTAAGGCCCCCCACATCCACGGCATGGATAACCCATCACCCACTTGTACCGAGCCTGCCTCTACTGGTCACCTCGGTTTTATGTTTTGTGTACGGGAAGCACTAATTTCTGATGATGTGTACACAGCACCCCCACATGCACGAGGTAGCCATGATTAAAAAGACTTCAGACGTCGTGTAGAGAAGGATCATCACCAGATCTAGGAGAAAAATCAACGACAAAAACCAACAGCTTTGTCTTTTTAACTCCTTCCTCTTCTCACCACAACAGATCAATGCAGCAGTCAATCAATGAAATAATCCACAACATGATGATGGATTTGCTTTGCAAACATGCAGATCTGAAAGAAAGCGGCACGACTCTGGCACCAGATAACTGAGGAGTTTGGATGTAATTCAGCCCTGACAGTCATAGATAATCTTAACTGTTTAAAGCTGCTAACTAATGAAGATTTATCGATTTTTAAAAAAAATTTGCTTAATTAATACAGCAAAGAAACTGAAACTATTCCAATTTGTCCTCTTATAGCCCCCAAAATCCTTCATGCATCTACTTACAAACAGCTAGTCTACTGTCTTCTGTCCCCTCCCCCTTCTCTCATCATCCTCACACCTCTACAGCCATCATTTTTTCGCTGCATCCATCCATCCATCCATCCATCCATCCATCCATCCACCAGTAATGTTATTGTCTATGTTATTGATGAAACCCTCGTGTAGAAACAGAGGAGACGGAGTGAGGGAATGGTGGGAGGGATGGGTGAGGATTAGCTAAAGAAGAGGGGTGACAGACGGGAAATCCAGAAGACCTGCTAACATGGAGGAAAGCAGGACCCTCCCCCTCTCTAGCCTTCTTTTATTATCCCCCCTTCTTTGGATGGTGGCATGCTCTGTAATGTGACGCAGGACCACGCCGAGTCCAGGGAGCTTGTTTTTGTTTCACTACGCGATGTTTTGGAGCTTTGTGGGGTCTTCTCTCTCTTCGGAAGACCCAGAGCATTTCTGAATCCCACAGTGGATGTGAATGTTTCAGATTTAACCTGCCACATACAGTAATGGAAAGAAAAAATCTGTAAAAAGAGAAGAAAATATGAAGCCAGCTCCACCATGTTGGGAAGTCTGAGCTGGCCATTTAAGGAGAAGAAGAAGGTGGTGTCAGCACTGGCTGTCAAACAGAGCAGAGGTCTGCAGCCCTGCAGGATGTAGGTGGTGATTAAAGGCCACAAAGACCCCATGACAGATGGAGCAGATCACAGAGTGGGACATACCACGTCTTCTAATCACACACATCCAGAAAACACACACTGACACACATTACAGCACACACACAAAGGAAAAATGTACATGCTGTAGTTTGGTATGGAAGCTTCTGCAAACATATCGTTTATCTGGGCTTTCGGCTCCGTCATACATCCCTCATGCAGACTGAACTCAGCTTTTCTACGTCTCATAAGCAGCTCAGTGTCCTGATGATATTTAAACTAATGAAAAGTAGTTTAAATGCCAGCATCTTAACTTATATTAATGATTTTGAGGGGATATTTTGGCAACTTGTTCTCATCCTCAGGGTGTCACATAGCCTGGAGCATCCGACAGATTTCTGGGGATGTTGGTGCACTGATACAGCAGTGATGGGGAATATTAGACACCAGAGAGGAGGTGCAGCGATGCTCATTCTGGAGTCATGAATGAGTGATAAAGTTCTCACCGGGCAGCTGGAGAGGAAGCACCAAACCACTTCTTCCTTTTTACAATTCATTTGTGAAGATATGAGAATCTTTTCCTGGTTTAACCCCCTATGATCTTAAACATGACACAAACCACTTCAGGTCCTCTTTTGTTTATTTATTTTATTTTATTTATTGCATTTTGTATATTTTATCTGTTGCATGATTGGCGTTTTATTGTGCAACTTTAACTGTTTGTTTTTTTACTGAAACTCAGTAAAGATCATTGCATCTCAGTGGGACCGACCTGGTTAAATAAAGGTTATATAAAATTAAATAAATAAAATATATATTTTATTGATTTAATCAATTCATTTATTTGCATTTATTCTTTTTTTTTTAAATGTTACTGGTTATTTAATTGAAGTTTATCTAATTAGTCTTATTTTCTGCATTCATTTGGTTTCTATATAATTGTAAATAAATTCAGGTGTTTAGGGTTAAGGCAGGGATGGCTTTGGTCCTCAAGGGCCGGAGTCCTGCAGGTTTTAGATATTTCCTGCTTCAACACACCTGATTCAAATCAATCATCTCTCTTCAACAGCTTGTCGTCAAGTTCTGCCAAATCACGTTGACCCCGATTCAGGTGCTGCAGCAGAAAACATCTAAAAGCTGCAGGACAGCAGCCCTCGAGCACCAACTCTGCCCATCTCTGGGTCAAGCTTTTCTTTCTTAAACAGGAGCTCTTCCTTGACTTAATTTCACAAAATTTGACCAAATTTCTGAATATTCAAACTACAAATGACAGTTTTTGACTCATTAAGAAACAGAGAGGTATTCCCTACATGTATGGGAACTGTCGGGTGATCCAGAACACATCCCTACACATCCAAAGCCTCCATCACATCCCTGTCCCTAAAAACATGCAAATTAACTCTGATGTAGTTTTTACACCAAGACTTTTACACTTTCCTCCTGCAGACATCATGATCAATCGTCTCAGATGGAGAAATGCATGCAAAAACCAACAAAAATTACAACTAAATACTTTTTTTACAGTTAATGTTGTTATGCATGTAAATCTATCAACACTTTTTTTTTCAGTTTAACACAAAAAAAATCTAATCTAAATAACAGAAGCCATTACTCTGACCCAGAATCTCATCCCTTCATTCATTGGTCACTTTGTGAGGCCTAATCAGGTCAGAATTGTAAGTGATGCAGGATAAACCCACCACCCCGAGACACACACATGCACCATCAACACACTTGTGATCAGACCAGGAAAGAATAGAAAACGAGACTTCAACGCCATGATCGATGCCGACCATGAAAATAAGAGCTACACTAAAACGGGAATGATTCCCCTCCTGGGGGAGCAGAGGGTCGGTTATATGATAAAATCATTAATCAATCACCGGTTAATAAACAAGAATGCTTCTTATTGATCATCTAACGCTTCAATGGGGCAATCTGCCAAACAGCATGTGATGAGCTCAGACCTAATGAGACGTTGCATTTACTCTGATGCTGAGGAGGCAAAGCAGAAAACACACACACACACACACACACACAGATGCTGAGTGATACTCATGCTAACACCAACATCCTTCCCTGAAGGATGGTAATTTTAGAGTTTTTCAATTAGGAGTAAAGCCTGTTAAGAGAAGTAGCTGCAGCCGTAAGAGCTTAACGACGCCTACGACTACTGACCTAGTAAAGATGAAGAGGAGGGGAAATGAGGAAGGACAAGGAAGAGAGGGGAAAGAAAAAAGGCGCAGCGACAGTGAAAGAGAGAAGGCAAATAAATGATAAAGAGACATGTTTAACTATGAAAATGAAAAACATGCAGCAGTTTTACTGGAAGCGGCATGAATGAGTGATGAGGGGAGATAAGACGTGAGTCATGTGAACGGCACGATGGCGTTTCATCACATCAATCTAAGATAAAACACACAGCAGCGACTACAGTTACCCGTCACTCTGGAACCGTTCATGGAAAGTCACTAAGCAGGTGGTTGGAGGAAGCATCATCGTCTACGGCCGAGAACATACGTTTATGACGTGCTCATGGCTGCTTTGTGTATTTTGTTTGTTTGAAACGTCATCTGTGTACATCCTCAAAATTGACCTATGGCTAAACCACGCCCCAAAAGGGAGGGGCAAATAACAGGGCGCCAGCTTTCCAAACACTTGGAAATTTTCTGTTTGAACGTCATTGAAAGGAATAGAAAATTTTTTTTTTTTTTATTTTTTTTTTTTTTTAAATTAAAAAAGGTAAAGGGGGATGGGGAAAATGAATTCGAAAATAGGGATCGGGGGGGGGGGGGGAAAGGGTGTATTTTTTCTTAAACAAAATAAGCAAAGGAAAAGTAGGGGGGAAAACAACAACAAAAGGAAGAGGAAAAAAAGGAAGAGAGGTTTAATAGGATAAAGGATAGGGAAAGGAATAGGGTAACATTTTGTAAAAAGATAAAAGAAAATATACTAACCTTATAAAGATAGTTATGATGGCTAAAGATAGAATTGGTGGTTTGGGGATAAAGGTGTAGAGTAGGGAGAAGTGGGAAGGGGACACGCCCTGGGGCTCCAAGGACCGATTCTCGGGTCGTGGATGTTTATAGATTTTGTCAGATATACTTTTGGAAAAGCAAGAGCGGGGAAATAAGGAGAAAGGGAGGGAAAATTAGAAATAAAGGAAATTCGATTCCAATTTAAAGCTTTAAAAAATTTTATTTTTTTTTTTTTTTTTTTTTATTTTTTTTATTTATTTTCTCCTCTTCGTTTTCGCTGTTGTCGTTTCCCGAATTCCACGCTCAGATGTTGGGGGGGGGGGGGGGGGGCAATTAGTACTGCCTGTGTGCAAGCCGCAACATGTGAATAACCGCTAGGAGCAGTGCAGGGACCAGTTTGACCAAATATAAGGTCACAGCGGTAAAAACAACGTAAAGTTTTGAAAACAAGCTTGTTGACCGAGTCTGAAATTCTGCACATTTACAACGCACCATGGCTGTTACACAGTAGAAAACATGCTCACGACCGTATCTGGTGAGAGATATGCAGAAGTAACTGGAAACCAGTCTGAGCCAGGTGCATCCTTGCATGGAGGAACAGGAGGGACGGTGCTGATGCAGTGG
This sequence comes from Atherinomorus stipes, assembly GCA_023101725.1. NCBI lineage: Eukaryota > Metazoa > Chordata > Actinopteri > Atheriniformes > Atherinidae > Atherinomorus > Atherinomorus stipes. Next base: position 422,856 of record JALJCO010008892.1, read on the forward strand.
TTCGTCACGTCACAACTTTTATCACCAGGAGGAAAAAGCATGAAAACAATCCTTGAAACACATGTAAACACTCCAACAGCAGATGCAGCGGACAATCTCTGCAGGAGGAACGTCAACACAAGCGGGTGCAGCCGACATATTTCTGAGGCTGAAACGGCGGCAGATACACCAGGTTGCAATTGTCTGGACGACTACGATTATTTCTTTTACAATGTTGCTTCATGAACTGGTCAGGAAGTTGTGAAGATCTGTAGTTTGAGTCAACCACATCAAAGCAGCACATTAAATCAGTCCATCATCCTTTTACCGTTTTTGTTGAGGTATTTTGATATTTTTTTTGAGTCTCTCCTGAAAAGAAATGTCCGTATTTTCCTTTTTGTGCCCAGTCTTCTTCATTTCGTCTGGTTTATTCCTGACGCAGACTCAGAGAGGTTATAAATCTTTGCCATACATGCAGTCGGCTGTAAAGTGACCTCATGGACCCTCACTGACCGGTGTGGTGAATAAATTTACATCAGATAGGCCTTGCAGAAGAGATCGAGCTGTTTAACCCATAACTGCCAGTATAACACTGACTGGTCCTGGTACTTCTCACCAACTCATCCAAAAGCTGAAGCTGAAGCTCAGAAGGATGAATTTCACCATGCTGACCTCAGTTTACTCATGAATTATTAAACAAATGCAAAAACAAAAGAAAAAACAACTCAATTTTCTAAGAATGTAAAAATCTGCATGTTTCCTCTTTTAAAGGAAAAGTGAAGAGGAGCGCTCGTCTTGGCTTCACCTTGTTATTATTCACACCACCTTTAAAATCCCAGCTGTTCTCTGAAGTGGGGGGAGGAGGGAAAGGAGGAGTACATTACTGCTGACACAAAAAGGCAAGAAGCTTACAGGGGGATCGTTGGGATTTTCAACGGATCTGCACTTAAAAGAAAGATATTTAAATGACTGCAGCCCGGTTGCAGAGCTGGTGGGGGTTCAGGAGGAAGACTGCAGGAGGAAGATGAACCTGAACTCCGCCGGAGTCTCAGAGAGGAGAGACCAGACTCAGGTAACTTCTCCATCTCTGGTAAGCCGCTCTACGTTCAGCCAAAGCTCCGATCAAAGGCGTACCCGCTCTACGATGCCAGCGCCGCAGTGAATTACATAAGCTCAGCAGTGAACCCCCCGTCCCCTCCCCCAGCAGCCAGTGGTACATCCCTGCCACTACAGAGATGAGAGGGAGTGGAGTGGTCCACGGTGATGGGGGTGCGCTGGGTCCTCGCCGCGGAGTTGGCGTAGTAAAGTGGATGAATGGGATTATGGTCCAGCCCCTGCTGGGGGGCTGTCTGTGTGACATCCTGCCAGGAAGGACCAGATTACCCCCGCTGCCTGACGTGCGTAGCAAATTCTTACGCCACCCGCACACACACGAAAACACACACATGAGGCTGATGGAGTGTGAGCTGTAAACCAGGAGAGACGGAAACTACATCACACACGAAGAAAACATGACTGACCGAACTTTTTATGGGACATTTTAGTTTTAAAAGACCAAAAGTTAATAAATATAGTTAAACTCTGAATATGTTATTATCTCACACTGATAACACAGAACTGTACGAATAAAGTCCATCTCATGTCTTCATTTGTGGCCAGAATGAACGAACTTCAGCAATTAAACAAGATGTCCAACAGCAGATGGATCAGCTAAGCAGGACAGAAGTCCTCAGCCTCCTTCATCATCATCCTCATACTCACAGGGAAACAGGAAATTAGTTTAATGATTTATGAAAACATGCAGATTAAGAAGGGAAAAAGAGGATCCATCAGACCTGATGAAGTCCAGGTTCCGGGAGGATCCGTCCCTCCATCAGACCTGTTAAGGTCCAGATTCTGGGGAGGATCCGTCCCTCCATCAGACCTGTTGAGGTCCAGGTTCTGGGGAGGATCCGTCCCTCCATCAGACCTGTAGAGGTCCAGGTTCTGAAGAGGATCCATCACTCCATCAGAACTGTTGAGGTCCAGGTTCTGAAGAGGATCCGTCCCTCCATCAGACCTGTTAAGGTCCAGGTTCTGGGGAGGATCCGTCCCTCCATCAGACCTGTTGAGGTCCAGGTTCTGAAGAGGATCCATCCCTCCATCAGACCTGTTAAGGTCCAGGTTCTGGGGAGGATCCATCCCTCCATCAGACCTGTTAAGGTCCAGGTTCTGGGGAGGATCCGTCCCTCCATCAGACCTGTTGGGGTCCAGGTTCTGAAGAGGATCCATCCCTCCATCAGACCTATTGAGGTCCAGGTTCTGGGGAGGATCCGTCCCTCCATCAGACCTGTTGAAGTCCAGGTTCTGGGGAGGATCCATCCCTCCATCAGACCTGTTAAGGTCCAGATTCTGGGGAGGATCCGTCCCTCCATCAGACCTGTTAAGGTCCAGATTCTGGGGAGGATCCGTCCCTCCATCAGACCTGCTGAGGTCCAGGTTCTGGGGAGGATCCGTCCCTCCATCAGACCTGTTCAGGTCCAGGTTCTGGGGAGGATCCATCCCTCCATCAGACCTGTTAAGGTCCAGATTCTGGGGAGGATCCATCCCTCCATCAGACCCGTTGAGGTCCAGGTTCTGAAGAGGATCCGTCCCTCCATCAGACCTTTTCAGTTCCAGGTTCTGGGAGGATCCGTCCTTTCCATCAGTAAATGGACCAGCTGAAGATCCAGATGCATCTCTCAGGTCCTGGTTCAGGTCTTTGCTGTAGATAGTTTCTAGTCCTGACTCTTCTTTTGTCCTAGCTCATGTCCATCTCTGCTCCATGCTGAGTCATGCCAAATTTCCAGCTAACAGCTCTTTAATCGCCTTGATGATGCGAGAATCCTGTTTTCTGTCAGATCTTTGCTGGTTTTCACAGATGAAACTAAAAAATAATGGAACAAATGATGCATCTTTGTGACAGACGGCTGTTAATTATGAATAAATATCTCATTTAAAATTTGCTTTTTACCAATTTGTGTGTTACGCGTCAACACAGCTCTGGTAGATCTTGTGGGATGAAACTGCTATTCATCCCTGAATGAAAATAACCAAGAAGGAATGAAAGAAAGAAAAAAATAACAAAAATGGTCAGCTGCAGGACTGGGATATAAAAAAAGTAAAAAATCTAAAAACAAATGTCCACAGGAAAAACTTTGAAAGATCTTCACAAGACCACTTTACAAATGTAACATTCTCTGAACAGTAGAAACAAACAAAATGTTGCTCAAGACATCTGCACAGTGACGGATGCACAACTTATCGTTTTAATTATACGGAGCAGTTTTCAGTAACTAATCTGTACAAAGAAAGATGAGATAGATCTGAATCATGTTTGATGATCCAAAACATATAAACAGGTTTTAATTCTGGTCACTTTCTTGTCCTCTTCACTGCAACACTGTGATGAAGTGATGGCGTCACATTGACCCTTCTGTGTGTCTGCTGTGTGTCGTTGTGATTGTGTACCTGTTAGCTGGCTGCTCTGGTGTGTGTTCAGTCAGCTGAGAGTCACAGGCTGAAGGAACTGGAGCAGATTAAAAGTCAGCCAGCCTCGGCTCTCACGGCCACTCAGTTCATCCTTTCATCTCACGGGATTTAAACTCATAAAACAGCCAATCAGATCTGACAGTTCACACAGTTATTAGAAGCCCTGAATGAAAAGTGTGTGTGTGTGTGTTTACAGTTTACACACTGATCAGCCGTGAGGTTAAAACACAGACAGGTAAAGTGAAATCTGCTGGAAACCTGGACGATATCGTCCACCTATTCGCCTGCCAGGACCGGCAGATGTCTGCAGAAGACAAGTAGCGTCTAAACCCGGCATATCTACCACAAAATACTGAACATCAATTAATACTCGTTCACAAAAATGAATAACTCAAAACTCTTCTCTGAATCTCTGATACAACCTTCATTTTTGTTCAAAATTAAATTTGTTTTTCGTGTTTCAACAAAGTCAGCGTGACTCGAAAAGAAAAACCAGTCTGACTCCAGTATAGCTGCAGCCCTGAGGTTTTTCTTGTGACTCTGGAGAGAAAAATATGTTCACCAAATGGATTTATAAAAACTGGAACCAGCAACTGTTAAAGAAAATGGATCGCTCTGTAATCAGCGGAGATCTTTATCATATTTAGTTTCTCATTGTTTGTTTGTCATTAAGCCCTTATCTGACTACAATTCACCTGTCTTAATTTCTACAATATTTATACCTGCAGAGTAAATATGAGGACTGATGTCAACACTGACAAAGCAAATAGAATTAATAGAATTACATTTTTTGTCACAACAGCATGACAAGAAAATAGAAGGAACTGATAAACAGTCTTTAGCTACAACAGCACCTATCTTGGTGTAGACAGCAAATATTATACAAAAATAAAAAAGAAATTTTAAAAAAGCATAAAAGAGATTAAAGAAAAAACTAATACATTTGGAAAATAAAATGAATACAGAAAATGAAAAAAAACATGCAAGACTAAAAAGAAAAAGGAAAAAAAATTTTTAGAAATGAAGCATGACAGAAACCAAGAATTGTTTAAACATGTGAAAATAAATAAAAATGAAAGCATATCAAATCGTAAAAAAATATTTCTCATGTTAATAAAAAAAATCAAATATATCAAGATTTTAAAATATTTTGAAAAATAAAAACTTTAGGACAAAAATTATATAAGAAAAAGGCAAAAAGTATGAAAAAGGCAAAACATTTGTTTAAATGATTAATTCAAAATATCAAAAATGTAGTTTGAGATTCAATATTAGAAAAAATAAATCTAAAAATTACGACATAAAAATGAAACTAAAGGAACAAAACAGTAAATACAAGAGTACAAAAGATTAAGATAATTTCTTAAACCGATTAGAAATAAAAATTTATTTAAAAACAAAACAAAAGCACCACATATATACAATAATATAATATTTAAAACAAAAAATAAGAATATAAAAAAAAAAGAGTAACTAATGAAGGAAGGAAAGAAGAGAGGATAAGGAAAGGAGAAAGAACAGGTATGAAGAGCTAAGCCTCGCAGCAGAGAGACGACCAACCAGAAAGAACAGAGCACGACTTCATCTGTAAGCTGGTTTTACAAGAATATTCCAACATTTCACAAAAAGAAAAACTATTAAATCTCCTGAGCTGCAGCAGATAAAGACTGAAGGATTTAAGAAGCAAAAGAAGACAAAGAAGGATGTGTCGTAGGCCCCTGAGAGCGACGAGGCTCGTTGAGCTGCATACAGTATGCACTTGCAGGCCAGTGCAGCAGCGTGCAATCGATGCTGCTGCAAACAAACTCTGTCCCCTACACTGCTTTTATAGCAGCCTCTATGATTAATTCATGGCCTGCTTTCTGTCCGTCACCTCCATCTTCCTTCATCTAGAAGGCTCTGCAGCATCTTACGCCCCTGATCCTCTCAACCTTCACAATGAACAAAAAAAAAAAAAAAGCCTCAATTTTCATCTGATTTTGTTTGAAAGTCGTTTCTTGGAAAAAGTCAGAATCCCAAATCTACCGAGTAAAGTCGGAAGGGGTGAAAGAAGTAAAAAATAAGGAAAGTGCTAGATGGAAACAAACTTTCCAGGAGACCGCTCAGATGGAAACAAATCTTTGTAGAAGACATAAAAAAACCAGCGTCCTTGTGTCTGATGGAGGACATCAAGCGAATTTACTCTGTAGAATAGGGTTGGCTAGAAGCTTCTTATCACTTCAGGTCTACGACCAGCACGTTTGCAAAAAAAAAAAAAAGGGTGGAATATAAAAATAAAAAATGGAGGAAATTTCTTCAAAGAAATTGTGCTTGAATAACTGCTTTGGGAATTGGGATTTCCTAGAAGATCAATTTGGGGGATGACTGACTCTAAATGATATATTATCATGGTACTTTAAAATAAGGTTGAAGGTAATTAAAAGGTCCCTCCAGGAAGGTGGAAATTTAAAAATAATAAAAAAAAAAGGGGGGTGGAATAAAAAAAATAAAATGGAGCGCCAAATTTCTCATATTACCAAGAAATTTGTTGCTTGAATAACTTGTCTTTGGTTGAATTTGTATTAATATTTTCTAATTGCAAAAATCTAAATTTTTGGAGGGGGGGATGAATGATAAAAAAATGAATAAATATATCAAATAAAATAGAAAGTCAGATGCTCTGCCGCTGATGCAGCTGGATGAGTCACATCATCCGTTTCCTCTGTAAAGCCACGGCTGTGTGAGTCGTCCTCATGTTTATTTCTTATGTTTTTGAGCTGCACACTTGCTCACAGTTGATCAAACAAAGTTGTATTTACTACAAGTGTTGTTGGAGTCTTTATCTTTTAAAACTACCCCCATTTGCAGCTTTTAAGTAGTTTGAGGTTGGACTCAGAACTTAGCCTCTACTTTGTCTTCACATCTTTGTCCAACACATCGAGAAAAAGCAAAAACAGACCGGAAAATGCCCAAAGCATGGGGGTGGATGAAAAAAAAACATAATATCCATGTACAGGTGAATAGAAGAAATTACATTGCATCTCAACATCAATGTGAGAGCCCAGCCTCAGGCTTAAACCCATTTCAAATCTAAGAAAAAAAAACAACCAGACTGGTAAATTTAACAGATATCAAATAATCCACATAGACACACCGATATTAATACTGAAATCATAATAAACCAGAGATGTATGGTCCCTTAGAGCCAACAAGAACCAATCCTGGAAAAATAAAACCACAAATAGAGTCAGAGAATTAAAAGGGGGGGGTATGATCATCTAAAAAAAAAAAAAAAAAAAAAAAAAAAAAGAAAAAAAGCCACTATTGAATCAAAAGTAGAGATAACTACTCAGCTCAACAACTTATTGTCCGAAATTAAATAAATGCAGCCAAAAGAAAAAATTTTATAAATAAGAATGGATCCGCGGATAATCTGTGTTTTATCTACACAAGGGTCAGCCCAATCTGAAGAAATCTAACCCTAAAACAGACCAATGCAGTTTAGAAAAAAAAAAAAAATCTTATTCTTAATAAAAGAGAGAGGCCTAGGAACGGGAAAAAAACAAATTAAATACACGGGGGATTAAAAAGAGAGGAGTTTCCTTATTTAAAGAAAACTAAAAAGAGATTTATAACAAAAGGAGGGGAATCTCTAATATTGAAGCAGTGGGACAATCAGTTAGGAGGAAAAATGCTTTATCAACGCACGAAAGGGACAAAAAAATCTAAAAACTAAACAAAAAGGGGAGCTTCTAGAGGTTTTCCTCCCATAAAACAAAGAAGATGATATATGGTGCGAGTATTATAATCTGACATTTTTTAAGAATCTATACGTAAGGAAGCCAGAGCAATGGAAGCAACGACCCAATCCCCACAGGAGAAAAAAAAGGCATGTCCAGCATCCCATTCAGCCTGAAATGAACACAAAGGTTAGGAGTAGGAGCCATCTCCTCTTTCCCCTAATTTTCCTCCCATAAAACAAAAAGACTATATATGGGGGTTTGTCATCTATAAGCGACCCATTTTCTTTTTTTCACTAGAGGAGGTGTCTTCTTTAACAGCACACAAAAATCCTCCCCCTAGAGGAGTTTTCCTCCTAAAACAAAGAGATATATGGCGAGTATATATCCATTTTCTCTATCTATCGGTTGGTCAAGAGCCCCTTGGACTGAGATGAAGGTAACATCTGAAGGATGCACAGTCCTCCCTTTACAGTCCGTTATGAATCCAAAGAGCCACTGTGGGCTACCAAAGAAACACACAGCACTTCCACTCTGGGGCATGAATGGTTCACACTCAACGGCTGCAGCCATCATGACCAATTAATTTCACAAATAAAAAAAAGAAGAAAGAAAATGAGGAATAAGGAGCATATTACTAAAAAATCAGCTGGGTGCTTGTTATGTAAGAACAGGGGGGAAAGAGGGGGAACAGGGAGAGCTGTCAGCGGCAGATTCACTCATGTGAAGAGAAATTTGGGGAATGGGGGGTGATATTGAGATTTTCCTCTTCTAGCTGCAGAAAAGATGATTATTATACTAAAAAAGCGCCATCCTCCCCCCCTCTCCCAACCGCTGCACGTACCCCCGGCGGCAACATCCCAGCACCCTTCCAAGGCCGTTCTGCAGTCAGGACAAAACAACCGCTCTGCCTCAGCGGGCTCAATGCCTCCGGCAGATCCCAGAACCGTGGGAGTGTTTGATTTCCGAAGGCCCCCCCCTCTCCGCCTCCATCTCCCCCAGCGTGGGAGTGCTCTGGCTCGGCCAGCGGCTGGTTTTTCCCTCCCTTAAAAAAAGCAGCGCTTGCCACGCTTTTTTTAGAAGAGTCAGAGAGAGTGGGGCGTGTCGGTGAAGTAACGTGGGAGCGCGGCAAGGAGGGGGGGTGGGGGGGGGTGCAGGGTGCAGGCAGAAAATAAGGAGGAGGTAAGTAAAAAAAAAAAAAAAAAAAAAAAGAAGAGAAGAAAAAAAAAGAAAAAAAAGCCAGAGGCACCAGAAACGAAGTTGCTGAAATTTCTACATTTCTAAATGTGCAAATATTCAAATACGAAAAAAAAGGCTGGGGTGAGGTTAGAGCATGATCTGAGAAGGAGAGGAGGGATGGTGACTGAGGAAAAAAAAAGATATAAAAGAAGGAAGAGGAGAAAAGAGAAAGATAGGTGAAATTAATAAAATAAATAAAAAAAAATAGGTGAGGATAGAGGAGAGTGGAGAGGGAAAAAAGAGGAAGAGGAGGGGGGTTGGGAAAAAGGGAAGAGGTGGGGAGGTTGTCGGTTCTTGTGGGTAGACACAGGGACTGAAGAGATGCAGCAAGAAACGGGAAAATAGGCCAGCATGGAAAATCCAGCTGTAATGACTTTCGGGCCTGCCGGCTTTCCACGGACTCCGTCTACCTCCCCTTCTCTTCTCCTCTGTTATTACCACTCCTCACTTTTCTCTGTTATTCTCTAAAACTCTTCCTCCCCCCCCCAGAGAACAGAGTTATATTATATCTCTTTATATTTTCTTTTTTTAAAATATTTGAGATAAAAACACCTGCTGTAGCACACAAAGTCCAACTTTGACACGTCTAATCCAGACATGTGGAAGTCTAGTTCTAGCGGTCCAGCTGGTCATTCTATGTCTTAGAGGCGCATAAAGACCGGAAACACGCTAAAGATAACACGCGTAAAACCACTCCCTTACATGTTCACAGCAACGGTAGAAACAGGAAGAGCACGACTCTCAGGAAAACTTTCCAGCCAGAATGAATGGAAGTAGGAAGTTAGTAGTAAATTGGCATCAGGATTAATTAAATAATCTGTTTTTTTACACTTGGTTTTAACTAAATGCTAGCAATGCACAATATTTATTGGCCCATATGTTGGCTTTAAAACTAAATATCAACATTGCCACAATATTGTACAATTTTTTTTTATTTCATTTGTTTATTTGATAGGGACAGAGCATATAAAAAACAAAGAAAAACTACTAAGATATGCCAGATTTAGCCAAAAAGGCAAGTTTTCAGCAGAATGCCCCTCCCAGATCTTAAGGCTCCCTGAAATGAGGAAATATAGAAATATCAAACTAAATAAAAGTTATCAATATAATTAACCAATATATAGCAGGCGCTGTTTGATGGTAAACCTGTGGGATTTTTTTGTTTATTTTTCTTTATCGAAATCCGTGGAGCATCATAGGCCACACCCACAATGCAACATTATGACGTTTCCACCAACTACTTGATATGCCGCAGAAGTATTTTTTCAAATTTTGCACAAGGAATAACTATTACATCATTTTTAGCTTCAATATCGGTATCAGTATCGGCCATGTGAAGCAGAAAATTATAGGTTATCAGTATCGGTAGAAATTTTTCATATTGTGTATCACTAATAAATGTTATCGGAAATCTTTTCAAAAACTTGCAGTTTGTTAACAAGTATGTGAATATTTACACTGCAGTAAACATATTTTAGCTTTAAATGAATTATAACTAACAAAACAACCAATCAGGAGGGAAAAACCTGCTTTAGAAGTTTAAAAAATGATCTAGTTCAGATTTTATCTGATAAACGTATTTCAGACCAGTGAGTGTCTGCATGGCCTATATGCTGACATTACCTTTATTTTGCATTTATTTCAGGGTGTGATGTGGAGTTGTGGATCTCACCAAAAAACACTTTGGGAATCAAACCCCCAGGAACTCTACCTTCCCAGTTTAAGAAACTGATCGTGTGACTCCATCTGACCTACGACATCAGAGTAAATTTCACTCCTGGTTAGAAAACAGCCACAGAGGTTTTCTTCACTGCAACAGTCGACAGAAACTAGTCAGGTTCCCGTTAACTAGCAAGCAAATCTAAACCAGTCATGTAGGAGATGCAAAGACACGGTTCCACTGACAGGTGTAAAACAGAAAGAGTAGTTGTTGTTGTAATTCTTTCCTCCTCATGGAGGAAAAACAACTGAACATCCACAGAAAATCAGAAAACCTTCATATCTGGATATCATCTCATACATTTAACTTCACCATTTGCAGACTCAGACCAGTCTGGATTCCTCTTAAAAAGCCACTTCGGGCAAGTCTAAGCCCTTCTGCACCGCTCCATCAGACAGCAGATTAGTGGAAATCAGCCCAGTTTGAGGTTGGAGTTCTGGTCAACTGGTGAGTTCAAGGTGTGAGAAGTACAAGAATATCCCTGATGTAATTTTGCTAACAATCAGCAGCCATAACGCTAAATGCCAACACATACACTGCGAGAGCTTTTACACAAGGTTGACCTTACCCACATTTAATTTAAAGAGACATTTAGCAAAACTTAATTAAAATATACGTTTTTCATTTTCTAAGCCTCAGATGAACATCCTGAGGCAGTTTGAGTGGAAAACAGCTCAAATGTTTGTCCATCCATACAAAGCCATGCAGACAGCACACACGTTTTCAAGTCTATATTTTGTAAAGGTGTAAATTTATGGCAGAGGTTCCTGACCGACCTCTCATTCGATTGCCTTCTGTTTCCTCCTCAGGTTTCCTGGTTTATATTTTGGCCTGAGCTGATATGTTCATGTCGCTGCAGCATCGTGTTATAATGAACTTCACTTTTAAGCTGCTCAAGCACATAAATGTTCTTTTTACTCGTCTAATTAGGTTTATGACAGAATAGTGAGGGGAATCCACACAGCACCGATTCCAAAGCAATAATAATACCTAAGAAATCATTAAATTGCCTGGCCTGTCAATCTGCCTGAAAGCATCTGATTTCCACTGACTCAGAGTGCTTTGTGTTTTCCTGAGTCTGAGTCTCAGTGGTTTTTCCATATGGACCTCACACTTGTTTTAATATCCTGCACATTGTTACACACTAGCAAAAACCTCACAAACACGCACACACACCCTCAAGAGAATGATTCAAACTGCATCATAAAAATGTCGACCTCCAGTTTCCAGTGAACAATCCCCCCAAGCAGAGAGCCAAGTTCCCATTTCTGCCCCATTCTCCCTGACAACTGCTGCTAGTGGACTCACATGCTTGACAGACGGACAAAAACCTACACACATATAGCATACAAAAATGGTTTTATCTGCAGAACACCAACCATCAGCAAGGCAAACCTACCAACCAGGAAGACAAAGTGTGTAAATAACATATGGACATAATAAAATCACATAAACAAATACTCACGGGTAGAGTCAGAATGCAGTCAAATAAACAGTACAGAATTTAGAAAGAAGATAATGCGATCAACCATACAGAGGTAACTAAAATGTAACCAATGGGTTTAAATGGTTTTTTACACAGTTTTTCAAACAGTTTGTTACATGACAAGAGAAGCACACGTTCAAAATGTGAAAAAGGCAAATATTTAATGTAAAAATAAATGGACAAGACAATCAACAATAACAAACAAAAACAAATAGATGCCAAATATATTTCCAGTGTTTGAAGGATTAGTCAAACGGACTGAATGTTCAACCCTATGAATAAATATTGGGAAGAAATGGATATGTATTCATAAATGGGAAGAACGTGTACAAACTATCAGCATAAACAGTATCTACCAAAAGAAAAGTCTGCACCAAGATCATAACAAAAGTCAGAAAACAATCCCATTGAACTACATGACACATAAAAATAAAATAATGAAAGAGAAGAATAACACATAGAATACAGAGCTACATATCTATGAAAAGGATAGCCATTTTCTGCAAGTTTGTAAAACCAGCATTGATCAATATGTTAGAGAGCTGAATAGCCCATATATGCAGAACAAGCCAACAAACTACCAACCATTAAACAAGACAAAACCAGCTGTCCCACCAATGCCAAGAAATGGGAACATAAACAAATTGGTAGAACAACAGCAGAACCAATGGACAGACCAAAATAATATGTATTTTGAAAGAAAACACACAGGAAGAAGGTATCAAACAATACATCCAGTGGGAGACAAAAGCTGAAATAACACAAACGCTTCACAAAGGAGTGCTCAACAAACGGGTTGGATGGAAGAGGAACAAACAGGAACAACAACAGGAAAACAGAAATAAAGAAATTGCTTAAACAGACAAGCTGACAAGAAACTGGTGGAGCTGGAAGCTGCATAAAGGGAACTGCAAATGGACACGAAGGATGAAAAACAAAATGCTCACCCACACCAAAATGAAGGAACAAGCAAACAAGGAGAAGCAAATTTACAGAATGCAAACGGAGGGGAATACAAATTCTAGCACACCACGAATTAACACCACTGATCAAACTGAATGTGAGCAACGTTAAATGGAAGAAACTAAAGGTTAGACAACTGCAAACAGGAAAGAAAAGAGAAAAGCAAAGGAGAAATAAACACCAGGAGACCAAGGACGGAAGACAAAGCAAACATGAATACACCATTTTTCACAATTGGAAATGGTCAATGAGAATATCAAAGAAGAATCATGCAAATAACAAATGGACAAAGCACAAAACAACGGGTAACAAAAGGGTAGTGAAAATTAAAAAAGATCCAGCGGCCACATGTAATACCATAACAACACGCAACGGAACACTGGGTAGCCATAACAATCAGCAAAGAAACCACTAGCGTTGCCAGTTGGTTTAAATGTCATCAGGGGGTCGGCAACGTTTCCCCAGCCCCTCCAGCTCACCCCGCCGCAAGTAGAAGGCCAGCCGATAACCACAGCAAACAAAGGATACATAACTAACGAGTACCGGAACGTTACCAGCAGGTGGTGAAGACCGGCGGTAACGGGGATCGCAAAGTCCAGTCCGCAGGTCCAACTTGAGCCAGTGGGATGGACGCCGCCAAACGTTAACCGACAGTTAATTGCCGTCAAACGTCACGGCCGAGGCCAACCTCCATCCCAACTAGGTGACCGGCAAAGGTCCCAAAACCCGGTGCTTGGAACACCAGCCACCAATCAAATCGTCAGCACCGAAATACAACCAAACGCCAGCTCCAGGTTTGGTGGAGACGGCCGAAATAGAACGCCACCGGCCCGGCAACATGACCAACGGGGGACGAGTACAAACAAACAAATGTAAGAATCGGGAAATGGGCGTGGCAAAGGTCGTAATGTTGCCGAGAAGTAAAGTACACCAACGGAAAATTATGTTGAGTCCTTCAATGCTTCCATTTTTTCGTCAAGAGAATGTGTCATAGTTCAAATTAAATGTGTTTTTCACCAATGAAGGGGTCTAACCAGCTGTCAAAGGAACAGACGGGGTATTGGTCTAGGTGTCTCGAAGCGGTGTCCAGCGCCACGCAGGGTGGGCTTTCTCCTCCCGTGTGCGTTTGCTCCCGGCACCACCCCCGCGCGCGAGCCGGCCAGGGTGGCGGCGGGGGGCGGGGGGCGGTGGGAGCCTGGAGAACGGCTGCAGGCCGAGGGCGGGGTGACCAGCGACGGGGGGACACGGGGGACGCGCGTGCGCGCGCGCGCGCGCGCAGGGAACGCCCACCAACGGGGGGGGGGGGGCGCGCGCGCGCGCGCGCGGCGACGGAACAGGTCGGGGCCAGGGGTGGGCCCATCAGCACAGGCTGGGGTGTGCTGTGGGCCCGCTGCACGTTCCTTTCCGGGCGGCTGACGGCCGGGACGCCAGGGACGCGTGTGTGCCGGTGGCGCCAGCCCACGCAGAAGGCGCCCAAAGACACCAGATCAGGCAAAAGGCCGGGGGGGTGGCAGTGTTTCTGCCAAATTTTTGAAGAGTCATAGCCAAACAGGTACATGAGCAGAGTGGCACACATCTGATGGAAGAGCACGCAAAATCGCAGTTTTGGGCTCCACGTTAGCTCGGCAAAAAAAAGCTTTTGGCTGTCAATCATTTTCCTGGAAGTTCACAGCGACAATATGAAATAGAAATTAAACTCAAGAACATGAGTACTACACAAAATTATTTTAAAACAATAAATAATGATAAGAAAATTAAATAGGAAACTTTAAAATAATAAGTCAACTGCAGATCAAAATAACACAATTTACATTTATTTAGTGGAAAATGATCAAAAGTAATACGTAATAGTAAAATTCTAAAACATAATGTGCAATAACCTGCATTAAACCATTACCATCATCACTAACAGTAACAGCAGCGTCATGACTGATTGAAGCAATAATCCCTGACTGGGTTTTGCACATAATTTCATCACCTAAACCCCTAAGAAGTGAAAACAAATTGCATATTTGGTATCAGCACAGTGATATTTCCATATTTTAAAAAAGTATTGAATCTGATATTTTGACTGGCTGATACTCAAGTCTGAACTCCAGAGCATCGATACATCCATCCCTACTAGAAATTGGATGAACATTATTACACAGAATGTTAAATACCTTTCCTGCTTCCAGATTTATTTTCCTCCTTTTTCATTTCATAGTTTCATAGCCAACTCAACAGAGGAAATAAATTTGCTCAAATGTTTCATAAGTACTTCAGAATGAAAAAAAAGTTTGTTTGTTTTACTTTGAAACTGTGAAATAAAATATGATTAGCAGAAAAGCCTTTCTGATGATGCATTTTCATTTTCAAATTTGACATTTCCTGGGGTATCTTTGGGAAATTAAATCTTAAATATCCTTTTTTTATCATCTTAAATTTAATTACACAATTATCAGTCTTGAAGAAGAAAAAGAAAATGCAATTTGGATGATTTATTATTTATTTATTAGCAAAAAAATGCAGTTATATTCTGAAAAATGAAAAACCATTAATGTGAATCACCTTTAATTTGTATTTATGGGGCAGATTTCCTCCCATACGTGGCCATTTCCACCTCTATGTGGTTAGTTTTTAATTGGGCTTATTTGGATCTCTTTGGGGTTCTTGGTCTTTTCTTATTTTCAGTTTGCGTCTCTTTTTCTATGAAATATTTAGACTTCTTAGACAGTCTCTTAGGAGTTGTCTTCCCATCTTTTTTGTGGCTTTTCTTTTTTCTGTAATAATTTATTTACACTTCTGTTGTGATGGTTAGCTACAGTTTGTGTCAATTTGTGCTCAGTTCTTGTCTTTGTGTGTTTCTTTTCTGGCCATTTTATTACTTTTTATAGTAATTTGGTACAAACTTTTGACAGTTTGGTGTAATTTTAGGGTCTTGGTTGTATTTTTGTAGTATTTTGTGTAATTTTAAATTAACTTTATTTGATTCCCAACAAGAAATATTATCAGTAGCTCTGTTCTAGGACCCAGTCAGCAATTTCTTCATGCCTAAAACTACCAAGTCTCCTCTTCTTAATGCAAAGTTGAGAAAGAGTTTGATGTAAAATATTAAGGTAAATTCTCTACGGCTGAAGTTTGCTGAACCTTAAATCTGTATGAAAGGACATTCTGGTCTGGATGAGCTGAATTATAGGAGCACACTGCCATCTAATGGTTAATTATATCACCAGTGCAGACAGCTGTGGCAGATTATGAACCCCAGTCAAACCTTTGTTAGCAGGTCCATGAACCCACAGAGCTTTAAATAGTTTTAGTTCACTGAGCTAAATGAGACCTTTTCTTGTTCTCAACACAAATGAGGTAGGATGGTTACAACTCAGGCCATATGTTCAGTTTGATTAAAAAAAAAGTGCACGCCTCACGCTCTGTGCTTAACCCCTGTGAGGTATACGATGTGCACGGTTATGAGTGGATAATCTCTGCATGTGACCCTCCTGAGGTCAGGACATATGAAGCAGTGCTCGGAGATTATGTCATTTAATTCCACGTACGGACAAACTCAATGTGAAGCACAGTCATGTTGGTGCAGCTTCCAGCTGAAAGCATGACATTTATCCATCCGCAGAGAAAAACGAAGCATCCGGAGCAGAAGCAGACGTGTAACGCTGGAATCAATGCTGGACTCAAATCAAAGATGCACCGATGGCTCTGCCATGCAGACCACGGTCTGTTGCGTTAACTTGAGGTCCCGTCTGGGGTTTGACATTTGTATTTTCTCATAAAAGAAACTTAAACTTTGGTGTTAAAGGCCTTGTTTTAGTTTGAGAAGAAGAAGTCTTATCTAGTTATGCATGGATCACTGTTGCTGCAACAGATCTGGTTTTATCTGTACATCATCACGTTTAGTATCAACGTTTTCCTGCATGAAACACAAGAAATCACAAGGGATTAAATCCCTCTTCTTCCATCACCAGCAGGACAGCAGCCGCACGCAGAAACATGACTGTTTCAGGTAGCAGACGGATGACAACGACGCTGGTAGACGCTAAACCAGAAGGTTTGACGAAGGTTTCCACACAGCTCATTAAACTCACCCCACAGACGGACAAACAAATACAAAACATAACCAAAGTCTCCAGTCACATCACATCTCTTTGGCTGCTTCTGACTTCCAGATGATCTCAGCATGGAGCAGAAACTGGACACGAGGAGGACCAAAGAAGAAGAGTCAGGGCTAGAAACCTGATCCAGGACCTGAGAGATGCAACTGGACCTTCAGCTGATCCATCTACTGTTGGCCGACGCCTCATCAGAAATGGTCTCCATGGAAACGTGAATGTCAAGAAGCTGTACTTGAGGAAAGAAACAGAAGGAAAAGCTGAGGTCACATGATCCAAGAACTGGACTGAAGATCAGAGGAAACAGGTCTGATGGAGGGACGGATCCTCCCCAGAACCTGGACCTCAACAGGTCTGATGGAGGGACGGATCTTCCCCAGAACCTGGACCTCAACAGGTCTGATGGAGGGACGGATCCTCCCCAGAACCTGGACCTGAACAGGTCTGATGGAGGGACGGATCCTCCCCAGAACCTGGACCTCAGCAGGTCTGATGGAGGGACGATCCTCCCCAGAACCTGGACCTCAACAGGTCTGACGGAGGGACGGATCCTCCCCAGAACCTGGACCTCAACAGGTCTGACGGAGGGACGGATCCTCCCCAGAATCTGGACCTCAGCAGGTCTGATGGAGGGACGGATCCTCCCCAGAATCTGGACCTCAGCAGGTCTGATGGAGGGACGGATCCTCCCCAGAACCTGGACCTCAACAGATCTGATGGAGGGATGGATCCTCCCCAGAACCTGGACCTCAGCAGGTCTGATGGAGGGAAGGATCCCTCCCCAGAACCTGGACCTCCGTGGGTCTGATGGAGGGACGGATCCTCCCCAGAACCTGGACCTCAGCAGGTCTGTTGGAGGGACGGATCCTCCCCAGAACCTGGACCTCTACAGGTCTGATGGAGGGACGGATCCTCCCAGAACCTGAACCTCCGTGGGTCTGATGAAGCCACCACACAAATCATCCATGAGTTGGAGCAGAAAAGGGCCCAACTGTTCTTGTGATCAAGACAGAAAGTTTTATTCCCGTCATGTTGCATATTTACAGTAAAGAAAACAATGAACATGAGTAGAAGTCATGTTGAGGCGTCGCTGACAGAAACGGACTCCTGATTTCTCTGCAGTTTCTGTTCTTTGCTTTTATGAGCACGCAGGTCTGCTTGTGTCTGTGCTCATGCAGAGTCCAGCTGCACGGTGAACCATGAGCTCCATGAGCCAGAAGGACATCCAGTCCTCAGCGCACGAGCATGACGACACCTCAGCAGCACGGCTTCTCTGCTCCTCCAGACTCCAACACAACAAAAACTCCCTCTCCACAAATATTCCCCACCGGAAGCTCGGCCCATCTGCAGAGAAAATGCAGCATATCTCCAGCATCAAACGGCGTGACCTGATTATCCACGCCTGCATTTTTGTTTGAATTACAGTCCAATAAAGCTCCACATCCCAAATAACACGCAGCGGGATGAATCGGATCTTTTGTGAGTCAGTGTGTGACTTGGATTAGCGTTTTTTTTTCCCGCAGACTCCAGATTCGACCTTTGCTCTCTGGTTTTGACTCTGAAGCAGCAGCAAACTCAATCACAGATCATAAAATCCAACTCCAGCGCCGTTAAAACTTGCATGTGTAAAACTCAATAATGCGGACATCGGTGTGAGTACAGCATGTGAACTATTTCACTGCATCTAATTTGGTTTGATCCAAATACTTTGACTCTCTCAGCTTTTCTCCTTTATACTGAATTTAAAAAAAAAAAAACAAACAGCTCAGCTTCTAAAACATCAGAAAGTAGAGTAAAATAATTTATAAATGATTTAAATTTTATTTTACATGGATTTACACTTTGGATTTGACATGTTTCAGAAAAGTTGTGAAATAGTTTAAAAATAAAAACAAAAAAAAAAAACCTGTTAATAGGTAATTAGTGTAAAAAAAAAGAACAAAAGAGGCTCCACATTTTTATTTCTAATAAAAAAAGAATCTTTCAGGAAGCAATGAGTTAACAGAAAAAGAGAAATCTGGGAATTTGTTCATGGAGTCGAGAACGCTCCTCTAAACTGTCAGTGAACACAACTTATCACTACATCCACACATGAAGTTAAAACTCTACAAAGAAAACAAATAAATGCAGAAACTGCTGCTTTCTCTGCATGGCGCTCCTTAAGATGAACTGAGCTGATGAGGAAACCTCCTGACCGCGCCGTAAACCGATTAAAAAACAAAACTTTCACAAAAATCATTCAATTTCATCTCTTTCTATATCAAACTAGGACAACCAGACAAAATTCAAGTCAGTCCAGTTTAAACCCAAAGTTCAGCATTTTACATCAGTTCTAAAATGCCAAGCCAACTTTGTTTATGGAGCATTTTAAAGTACAGCCAATGCTGACATTAAAAAAACTCAAACATTTAACAATACAAGATGTAAAAATTTAAAATCCTATAGAGTGAAAAATTGTGAAAAAAAAGTGTAAAATCCTAAAGAAATAAAAACAATTCTCAAGCTCAGCCAAAGAAAAAGAAAAGAAAAGAAATGAAAGGAACCATATGTTATTCCAAGCAGATTGGAGCCTTTTTTAATCTAACAGGATGGTCATGTAGACTCAGGGTTCCCCCAGTCCAGCTCACCAGTTCATCACAGAAGGACAAACAACCGCTCAAGCTCACACCCACCAGGAGAATAAAGACGCACCGCTGCATCTTACATGCATGTTTTTAAACTTTGGGAAGAAGCTGCAGAACCTGGAGAAAACCCAGGTACACTGGGAGAACGTGCACCCCAAACTGAGGTTGCAGGAGGCAACAGTGCTAAACACTGTGCAGCCCCAATTCATTTCAATTCAATTTTATTTGCATCGTCCTAATTCATAGCAAAGTCATCTCAAGGCACTCTTACAGACACATTCCAATTCAATTCATTGTAGTCTGATTATAATCCAATCGAAACTCATCCATGACATAATTAACATTAGTATAATTTATGATAACCGACTACTGCATAATGTATAAACCAGTTAATAAAGAAATAATAACCACCTAACTAAGGAAACCAGTCCATTGAGTGAAATCTTCTCTTTTGCCCCGTTTCAACTAACTGGTCCAGCTCAGCACGGCTCAGCACGGCCCAGCACAGGACGGCTCAGTACACTTTTTTTTGGGGGGGGGGGTATTTTTACAGGCAAAAACTGGAAGGAGTAACAGAATAAACGATCCCACCGCCTACTTTTTTGTTAAACCTTCCATTGAGGCCCAATCTTATTAATCCAACCCAAAAGGGCGGAGCTTGAAACATTGCAATCCGTTCATTGGTTGACAGAATCATCACTTCCTACATTAAGTGAGTCGACACTAATGCTGCGTTCCATTTGAACTCGGAAGTCGGAAATTCCCAGTTCCGAGTAGGAAGTTTCAACTGGAACGCCCCCCTGAAGTCGGATTTCCCACTCGGAAAGTCGGACAACTTTCACAGCTCCGAGTTCAGATTTGAAGATGGCCGCGCCCTGTGTTAGCAGTTTTAGTAGCTCCTGTAATGTTACATATATTTACACTTCTTATTAATATTTTGTTGCATAAATCAGTCGTACACGTAGTTTTGGTTTATACAGATGTAGGTGGAAGCTGCTGTAGTGTAATTCACTATTTTCATGTGGTATACGTGAACTACAACGCCAGCTGTGCCAACAACGGCTAATAACAATAGCCTTAGCAAACACTTTGTTTTGCTAGGTTGCTAACTGGTTTTCCGACCAGTGAGCTGGAACGCAAGTTGGTCGGGTGTGACGTCACCCCCCAGTTCCCACTTCCCAGTTCCGAGGAAAATGGAACGCAGCATAAGAACCAAGTGGAAACAATAACGTATACCTGTAGATAAAGTGTGCGGTTTTGTGTTGTTTAAAACCACATGCCCAGATGAAACTGGTGTAGTTTGTGCTAGAGGAGAACTGGAGCATCTTAAGTTTGTTTCTGGAGAATTTAAACAGTCATTTCACTCGTTTCTGAGGATTCCTGAGCAAAATAAAACCTAAACGCCTTGTTTTTTGTTTTTTTTATCGTGCATTAAATTGAGATGATGTCATTTCTTTCTTATAATAATAATGATTAGATTTATATTGTGTTTTTCTTGCAGGGCACTCAAAGTGCTCACAGTAGGTCCATCATTCCTTCACTCCTCACTCATAGGTGGTGATGGTAAGCTACGTATGTAGCCACAGCTGCCCTAACAGACTAATAGAAGCGTGGCGGCCATTTTGCGCCTATGGCCCCTCGACCACCAGAACATTCACACGTTCATACAGGCAAGACTCAATAACCCAATGATCCTTCGATCATTGGCCGACCTGCTTGACCACCTGAGCCACTGAGGGAGGAAACGTCTGTTGCATGATGGGAAATGTAGGAACCATTGTTGACCTGCGCTGCTGGTTTGTTTGCTTTTCTTTTCCTTCGGTCTGTCTCATCCTCCTCTTTCAGTCGTTCTTTGTTTTTCTCCACATTATTAACTGTCTTCATCAGTTTTCTTGTCGTCTTGTTTTTGTTCTTTCTTTCTCTCCACCTCAGCTGTAGTTTCCTTTCATCGTTTCATTCCTTCTGACTCGTTTCTACATTTCACTCTTCCACAACTTTTCATTCCTCTTTCTGTTAATCCTCCCTTTCTCCTTTTTTTTGCGTGACCTCCTTCACACTCATATTTAAAACTCATCCTTTCTTTTCTCCTCCTCTTTGAACCTTGCCCCTCCTCTCCCCGCTGTCCCTTACCTCCTCCCCCTCTCTTTGTCCAGCTTCATGCCTCCCCTTCTCCTCATTACTTTCTACACTGACTCCATCATTCACTCCTCTTCCTCACGCTCTCTTATAATGTACCGACTCCCTCCTCTTTTCTTCTGCTCCAAATTAAAATTCGAACACTCTCGCTTTGACTATTTGTTTCCTCCCCTCCTTTTATATCCAGTGTCAGCCTCTCTCACCCCCGCCGCCATTGTTTCTCCTCGCCTTTTATATCCATGGAAACAGAGGAGACCGCGTCGCCATGGCAACAGGGGAACAGCCAAGGCCTTTGGGCTGAGGGATCCTTTCAGCTGCCTGCAGAGAAAGATTTGTTGGAAGGAAGAGCAGCAGGCGTGACGGCGGACGCCTAAGTTACATGCAGGCACAGACGTTTGGGGTCCTGATGTTCACGTGCATGAATTATGTCTCACATGTACACTTTGATCAGGTTTTGTCTGTGTTGCCATGTGCTAATGATGACTAAAAATATCTTTTTTTTTTCATCCTTTCAGAATAAAAAAATTGCTTGAAAATGTGATTATTTTATTTAACATGAAAGAGCAGACCTGTAGCGACATGGCTGTTAAATAGAGCTGCTGTTATGGATTTCTCTGGTATTTTGATCAAAGCAAGTCACAGATACTTCTGGAAATGATGTGTTTAAGCTGAGTGAATAAAGTTTGCTCCCAAATCTCTGTGATCATGCATGCTTTCATTCTCATTACTGATTGTAAAGCATGTTTGTCCCACATAAAAAAAACATAGTTATTAAGTTTCCTGCCTTAAAACTCCTCATTTCTAGCACCACAGGTTCTCCTATTTGGAGAGAATTTTCCTGGAAGTACAGTATGATTTTTTTCATTTCCCCTAAAATTTGATCACTTCAGAATGATAATCTTGAAATGGGTAACTAATGTGGCAATACTATGGCTGACCACTACCACATATTCTGGAATTGCCCAGTTATTAAACTTTTCTGGGCAGAAACAATGATGAAACTCCTCATTTCTGACATTCATCATGCACATTCCTGGAGCCGTCGTTGCTCTGCAGCATCCTGAAGCTGAGAAACCACATTTCACAACTTTTTTTCCCCCTGCCTGGACCGTCACGGGACTGTTGCGTTTCGATGTACAGCACCACACCGCTCACCACCAGGTGGCTGGATAACACTTTATAATAACTATCTGTTATAACCAGTTAATACATCATTTGTAAACTGTTAATTAATAAGTTATTAATCACTTGTTAAGTGTTTGTTCATAGTTTTTTTTTTTAAAGATTTATAACGTGGCCTCAAATACTTAATAGACCATTAACAAACTGTTAGTTAATGAGTTATAAATGACTGCAAGAAAAGCCTATGGGTGGAAGGCTCGTACAAAAATGTGATATTTTAAATATCACATTAAATTTCTGATGAACTTGTTTCATCCATGTGCTGTTCTACAACAACTATTAATAACTGATCTATAAAGTGTGGGTTAACATAGTAGTTAAGTATTAGTTATGAGCTTATGTATGTTATTGAGACGTTATTCTTAAGTTGCAACTATTCCTCTTTTACTAACAGTTAATAAGTGAGGATTAGTTATAACTTTAGAGTAACATCCCAAAACTATTAACTGATACTTCACAAGTCATTAGTAAGTAATTCACTAATGGCTTGTTCATGATCTATTTCTAGTTTATAAGGTATGGTTATAAACTATTAACAAATAGTTAACAAGTCATTTATAACCCATTAACTAGCAGTTTGTTAATGGTCTATTAACTATCTATGAGGCATCATTATAAATCCTCAACAAAATATTACACTTTCATTATTAATACACTTAATAAGTAATTAATAACTCATTAAATAACACATTACAAATGATCTATTAACTGGTTATAACTGATAGTTATTAAATAATGTTACTGGTGGCTGATTTTAACATACTCTGTGGCTGATTCAGCAATGAAACACTAGAGGACGATCAGAGGAGGAGAGGGAAAGAAAAAGAGAAAGTTACAGAGCAAGAAGTAAGACGAGTCAACGTCAGAGTGACGTTTACCGGCAGGAGGGATCTCAGAGAAGAGAAAGGATGAAGAGGATGATGAATTAACCTTCGTTTAAGGGCACAAGTTCAGCAGTGTTGCTTCAAAGACTAAAAATATTACACCGGAGATGTACCGATCCAGTATTTTCCGATATGATACCCGGGCTGATACTCCTGTTGAATAAATGAAGCATATACATTCCAATGTAAGTCATCAGGCTTGACATAAATGTTTAGCCTTGTTAAAAAAGGTAACAAATTAACACAAATATAAATGTACTTGATTTTATTAACAAATAAAGTGTAGATTAGCAGCAAAAATAAGTAAATATCAGTTCTCTTCTCTGTGATGACCTAACCGACGTTGCAAACACAGAACTGAAGTGACTAAATGGCTGTAACTGTATTGATGTGTTTGACATTAATAAAAAAAGAACTGGATCTGCCTCCTTCATCTGACATCCTAATCAGTCAATATCAGACCCGATACCCAATACGGGTGCATCTCTATATTACACAATCATCTCATTTTCCTTCTTGAGCTCCCATTGTGCTCTTGAGGACGTTTCCACTCTGGTTGGGGTCAGATTGAAAGAAGTGACCAGGACCACTTCACAAGAAAAACAAGCTGCTTGGAAGCAAATGATTTTTTTTTAAAAAAATGAACTGACTTTTGCACTGAGCTGCACCAGAAATAATCTTTTGGTTCATGCGAAGCCTGGAATGCAACATATTCAGCAGATTCCATGGATCCATTCATCCGTTAAAGACCACATTGTTTTGGCCTCAACTCAACCCAGTTATATTTGGATCGGACCATAAAAAGCACACTGATCTCCATCTACATCTAAACGGGCACCTGAGGCGTGCACTAGCTGATAAATCACCAAAAGTCTGCAGACTCCAGTGGTCATGGTGTGGAGCTATTAACCATTCCAGTCAGGATCATTTATATTAACAGAACTGGACAATAGAAGATAGAGAAACATTGCTGGTCTGATGAGTCTTTATTTCAGCTCCACATTCAGATACTCGGCTCAGAATCTGCTGAAAACATCGTAAAAGCATGAATCCATCCTGCCTTGGATCAAGGCTTCAGGCTGCTGCTGGTGGAATGGTGGGGGAGGTTTTCTTGGCCCACTTTGGGCCCCTTAGTACCAACATGGCATCGTTTAACCACCACAGCCCAAGGTTATTATAGTTATGGTAATTAAAACTAATGGTAACAAAAAATAAAATTGAAAAAACATTTTTTTAACTTAAATAAATATAAAAATAACAGTTTTATAAAAAAGATAACTAACTGAAACTGTATTGTGTCTTTACAAAACTAACAAAAATTATTGCAAAAACATTCTGAGTTTTAGTCTTTGTAAATTTACTTAAAGGTTGAATATGGAACATTTTTATTAAAAGCTATATTTTTTCAAAATAATACCTCCACAGGTTGTTTGGGGGTGTACAGAATGAAAGTACATTTCCCAGAAAAATTATATTTAGCCTAAAAATAATTATAAAATAAATTTTTACGGGTTCGATAATGGCATTTTATTTACGTCTATAAGCCAATACACGCCGCCATTGCAGGTTGCCAAATATGATCTCTGTGTGGACACAATATTTCGGTCATAGTCGGGCTGGTACAGGGGAAAACCGTAGAGACGACCAGTGAAGCAGCTGCTTCAGAGCCCTGGAGATGTTGTTATCTGTTTCTGAGGAGGAGTGATCTGAGAAGAGCAAAACTGGAGTAAATTTAGGTGAAGACTTCACTAAATGGACCCACATAAACGTTTTCCATGGAGTAAAACACGGGAATGGCGACTTTTCTCCTGGATCGGTAAGCTAGCTTGTTTGCTAACATGGCTAACATTAGCTGTCAGTTATAAACTCCTCTGTGTTACTTGTTGGACATGCTGCAGACTGTTGGTCACTTGCGTATCGGCAGTGAGCCTGGCATCCCAGCAGCTGGAGTTGTTTTTCTGCCGTTGCAACTACAACCTAGACACACGTGATGTCGCTGTTCTGTCCGTATTCCATATTCAACCTTTAATACATAAGCCTTTTGGGTTGATATGAAATCTATTTGTATTTACTTTGCTCTACCGGCTTTATTCTGAGTGACTTTCTGATGATTTTGAATGTCACGCTAGACAAATACGTATCATTTATGGAAAAAAACAACAACCCAAAACTAAAACTAACACTGAAACTATTAAAAACTAAACTAAAACTAAGAATTTTTTGTTGCAGAATAGTATACTATAGAATAGGGATGCACGATAATTATCGGGCCGATAACGGGAAATTTTGACGTCATTTCGATAAGTCCGACATCAAAACGACTTACCCAGATAACTTATGTCCCATAAAGTTTGAATTTTAGGATCGGACATGCAGAACTTGAAAATCACACTTTTAAGCGTTTCTTACTGAGATATTGCAATAAGGGAAAGAAAGCTTCTGCTTCAAAGGGGAGACGCCAAACCACGTTCCCCATCTTATTTTAGATACTAGTTCCCCCATAAAGTTGGAATTTATGATTTGGTATGATTAGATATGTATGTGTGTTATCGGTATCGGTTATCGGTATCGGCCTTTAGGAGCTGAAATCTATCAGTTGTTGGTTTTTTAAAAATGGTTATCGTGCATCCCTACTATAAAAAATATGAGAAATACAATCTCAGAGTTGTCTGCATAGATCGGTATCGGTTGATATTGTATGTCAGAAATTAAGAGTTGGACAATATTGGTATATTGGATATCGGTAAAAGAAAAAAAATTGTACATCCCTATTGCTGACCATCTGATGGCGTCTTCCAGCAGGATAATGTACCATTTGTCACAAAGCTCACATCATATATCTATGTACAGTGTCATAAAATGTAGAAGCAGGAGATAATACAGCAACTTTAATCCAACTTCACCTTAAATAAATTCAAAGTTTTCAAGGTGAAATCAGAGACCGAGCTCAGTCAGAGAGAAAAGCAGCTGCTGGTGGGTTTCATTGATATTCAGTCTCAGCAGACCAGAGCAGCAAAGAGAGGCTGAATAACAGAGTCCAGTCAGGACAGCAGTGTCTCTCTTATCCTCCACAGTGTGAACTAAAACTCTTCTGTACACAGAGCTGCTACTGTTTCCCTTCTCTGCTACCCTCTCATAGCGACGCATCTTCTCCAGCTACCACCATTAACTAGTCCCATTAAACATAGTATTTTAGTCCTAAACTAATCCTGGACGTGATAAAGGCTGCAGCCTGTTGGGTCAAATGGCCTAATGTATTCAGTTTCCACATTCCAGCCGCAGCCTGAGTGGAAATCGGGGTCAGTGTAAACACATTGTACATATTATGTAAAATGTAATATCATCACAAAAGCCTTCACGCCTGAGCGAGCGCTGAGCAAGCATGCAGGATGGTACCAGAAAAACGAGATTACACCGAAACAACACAGAGATGCTGCTTTACTGGTCAAAACAAATCCACACACACAAGAAAATCTAATCATTTAGCAACAGAAATTAGATTTAACTGCATTCATTTAGACTCAGAGGGAGTTTTCAGAAAATCTAAACGGTTAAATCATCATTTTCACCCACTTTGGCTTCATCAGGGTTGTTTCTGCTTCAGTTTGTAGCTGTGACTCCACTCAGACCTCTTCCATGAAATATTTTTGTTCTGTTAACTTAATTGGCAGAAGATATTAAAATAAAATGCAGCTGTGTGAAAACTAGCTGCAGAAAAGCCTCCAAGATCATTTCTGACCCACATACAATTCTGTGAAAAAGTGTTTCCCCCCTTCCTGATTTCTTACTTTTTTTTTGCACGTTTGTCACACTTAAACGTTTCAGATCATCACACAAATTTAAATATTAGACAAAGATAATGCAAGTAAACACAAAATGCAGTTTTTAAATGAAGGTTTTTATTTGTAAGGAGAAAAAAAATCCAAACCTCCATGTTTCTGTGTGAGAAAGTGATCTTCCCCTAAACCTAATAACTGGTTGTTCCACCTTAGCAGCAACAACTGCATCAAGCGTTGTGATAACTGGCAGTGAGTCTTCTACAGCGCTGTGGAGGAATTTTGTTCCACTCATCTTTGCAGAATTGTTGTAATTCAGCCACATTGGAGGCTTTTCCAGCATGAACCGCCTTTTTAAGGTCATGCCACAGCATCTCAATGGGATTCAGGTGGGGACTTTGACTAGGCCACTCCAAAGTCTTCATGTTGTTGTTCTTAAGCCATTCAGAGGTGGACTTGCTGGTGTGTTCTGGATCATTGTTCTGCTGCAGAACCCAAGTGCGCTTCAGCTTGAGGTCACCAACAGATGGCCGGACGTTCTCCTTCAGGATTTTTTGGTAGAAGCAGAATTCATGGTTCCATTTACCACAGCAAGTCTTCCAGGTCCTGAATCAGCAAAACAGCCCCAGACCATCACACTAAAACCACCATATTTTACTGTTGCTATGATGTTCCTTTTCTGAAATGCCGTGTTACTTTTACGCCAGATGTAATGGGACCTCCACCTTCCAGAAAGTTCCACTTTTGTCTCGTCAGTCCACAGAGTATTTTCCCAAAAGTCTTGGGGATCATCAAGATGCTTTCTGGCTAAACTGAGACGAGCCTTTATGTTGTTTTTGCTCAGCAGTGGTTTTGGTCTTGGAACTCTGCCATGCAGCCATTTTTGCCCCCCAGTCTCTTTCTGATGGGGGAGTCATGAACACTGACCTTCATTGAGGCAAGTGAGGCCTGCAGTTCTTGGATGTTGTTCTGGGGTCTTTTGTGACCTCTTGGATGAGTCGTCGCTGTGCTCTTGGGGTCATTTTGGTCGGCCGGCCCCTCCTGGGAAGGTTCACCACTGTTCCATGTTTTCACCATTTGTGGATAATGGTTCTCACTGTGGTTCTCTGGAGTCCCAAAGCTTAAGAAGTGACTTTGGAACCTTTTCCAGACTGATGGATCTCAACTCATTTGTTTCTCATTTCTTCCTGAATTTCTGTGGATGGCAGCATGATGTCTAGCTTTTGAGGATCTTTTGGTCTACTTAACTTTGTCAGGCAGGTCCTATTTAAGTGATTTCTTAATTGAGAACAGGTGTGGCAGTAATCAGGCCTGAGTGTGGGCAGTGAAATGGAAAAACTGCATTTTGTGTTTACTTGCGTTCTTTGTCTAACATTTAAATTTGTTTGATGATCTGAAACATTTAAGTGACAAACATGCAAAAAAAAAAAAAAAAGAAATCAGGAAGGAGGCAAACACTTTTTACACAACTGTATGTCTACAGCCGTGGCAAAAATTTATGAGAATGTCACAAATATTAATTTTCACAAAGTCTGCTGCTTCAGCTTTAATGATGGTAATGAGCTATATGTACAACTCCACTACTTCCTGAACTTCTTTGTTTCCCGTCTTTCATTCGTGGACAAACTGATTAATCCAGGTGTGCCTAACCTCCTGGATGACCACACACACCTATGGACTTTATTCTAAAAGTCCAAAAAAGATACTCTGTCATACAAATGTTGACTTGTTGCATAAACTGTTATGTAACTGTCAATAACTCTCTTCCATATGAAATACTTGTAATAATATTTCAGTAAAACATCTGAAAATGTTGGAGCAGCAACTTTATAAAAATTAATGTGTCATTCTAAAACTTCTGGCCTCGGCTGTATTTGTTCCTTGAACACAAGCATGTTTGTTGTCCTTGTTTGAAAAGTTTTTCATAACGACTCAGGAAACAACAAATCAGCTGGCGTCTTCCCATTTTTATTGGGTCAGAATGGAGATCAGTGTCAGTAAAAAGGGCAATTCTGACAAGCTTTAGGTGTGAATTCACACACTACATACCTTAAAAAGTTAAGTGAGGTCATAATTTTTTAATAAATAAGCTGAAACTTTCTCTGTTTCACTCACACACACGCTTTTAATTCCCACAGTGTGCCACAAATTCATCCAGAAACAAGTTTTAGATGTTTTACTGGTTGGAAATCAGCATCTGCTTTAAAATAAAAAGATGTTCTTTTCTTCATTGCTGGCTTAAACAGGCGAGTCAGAACTGGAACTCACGCGGAAACAGTCTCTGGGGAAACATTAAACTGTGACGACAGGACATAAAAACCACACCAGCCACTTAAATGATTCCACATTTCTGCTCAGATCTGCTCGTAATTAACTTTTACATGTAAACAGAAAGTAAAGATTATTTTCTCTTTCTCCAACTTGAAAAAAAAAAAATGATGCTTAGCAATTTGATTTCATTTCATTTTTTGTGCCCAGTTTTAGTTTAAGAAAAACAGTCTTTTGTGGGCACAGGAAGAGAAAATTATCATTTTGCTGCCATTTTTTACAACACTGAGTGCTCACTTAATAAATTTATTTGCACAGAGATCACTGAGTCAACAAGGATGCTTCCTGTTAAAGATACACAGCGGAAAACTTCCAAATACTGTACATGTATTTCTGAAAACTTATATGTACATTACTGATAAACTAGGGATGAGCGAATACACCACTATCTGTATCTGTATCTGTATCTGTATCTGTTCAACCATCTTTGGGCGAATTTGGGACACAGCAGATGATAATAGGAAACTATTTTAAAATGTACTTTAAACTGGTGTAGTGATACTGGGCATCCATGCAGGTCTGGATAGATGTTTCTGTCATTCTCCAGTGATCTGTAAATCCGTTGTGGTGGCTCCCGGGGCGTCCAATCAGACTTTATTGGGGCCAGAACCTCCATGGCCACCTCTGTAGCTCCGCCCCTGACTGCACAAGCGAACATGAACTCTGTGGCAGTGATGAGGCTCTCTGATATGAACGCCCTCGCCGTGTC
Organism: Atherinomorus stipes; assembly: GCA_023101725.1. Classification (NCBI taxonomy): domain Eukaryota; kingdom Metazoa; phylum Chordata; class Actinopteri; order Atheriniformes; family Atherinidae; genus Atherinomorus; species Atherinomorus stipes. Next base: position 453,214 of record JALJCO010008892.1, read on the forward strand.
CTGACCTACATGCTGTTTCCATGTCCTGAATCTGGGCCTTTGACGTCTTGTCATCGCCTGGATACTTCAACATCCCAACCTCCAACTGGCAGTCACACTGCTTCTGGTTTTATCTTCGCTCTGTCTGTTCAGGACACTTTACAACCCCAAAGTAACTGGAACAGGATGTTGGTGCACAATAAAAACTTATATTTACAACAGTCTGATGAAGTAAACGATCTAAATGTCTGACATACTCTCAACCAGTACAAGCAGTTGGAGGCCGTTCTGATTGGCTGCCCATATGATTAAATAGCAAATAATCAGCACAATTACTACAAAGCTGCAAGAACACCACTCTGAGTATACTTTTATATATATTTTTGCTTAATTATCAAGCAAGAAGTCCTCGTTCATTTCCACTGGAAGAGCGAGCCCTGAGCAGGGGAGGCCCAGCTCCTCCAGAGAAATAAGTAACCTACATTTCCACATCCTCTGGTACCACGAGAACCAGATGAAATATAGACGAGGCGAGTCCACAAGGCAGAAAAGGAGGAGTGTGGCTCTTAAAATCAGATCTCTGGGTTTGAAATTTGATCCATGCACGACTCTTTTTACAAAACAAATGAAAGATTTGCCTGGCATTTCTCAGACCACAAACACTGACTGAAAGCTCTCATCCTGCTCTGACATTTACTAATCACCATCTGAGTGGTATAAAATAACAGCTTCTAACAAAGTCTGGATGTTTCACACTGATCATTAACACATGATACCATAAAGACATTTTACTTTCCATTTCTGGGACGTTTATTTGTCAGAAATGGAGCCAGAAGGAAGTTGTGGAAGTAGAAAATGTCAGCGTGTGGACGTGGACGGAGAATCATTCACTCAGAGACTAAAACCTTTTCACTGTGACATTTAATGAGAAGAGGGACGCGTGATCTGTTGTCCTGCTGTCGCAGCTGCAGCCCATCACTCATCTCACAGCATTTTTAATTTCTGCAACTGTTGAAGACATTTCAGTTTCAGACATGAGATGAAAACAGTCTGTTCCACGACAACACTGACCCCTGTTACTGTAGGGATGGACTGAAAAAAGTATCCCGATAATCTCTGGTTTTTATCATGGTAACGATAAATGATGATAAAAAAAAATAGGGGGGGATTAGGATGGGGGGGGAGAGTGAAACGAACAAAAGAAAAAAAAGAACAAAACCAGGGAGGCCCGGGTCATCGAAAAATTATGAAATATAACCCAAAAAAAAAAAAAAAAAAAAAAAAAAAAAAATCAGCCTTAACGTTTGTATTATAAATCTATCACTACATTCTGTCTTGAGAGCCCTAAAATAATACCAGAAGCCAGTAAACTTCATCAATTAGGTTCAAGTAGTACACCTGTACTGCAAAACTGTACTTTTTTATTCAAATGGTGCAAACAGCAAAACTATATAAATAATTCTAAATACAACCTGATAAGTTGAATTTATCATTTTTATCATGAGATGACAAATTATTGGGGGGGGGGGGGGGGGGGGGCGGGGGATCAAGGGGGGGGGGGGGGGGGGGGACGAAGCATCATGGGGAACTTTTTTTGACGATATATTGCACACAATAAATTATCGCCCGTCCCTAATGATTAGTACCTCAAACACGATCCAAACATCCATATTTTTGCATTTCTGTTGTAAAAACAGTGAAGCGTAAGCGTTTATTAATGCAGCTGAATTCCCAATAAAGATGCTGTCATCCATATAGTCTTGTTTTCATTAATAAGCAGCTTATTATCAGAAATTCTGACTAAAGAGTCGTTTCATTGCTTATCAACTAAAATAAAAATCATTTCACAGTTAGCAAAACTTTCCTCATGAAGCAAAACACCAGCTAATAAACGTAACATCAGCCTCACACTCTGCAAAACACTTCTCACATGTTTCAGACCGATATCACTGCTCAGATATCAGGATGCCATGTCTGTACATTTCAATTTGTTTTATATGGACCTACATATTGTAGCAGATGGCTGAACACATGCACCTGATGTGCAAACATGTCATAGTTGTCAATTCTCCATGTTTTAACCCTTTTTCCTGCTGACCTGCAGGAGTCTGGGCGGCAGCCGTCACGAGGTTCGTGCCGAAGGCGACAACAAACAAACACAGACTTTCTGTTTAAATTACTTCTGCAATATAAAAAATCCCAATTTGCCATTTTCTCACTGGGAGAAGCTGATTTTGTACAGTCGTTCTCAAAATTATTCACACCCTCCCATTAAAGACAGAAAAAAACAGCTGTCAGTGAAAGAAGTTAAAATTGACTAAAGTAATGATAAATAAAAATTCAATGAAAATCATGACTGATTTTGAATTGTGGTTCAACAGAAATATTAAAAACAAACACATTGAAAATAAAACAAATAAACAAGCATGATGGGGCTCCCGAGATAAAAATTTTAATGAGCAACACTTTGAGACAATCACTGCAATCAGGTGTTTTCTCTAATGTTCAAGAAGATTTCTGCACCTGCTATCAGGTATTTAGTCCACTGTTCATGGGAAAGGCGCTCTCATGTGCCTGAGACAGTTTTGTTTGTTTGTTTTTTTAAAGTGATTATTTCCAACCACAATTCAAAAGCAATATTTGTCATTCACTAAATATTAATTTTGTAAATTTTTATTTATTATTAGTTCCTTTAGTTTTTTGTTATTTGAATTACTATTGTGAATTTAGCATTTTCTTTAACTGGAGGGTATGAATAATTTTGAGGACGACTGTATGTGCTAATTCAAAAACACATCAGCCAAATATCAGCAGAAGTACAGACATGCAGGCCACTTCAGGACTGAGAACTGTCACGCTGAAGTTCGACAGAGGTCGCATTTAAATAAAAAATATGAGCAACCTTGCAAAAAACATTGGATTTGGGTGTAAAGCCCTGCAGTGTGAACGTAGTCAGTATTTCAGTGTGTAAGTGGTGAGAAAGGAATTTGATTTAATATGTCATCATAGTAGTTTTTAATAAATTTGTGTGTTTGTCTGCTCTGCTGATTGGGTGTGTGGTTCTGCTGCGTGACAACAAAATACACAAATTAATTAATGTCAGCTGGACTTTGATGCTTGGTTGCTAAAATGATCTGAAGATCTTCGATTGAGGCTCGATGAGACTCAGAAATCACCTGGACAGAGTTGTTCTGCTCTAAAACCTGAATTTCACCCTGTCAATGATCAACCATCACTGATGCTTCACTCCAAATTCACCACCAGCTTCCCAGAACGACCCCAGTTCCCATCAGCCAGCAGCTCCAGTCACCACCAGTCCGGCTCAAACCAGCAGCTCTGAGAGAGAAGATTTACTTCCTCACCTGCGACACGAACCACAGCGCGCTCTGCCGGGTCCAGAACCGAGTCCTGGCTCTTCCTTTTCCTCCTCTCATGCTTGGACAGGTTCCACGGCAACGTGTCTCCTGGTGGTCCAACAAGTCCCGACGTGCACGGGGACAGCGACCCCCCCGAGCGCTCGCTGCGGAAGGAGGGCTCGCTAACGCAGGAGCGCTCGCTCAGAGTGTCATCATCCGACGACTCCATCGCACCTTAGAGCTGCAGGAGGAGAGGGGTGAGGGAAGAAAGGAGGTCAGAAAGAAGACAGGAGAGATGATGGAGGCTGTATAATTCATCACTGCTGCGATCACGGTGTCATAAATGATGCAAAGTGGAGTTGTAGCAGCAGCAACAACACGGAGGTGAGGAAGAGGAAGGAGGAAGAAGGATGAACATCTGGGTTAAACTCATTATTGTGCCTAGAGGAGAGTTAAAGAGTTCAGGAGGCTGCGGAGGAGGAAACAGAGCTGAGGAGGAGAAGAAGAGGATGCTGACGCAGAAAAATCACGGCTTCATCACAGAAAGAAGCGGAAGATGAACGAGTCTGGAGTTCATTCTGGTCCTCGTCTCGTCCCAGTAAGCCGATAGTACTGGAGGGAAGTCCTCCACCACCTTCCCTTTCCCTGCCCTCCTCCATCCGTTTATTCTCCCCTCCATCCATCCATCCATCCATCCATCTGTCCACCCCTCCATCCATCCATCCATCTATCCATCCATTCATCCATGTATCCATCCATCCATCCATCCATCCATCCTTCCACCCCTCCATCCATCCATCCATTCATCCTTCCACCCCTCCATCCATCCATCCATCCATCCATGTATCCATCCATCCACCCCTCCATCCATCCATCCATCCATCCATGTATCCATCCATTCATCCATAAAAAATATAAAATATAAAAAAAAAAAAAAAAAAAAAAAAAAAAAAAAAAAAAAAAAAAAAAATACCCCCACCCCCATCTACTGATCCATCCATCCACCTATCCATCCATCCATCCATCCATCCATCTATCCATCCATTCATTCATGTATCCATCCATTCATCTACTGATCCATCCATCCATCCATCCATCCATCCATCCATGTCCATCCATCCATCCATCCATCCATCCATCCATGCACTCCATCCATCCATCCATCCATCCATGTATCCATCCATCCATCCATCCATCCATCCATCCATCCATCCATCCATCCATCCATTCATGTACTGATCCATCCATCCATCCATATCCATCCATCCATCCATCCATCCATCCATCCATCCATCCATTCATGTATCCATCCATCCATCTATCCATCCATTCATTCATGTATCCATCCATTCATCTACTGATCCATCCATCCATGTATCCATCCATCCATCCACTTGTCCATGCATCCATCCATTCATCTACGATCACATCCATCCATCCATCCATCCATCCATCCATCCATCCATCCATCCATTCATGCACTCATCCATCCATCCACCCCCTCCATCCATCCATCCATTCATTCATCCACTCATCCATCCATCCCCATCCTCCCACATTCATCTATCTTTTCATCCCATCCTTCCTTCATCTAGCTTCACCTTTCCTATCTTATACATCCTTTCATCTAATCCCCCCTCCCTTATCGATTTACCCATCATCCATCCATCATTCCCTCACTCATCCCTTCTTCCCTTCCTTATCCATCCTTCCATCCTCCATCCCTCTCCCTAATTCATTATCCAGTCATCCATCCCTCCATCATCCTCTTCGTCTCTCATCCTTCACCCAATCTCAGCTTTTGTTTCCTGTGTGTGTGTGTGTGTGTGTGTGTTCCTGTACTTACTACTTTGTGAGGACCGTTTTACATGTTTAACCAACAAAGTGAGGACATGTTGGCCGGTCCTCACTAAAAAGCCCAAGAAAAAACATTTTTGAGGGTCAAGATTTGGTTTTAGAGTTTAGGTTACAATTAGGTTTTGTCCATCCATCCATCCATCCATCCATCCATCCATCCATCCATCCATCCATCCATTTATTAAGGTTAGGGTAAGGGGGTTAGGGAATGCATTATGTCAATGAATGTCCTCACTAAGATAGAAGTACAAGGACTGTCTTACTGTAAGTGTCAATACATCCATGTTTTTGGATGTTATCTAAAACAAAAAAGGGCAGAGTTTCTCTAATTTGTCCACAAATACACAATAAATTTACAGAATTGTTTGAAAAATAAGATCCCAAAAGAAGGAATTGAAAAGACTTCATAATTTCTCCCTTCAAGAGCAGAATCTGTGCAGCAAAGAGGAATTTCATTGCATAAAAAGGGAGGGGAGCAGGCCAGACATAAAGTGTCCTGTTCATTTAGGGATGCCACCACATCACCACTCATCTTTTACCCGTACAAGAACATCTCCGATATGGAGAGGCAGGACCAGGAGGAGGAACAGGCTACCTTTAGGTCACCTTCCTCCAAACACTAGTCTTAATCTGGAAACGGAGAAAAGCCCTCACCTCTCCACTCATACCTGCTGCAGTACGTGTGTCAAATGAAATCACTTTTAACACTGCCATGTCTTCATCATCGAGAAACTAGCTACCCCCGTTTGAGGCAATTTATAGCCAATTCCACTGCAGGAGGTGGTTCTCTGAGGGCGAATCCAGTGGAGGGCAATCAAGAAATTCCAGCTGTTAGTTAAAGAAGTAGAAAGTGAATGTGACTGAAATGAAAAGACCCAGTATGTCCTGCCAAGGTCAAGCAGAGTGTCTGATAAAAGCTGGGAGACTGAGATCATGGTACACCCAGAATAATGTGTCATTAAAGACCCCTCCAACCACAGACAAGGTGATTCTAACTGGGTTTAGGTAAACTCTGCTGCGAAGGAGGAAAGTTGGAGCTCAGATTAAAAAGATGGAGAAAAAAAACGTCTCATCTGGGCTGAGATGAGATTTCAAGGTTTTCTATTATTAAAGAATAGTCAATAATCCGGAGAGACCTCATCTCAGGCTCCTCTTCTTCTTCTATCCGCTGCTCATCCATCCTTCTACACCACCACTCGTCTCTTCAATCAATTCTCAGCATCAGGTTGTGGAAAGAGCAGCTCACACACTCGACGTGAGTGTGTGCGTTCAGGTGGACTCTGGGGACCTGATGCTCTGATCCGTCCATCACACCATCAATCAATACTTCCAGCCTCAGCACAACACGGAGAACCAGACTGCTTACCTGAGCGGGGAAAAGGCTTTCAAAGACCCGAGTAAACATCCTGTCAAAAACAGGAGGTTCTTGCATTAAATGACCTCTGGAGCCTTACGGTCTGTAATTATTAAATGATTGTTTCATGGTGTCGTTACACGTGTAAAAATATCCACTTTGAGTGAAAACTCACCACCAACGACACAGCAGAACATAGATGTCAGATTTCATAACAGCTGCGTGATGTTTACATACTTTTTCCTTCTTTTCCTTGACTCATGTTGAAAGATGTGGAAATTAACTTCCTCGCTATGAAACGTCCTCGTCTTCATTAAAATGGTTTAATCACACCTGTAGACTAATCTCTGCTTAGCTTCTCGGAGCCTCCACAGTGACTTATGGTTTAATTCATAGTAGGGATGTTCAATATTGGCCTTTTTTTTTTTTTTTTACCGATAACAGATATACCGATATTGTCCAACTGTTATCCAAGATCAACTGATATCGATGTATGCAGACAACTGCAAGGTTGTATCTCTCATATTTTGAGTGATACAACTATGTTCTGCTTTGAGAGAAACGATACCAAAATCTCCTTAACTCAGCCAGAGGAGTTCATTTTAGACATCTGGCTGCCAGATATCAGATACTAGCAGGTATTAGCCAACATGTGGCTAATTCTAATGTTTCTGACAACTTGGTAACTTAACCAACAACTTAAAAACAGACTAATTATAAGCAGCTTCAAAGCAAGTCAGTCTGTAGCAGCAGCAGCTGCGCCGTAGTCACATGACTCTGAAAGGATGCTGGGAAATGAAGTTCTTCCACAATAACAGGGACTTTTATACATGCTGGACCAACGGAACAACAAGATCTTGTGATATTTCACAACAGGACGAGATCTCACAAGATTTCGTTATTAAAAACATCAGTCTGAAAAAACGATTATTTTCCAAAATCAAATTTCAATGCCAATATTGGGCGATGAAATCGGTATGCTGATAATATCAGACATCTCTAAATCATAGTTTATTATGAATATACAGTCGTCCTAAATACTATAACCTATTAAAGAAAATGCTAAATTCACAATAGTAATTCAAATAACAAGAAACTAAACAAACTATTAATAAATAAAAATTCACAAAATTATAATTTTGTGAAATAAAGTATTGCTTTTGAATTGTGGTTGAAAATAATAATAAGAAAAAACAAATAAAACTGGCCCAGACACATTAAAGGACCCACCTTTCCCATGAACAGTGGACCAACGTACCTGTCAACAAGTGCAGACGTCTTTTTAAACATTAGAGAAAACACCTAATTGCAGTGATTGTCTCAAAGTGTTACTCAACAAAATTTTACCTTTGAAGCCCCATCATACTTGTTTACTTGTTTTATTTTTTGTGTGTGTTTTTAATATATATCTGTTGAACCACAATTCAAAATCAGTGTCATGATTTTCATAGAATTATTATAATTATCGCTTTTGTCAGTTTCAAGTCATTTCACCTACAGCTGATTTTTTTTCCTTCTTTACTTGGAGGGTATGAATAACTTTGTGTACTATCTATGGTTTTGTTGTAAAACCAATAAAAAAAATTTGATTGATTGATGATAGGTGAGCGAGAGGGGGCTGGGGGATAATTTCAGGGGAAACTGAATTTAAAAATGCAGCATATCCAGATGTGTTTAATTATGAGGGGTAAAATAATGGAGCAGTTTGACAGATAAATTCAAGCAAAGTTAAAAAAAAAACCTACCAGTTTAAAAGGAGGTTAAAAAAATGCAGATTTTAATTCAATACAATTATAATTGAATAATTTATTTAAACATATTTAAGCTGATATGAAGAAAAATCCCTTAAAAAGGGAATTTAACCAGTTTCCTTTGTTTCCTGTCTTTAACTGCTGGACAAACTGATTAATCCAGGTGTGCCTGACCTCAGTAACCATGACAACAATGTTTGGGAATTAAAACCAGACGCGAGTGTGGTGGAAGAAACTTCTGAACACTTGGAGATGAGCTGCATCTCCACCCACTGGACAGCGGCCCAGTTCCATTCCAGCTTTCCAGAAACTCAGGAAATGACCAGTTTAACCCTTAAAATGTCCAGACTCACGCCTGCAACGACTCACAAACAAATCTGTCTTTACTCCCGTCAAACTGCCGCGGACTGAAGCGTGGACGGGCCTCAGAGGTGGTCAGCGAGCAGGAATGTGTCAGAGCATCGACTGTGAGTTCAACGCAGCAGCTGGGATTTCCATCTGGACCTCTGCTGCCAGAAAGCGCCCTCTTCCTCCTCCTCCTCCTCCTCCTCCTCCTCCTCGTGCTGGCCCCTGGTTTGACCACCGGCAAAGTCCCACTTCCTGAATCCCGCCGTCTCCCCGGCAACGCTGCGAGGAAGAGGTTAAAGCCTTCCCAGAATCCCCGGCGGTTCTCTGATGTGAAGCTGTGTGTCAGTGAGTCAGTGGCACTGCAACGAGCGCTCTTATAAATAGAGCCAGAACCGGAGCTTCAAAGCAGCACCGTGTCATTACAGCAGCATGAGCGGAAAACCGGGAGAAAGAAACCACCAGCAGAGGCGGTGACATCACTTCCTGTATAATGATACCCTCACTGGGCCAGTTTCATGTCATAGTAGCAGATTTCATACAAACTAAACTAACATGCACAAACATGCTTTTATAATAAAACATTTACATAAATGGTGCTGATCTGTTAAATGTCCAGTTTGCATATTCATAAATTCTTCCAGAAAATAGAATAAATTTCTAGTAAATCTTACTAGAACGCTCAATTCCCAAAAATTTAATGGGAAAAAACTTGGATTTTACCTTTCAAATACTGCATTATCAACAAAATAAGGGAACTGCATTACAAAATTATCAAACCAATCAACATTTATCCAAATTTTTAGACCTTGAGTGCAGCGTCTGCCAGTCTGAGACAAAGACTGCTGCCACCTCTTTTACTCCCGTTCATCCAGAGATAAATTCTGGCTCGACACTCAAACATATTTAAATCAAAAGCAACTATAACGGTATCTCTACAGCTAGAAAACACCATTACAATCTTTGAGCATCAAAATAAACAGCTGGAAACTTTAGTTAAACTGACTATTTTAATGGGAAATCATATTCATAAGGCAAAATTTTCACAGAAAAAGCCAAAAATCTAGTTTTTTTTTTTTTTTAACTGAAGTAAACACATATGTTAATACAATCAAATATCTTACCAACAAAAAAAAAAGTGTGAATTTAACAAGTATTGTTGAAAAACTACTGCCCTACCATTTTTTTCTCTTGGTATGTGAAATAATTCATGTATACTATGTACTGTATGTGCATTTAGTTTGGTTATTTACTGCAATTATTTTGTGTATGCAACCATTGGTTAAAAATATGCAAAGAACTGTCAACTGAAACAAATAAGTTTGCCATGTGAATGTATAATAATTTAACTGTATATATGTAAATACATAAATAAAAAAAAAACCATGCTTTTATAATGACTTCTAGGCAATAATACCTTTCAGATTATAATAGTTATTGGCAAAAATAACTGATTTCTGTCCAGAAACTTTGTCTCAACTTGACTTATTCAGTTTATTATGATAAAATGTGATTTTTTTTTTAGCTTGAAAGCGTTCAGACTTCCTAAACCGACCAGTGCCGTTTTTCTTCCTGATAAATTCAGACTATTCGTGTGACAACTTCTCCTGGTTTTAGCCTTTTTTTTAAACAGATTTTTTATTTTTACTTTGTGTGTCGACTGTGTTTCATTAACTTACAAATCATTTGATCTAAGCTGTAGTTGTAGATGTTATTATCTGGAATTCAAACAGGGTTTTTCTTTATTTAAAAGGTAGAGTCCAAGGTCCCCCCCCCCCCCTGAAAATAAACGTTAGACTTGTGCAAGTGAAATACGTCTCAAACTGTACTTTTGGGCCTCTACTCGCATGCAGCGGCGAGTTTGAATGCAACTCCCTCTCCCCCGTCTGTAATTCGCTCTTTAGCTTTGTTTTGGTCTGGTCGGGACGTTTCTGGGTGGAGATTTACGTTTATGTTGCCAGCCAATGACAGAGCTAAAGGCATGACGCTGTGTGGGAATAAGCTCATGATCAGAGGACAGTCACTCGAACTATTGAAGGAAAAAAAAAGAGAGAAAGAAAAACGGCAGATGCACCGAAGAAAAGGTAAGAGTTTAGATAGTGCATGTTGGAAAACCAGGGTTAATATTAGTTTGGCTTTTACCCGCTTCTGAGCTCTGAAGGAGATGCTTGAACCTGAATAGGCTGAAGAACGAGGCAGCCATTAGCCTGAGAGGGAGGGGCGCTCAGTTTGAATACTGTTGTTTGCAAACAGAAACTGTGGGGGGACTCCACCTTTAAAGGTACAGTATGTAAGAATTACTGACATCTAGTGGTAAAGATGGGTATTCGAAAGAAAAGATGTCTTTCAAATGACTTCATATTCTAAGCACTGTTATGAACGTATGTACGGTGGCCGTTAGTGGCCAAATTTCTCCCAGATATAAAGATGTTTTAATGTATGAGTGGATCCAGTGGCCTCAGGTGTAGCTATGACTGTACTGAGTAACTGTTTTTCGTGTCTTTTAAGGCATTACTGATCCCAAACAGTCTCTAACTCCCAAACAAAGCTGGTACAGCAGTTTTAAAGTTCAGAGGGTTCTTACTTCACACACATTGTTTTGTCCATTCAGGGACACCATAGTAAAAATGGTGGAGCAAATATGGCAGCCTCCATGTATGTATCCCCCAGCAAGTAGAAATAAATGACTTATTCTCAGAAAATAAACATACAACAGTTATTCTAGTGAAGCAATTACACATCAATAGAAACACAGTTTTGGATTATATATCACATTTTTCTGCCATTGACCTTTGATTTTTTTTACACACTGTACCTTTAATATTTGAATTGAATTTAAAATAAAATTTTAAAGAATGAAGGGAAATTTTTGTTTGATGCGGAGCATGAATGCTTCTGTCAACCAGCTGGTTTTCTAGATGACCTCTCTGGCTCCTGTAGCTCCTGACTGCATCAGCTCAACCTGATTTCTACCTCCCATGAACAGGGTCTGTCCCCACAGGTCCTGGACCTGTTTGTCTGAATGAGTGCGTCTGCAGCGGGAAACAAAAGTAACGTAAAACAGAGGCGCACTGTGACGGACATGTGGAGCAGAGTGATGGAAAGAGAAAGGAGAAGACAGGAAACGAGAATCAGGGAGAGGGACGGGGTTAAGAAAACCAGACATGTGCAGACTAACGGCTGTAACTGCCAACGAGCCCTCTTGTCATTCCAGAGCAGCATTCCAGCGCTGTGACGGCCACTGATGGGACTTCAACCAGCATTCATGCTCACCAGACAAACATAACACTGTGATCTGCCAACAACCAGAACACACAAGCTCCTGAGGACAAAACGTATCCCGTTAACACGTGATTATCCCTGACCCAATCACCCCGAGATAAATCTGGTGAGGCAGTAAAATAAATCTGAGTATCATCAGCATAATTATAAGCAGATATTTTACTTTTTCCATGATATGTCAATTTATGCCTCCGTTAAATCAGTACGTAGATGAGTCAGAGTATTCTTCAGCTCCATAAAGATAAACTGAAATCATGGAAACAAAGATTAGTGTCCAGCTTCAGTCCAGAGATTTGTGTCATTTTGGACTCTGAGTTAAATGTAACACATTAAAGCAGAAACCAAATCAGCCATTTACCACCTGAAGGACATGTCCAGAGTAAGGAGGATGACTCATGATTTAGAAAAACTTGTCCAAGCATATGTTTTCAGTCGGCTTGATAATAGATTTTTACACGTCCTCTCAAAAAATCACGACGGCAACTAAACCAGAACGCTGCTGCTCGAGTCCTCACAAACACACCATAAAAGAAAATATCACTCCAGTTCTCAGATTTCTACACTGGCTTCCTCTGAGACACAGAATTGATTTTAAAATGTTGCTGCTGGTGTACAAGCATCTGGTCCAAAATACAGATCTGATCTACTGACACCATATGAGCCAGAAAGATTTCTGACATCATCTGGGTCAAGTTTGCTTTTAATCCCCAGAGTTAAAACTGAATATTTCCTTTTGCTGCTCCTGATATCTGGAACCAACAACCACAAAACCTGAAATATCCATCAGGACTTTTTTTTTTTTTAACTTAAGATTGCACTTGTTTACCTCCCTATTCATGTCTTGAGCTGCTTCATTTCTTTACATTTCTTCATTGTCGGGTCTGTTTTATGTGGACGTGCCTTTTTATTCTGTTAACTAGCTGAACAAAGAGTGAAAAAAACAAAAAATATTAACTTGAAAATGATCAGTTACAAGAAAAAAACAAATGAAGCATCCTCTGTCCAAGGAAAATTTTGTAAAAAGGCTTCAAAAGGCATAGAGAACAATGGCTCAAGACTACTTTAAAAGATTACAAGAAAATTTGACTGTTTGGAAAAAAAATAAAAAGTTTGTGCAGTTCTGTAGGCGACTAGGATTGAATTTGTCCCCTAGCCAGACAAATAACATGAAACAAACAGATGTGGAAAAAGTCCATAAACGTGCATAAAAGTGCATATACCTTACCAAATAAATTAGTAACTAGGCAGGAATTGATAACTAAAGTTAAGTTCAAAACGTGACGATAAATCAGACATCTGTACAGTTTGCTTACTGAACCCCAGCTGTGTTTTTGTTTGTTTGTTTTTAGTTTTACAACATACAGTGATACTGCATTTTCTCCTCATGTAAATACAATAAAGGTAAAGTTTAATATCTACAATTTGTTTTCAGTTTGTTTTTTAAAAAGAAAAAAAGAAATGAAACATATTGCTGGTATACTTTAGCTAATCAAGTTAGTCATCTGGCCCTTAACCAGAGCTATGAACCAATTTTTCCCTGTTTCTTGAATGATAGAAATATATTTGATATAAAAACTACCATCTTATCACCACAGGGGGAAAAGAAATGCTAAACAGTAAAGACAAGTTGGTAAAACCAAGAGAAGAGAGCTAGCTACTCTGGCTAACAATAGCTTCTGTGGTATTTTTAGCTAAAAAAAAAAAAAAAAAGATGGCTATTTTCCTCTTCTTTGTTCCGTTCTTATTCTAATCTGTTGCATTAGTCAGTCATATAAGAAACTGAGATTGTTATATCGTAGAAACCGTCTGTGGCTGAGTCTATTTTATGGAGAAAAAAGGAATTAATAATACAAAGAGCTAATTAGCCTAGCTTAGCAGAATGCCAGTAACTTTTATCAGTTGTCTCCCATCTGTCATAGGAGCTAGTTAGCAGTGGGAAAACAGGACAGCTAGCTAGCATAACCATTAATAAACAAGATTTTTTTTTTTTTACCACCTTTTTAAAATAATTTTTGTCTGTGTCCACAAAAAGCAACAACAAGACAAGTTTGAAAGTTGAAAATGAGCTAACGAGGGGAATCTGGATGCAGTTTCGTGTTGGGCAGAGTGCAAACAGCAGTTCTTCATGCTAGGTGGTAAAATTAGGCTTATTATCTTCTAGGACTATTGAATTATCCATAAACTGTAGCTATACATCTTTATATGTAGAATCACACAAAGCTGAGACATTTCAAGTTTCAAAGTCAGCCTGCGAGCAGCAAGACGTGACAATACAACTAATCCAGGACCACGGTCATCCTCATAATTATTCATACCCTCCCATTAAAGAAAATGCTAAATTCACAATAGTAATTCAAATAACAAGAAAAAAACAAACTAATAATAAATAAAAATTTACAAAATGATAATTTAGTAAAATAAAATATTGCTTTTGAACTGTGGTTGAAAATATTAATTAAAAAAACTGTCCCAGACACATTAGTGCACGATTCCCATGAACAGTGGACCAAAATACCTGTCAACAGGTGCAGAAGTCTTTTTGAACATTAAAGAAAACACCTGATTGCAGTGATTGTCTCAACGTGTTGCTCAAGAAAATTTTAGCTTCGGAGCCCCATCATGCTTGTTTACTTGTTTTATTTTTTGTGTGTTTGTTTTTAATATTGCTTTGGAACCACAATTCAAAAATCAGTGTCATGAATTTCATAGAATTTTTACTTATTATTGCTTTTGTCAGTTTCAATTTATTTCACTGACAGTTGAGTTTTTTCCTTCTTTAATTGGGGGAATAATTTTGAGGAGGACTGTTTGTTCTAACTGGCCAAAAACCAACTAAGTAAACATCTAGCAACGAGGTGGCCACGGTAGGATAATGCTTGAACACTTACAGTGTCTCCAGATGTCAAATTAGACCTTTAAATGGTAGATTAAACAACATTTCCCTGAGCTTCTTCAAATCTTTCATGACTCCAACACTAGGAAAGACAAACGCATCTAAAACACACTTGTTCCATTGGTTGTTAAAACTGGTAAGTGGAATTTGAGGATGAATGAGCGATATCGCCCCTTAAATCACGGCCCCCAGCATGATGACTAACACACTGACTGACTAGACTGAGTTCCCCCCACGCACACACTGACATTAATACACATGCATACAGAAAACAGAAAAGTGTGCATATATATATATACTGTAAACACACACACAAGCAGAACTGGCTTGCCAACAATACTCTGAGATACGACTCAGCAGGACTGCAGAGGGGAAATTAATTAAAGTGAAAGAAGAGAAACTGAATTAAAGAGAAGTGAATGTCAAGGAAATAAATGGTAAGACCAAAAAAATGTGAGTCATCATATGGTTGCTTTTCACACAGCGATCAACACTTGCAGTTCCAACACATGATAATTATCATCATAAAAACACTGAGAACATGAGAATCTGTTTCTGTTTAACTTCATTTTCTTCCCTTCTGTGCATAAAAGAGCCGCAGGGAGACAAAAACCAACAAAGACTGTCGGGCCTGACGGCCTGAAAGGCAAGCAGCAGGTTGGAAGTGCCAGTCAAGCATCTCACAAAAACAAGAGGAAGAGTTTCAGTGTCATGAAAAAAAGAGCTGAAGTAATGAATGGAGGTCCAGTTGTTCCCTAACAGAGGACATGATGTTCCGGGACAAATCTGAGGACTCACAAGATGGAAAACCTGCAAGAAATCTTCACCTCATCTGGTTTTGTAGAACTTACAGATGTTCAATATTGGCTTTTTCTTTTTTCCCCAATATCTGATACACCGATATTGTTTCAATCTTAATTTCCGATATCAGACAAATACCGATTTAGATAACTGTGAGGTTATATCTCATAATCTGAGAGTTACAACTATATTCTGCTCTGAGAACAAAGATCCCAAAGTATCCTTAACTCAGCCAGAGGAGTTCATTTTGGACATCTGGCTGCCAGATATCAGATACTAGCAGGTATTAGCCAACATGTGGCTACTTCTAATGTTTCTGACAACTTGATAACTTAACCAACAACTTAAAACATATCATAAGCATCTTCAAAGCAAGTCAGTCTGTAGCAGCAGCAGCTGCACCGTAGTCACATGACTGAAATGAAGTTCTTCCAGGATAATGGACTAAAAGATCTCATGACATTTCATTAGTAAAAAATCAGTCTAAAAAAATTATACCGATATTTTCCGAAATCACATTTCAATGCCGATATCGTCCGATAATATTGGACATGTCTAGAACTAATAAAAGCATTGGCCAAGGGAAATTCCCGCTGCTACATGCTAAATGGCAACAAACAAGTTCCTCATCCTGCAATAAGATACAAAGCTAAATTTTATATCTACTACTAATTGTTTTACTAACATTAGGCTTCTGATCTTACAAATTTAGTAATTTACAGATACATTTTATGAATAAAACATAAATTGATCTCATCTGAATATATTTTGCATGAACAAAAACAGTATAGACGCATGGTTTTGAGATTTAAGTACAGTTTTCACTTTTTTTCTGGCTAAAATCTAAAGCTTTTTTCATCTAAAAATGAAGATGCAGCAGATTTTGTTGATTTATAACGAGGTAGAAAAAGATATTTGGTCCACATTTGTAGTTTAGCCCTGGCTGGTTGTGCTGACTCGGGGTTAAGCCACATCTAAAGAAATGTGTCTTCTTTAGGCCTTTGGACCGCATCTGTCTCTAACAATACTTGTCCAAACTCATGGCATTATGGGCACATTTGGCTTTTACAGCACATAAAACCAGTTAGTCCCAGCTCATGACCTTTGGGCCACATCTGGCCCACTTGCCGGTAAATAACTGAGCCTAGATAACCCAGATTTGACCCAAATCCGATCCAGAGATGAGTAATCCTCTAATTGAAATATCATTCTGCCTTTCAAAGATCAACTCGTGATCAGTGTTAGTTTTACGTGACCAGACTGCAGAAGGGAAAACGGTGCAAGAGAACTATTTGTTTTTATTGTGTGGATTAGGAAGAGACATTTTGTTGCTCATGTCAGATCTCGCTGAAAGTCAAGCATAAGGCTGCGGGGAGAGGACCATCTGGTACAGAGCTGCAGGAGGGGAGTCCTGCGTGAATCTTGATTTTTTTTCCCCTCCTCTCTCTTGCTGCACCTTGCATAATATCAGTGGTTTTCAGACACACGGACAACCTGCAGGGATGGACTCCTTTGGGATTCATGCAGGAGGAGGTGATGATGGAGGGTCTCTGGCTGTAATTGGCTGCAGGGCTTGCACGGATCAATAAAAAGCTCTTGAACATTTGTGCATATAATACAGAGATATAGCTGCAGCTGGCGTTTCATATGAGCTTTGCACGCATTTCTTTCTCTCCGTTTCTTTGATTCTGAATTTGTGTGCATGAATGGACATCAGACGTGGAGCCAAAAAAAACGCACGGGCTCCACACAGGAGCAGACTGGCGAGCTGGAGGCTCTTTGTCCAAAATTTCATCGGCTGCTCGAATGAACACCAACTAATTACATTTATCCATTTGTGACTGGCGCTGCTGACAAAATGCCGCCTCTATACCGCTGCTGGGTCTCTCATTAGGAGAAGAACCTTCTCACGACCCAGAAAACCTCCCTGACTGAATGTCCGCTGCTTATTTCCAGCTCCGGCGCACAAATCACGAGCAGTCCGTCTTAAAACGGGACAGGAGGTCCAGACAGCAACATTAATGTGAGATTAGTCACCGGAAAAACACCTTTTAATGGATGTCAGTGAACGCAGCTGTGATCAACACGTTGAAAATCAATAACACGCAGGTTTAAGCCAACATCGTCCACGTTGCCTATTACATGCGCGGATTATGATGAGTTCTCAGCCCTAATTAAATAACGCTCCTAAATTGATATCAAATGATGTCTCGTGCGTTTACAGTCATGATGATGTTCCGACTGGATGCCAAACATACAACACCCCTCATGTCTGGCTGGGAAAGAGGAAAAAATCCTACATGGTGATTTGGTGCGCGAGCTCCGGAGCCGCTTACCTTCACCGGGCAACAGCGGTCCAGAAAATCCGAGAACAGCGCGAGGGAGGCCGGCAACGCTGCCGCCGCTGCTCCCTCTCTCCTCCGGATAGATGGAAGGGTGGATGGGCGCGGGGCTCGCGCTCCACCGATCGGGTTTCTGGTTGTCCTCCTCCGAAAGAGAAGCGAACCGACTCGGAGCCGGCGGGTGAGGCTGGAGCGAGCCGCGCGGTGCTGAATGGTAATGGCTGTCCTCCTGCCTTCCCCTCGCTCTGCCTCTCTCCTCCTCTCGGCTTCAGCAAACCCCCCCACCGGCCCTCCTCTCCTGCTCCGCTCTCTCACGCGCTCTCTGTCTCTTCTGAAGCTTTTCAGGGCTCTGACACTTAACCCATGTCTACTGGGGTTGGGAAGAGTCGTGGAAATGGAGATTTCGGGTGTACCCCTGCGTCATCATCAGCACCGCCGGACCCAGACCGTGACGCGCGCCGCGCACACACTTTGGCTCAGTTTAGGGGAGAAGGGCGTTCACACTGGCATATTTGCAGCAGCTACTCATCCACGTTCATCCAGAGTTGCACGAGTGAAGCAGCGCTGGTTCGGAGCCGCGCTTTTACCATCACATGATGGTGTTAATCTGGCTTTTATAATCCCTGTACCACACATACACCCACCCTGCTCCGCACAGCTGGAGGAGGCAGCTCAGAAAACAATCGATTACCGCTGGAGGAGAAAGGTGGGAGAGTTGTGTTTGCCGCTCCCATTCAGCTGGGAGATCTCCAGTCTGGCTCCAGTTTCGGACTGGCAGGGCCGACCTGAGGCTTCATGCGCCCCCGAGCAGAAATCGATTTTAAGGGGCCCCAAAACCACCTCAACACCACTTATTTTTACTTAAGGATGCACCATATTGGAATTTTGGCCAATATCCGATATGCAGATATTTTAAAACTCATGTGGCCGATAACCAACATCGATATTAAAGCTGGAAAATAAATTAAAGAAATATTCATTCCTTGTCAAAAAAAACCTCAACTTGTGTTTTAATAAGTCAAACCTAATGACAGTCGTTCAAACAGAACTAACATGTGCGGTATATCCTAGAACGACCTGGATTTTCTTCTCCCTGAGAAAAAACAACAAAAAACAATACCCCAAAACAGGGATATTTGGTTATTTACCAAATGACCGTGTCTAAACTCTGTTCACACAGAACATCCTCGAGGAAACTGTCTTTAGAAATTTTTAAAGTCTGTAAAAAAAATACGTTTTTGAAAGAGTTTGTTTGGTTTTTTTAGATTTTAGAAAGAGCCAGTTAAATATTGGTTAAATATTGATTAAATATCAGTGGCGTGGGCTTCAATTTTAAAGCCGATACTGATAGGGGGCCGATTATATCGTGCATCTCTACTTTAGATTGATCATTTCAAACAGTTTGACTATAACACACTCATTCATTTGCATCATTTGTAGCTGCGATCTTCCACAATCACTCGAAACTTTAGCCAAGTTGTCCTTGTTTTTTTCTGAGTGAACTTATTAGAGGTGGGCGAAACCAGGAATTTTGGTATCGATCCGATGCCAAGTAAATACAGGGCCAGTATCACTGATACCGATACTTTTTCATATTTAAGCTTAAAAGGATCCAAAACCTCGGATAGAATTTTGCCAAACTTTGTACGTGACAACAAAATACTTGATTATCACAATCAACATTTAAGTTTCCCTTAACATTAGGAAAATCAATATTTTTTGAGGTAAAAAAAAAAAAAAAAAAAGGAGAAACCACAATACAAATACTATAAAATAAAAATTCTTCCTTCACTAGACATCTTTTGTACAGTAGTTCTCTCTTTTTCTTTCTCTCTTTCTTTCAGTAGAATTGTTCTTAGGAAAACGAATAATTAAAAAAAAAAATTCTTCCTTTCAGAGCAATTCTGTTTTTTCTTCTTAAATGAACAGAATGTAAAAACAAAAAAAAAAGAATGATGAATCCACGTGCGCAGCGGTCAGTGCGTGCGGGAGAGAAAAAAAAAACTTGAGTATCGTCAATCTTTTTACACGAGTATCATTCAATATCAATACCAGCGTTGGTATCTAATATCGATAGTAAGATTGATCCGCCCACCTCTAAAACTTAGATTCTGGAGGGCTCTGTTGCATGAAAAAAATAACTGTGCATGTAAAAATAGTGGGCGGATCAATACAAATATATATATATATTTTTAATTTTATTTATGCTTTTTAACAGCATGTCTTCAGCAAATACAATATACATTTTGTTCTGTTCAGTTTTTTTTACAGAAAAAAAACACCCACATACAGAAAAAAGAAGAAAAAAAAGTTAATTAAATAATTAAATTGACATTGAGCATAAAAAAGATTTAACTAATAATAAAATAATAATTAAAGAAATAAAACAACAATAATTACAGGAGAAAGAAAAACAAACAAAACAAACAAAAAAAGAACGATCAATACAAATATTGATATTATCAATACCAACGTTGGTGTCGATTGATATAGTGCAATTTAGGGATGTTACAATTACCGGTAAATGATTAATTGTGCTAAAATGAAGACGTCTTCAGTAGACCCATTTCAAAGATGCTGGGGGGGTAATTGTGATAGTTTTGGTTACAATTATCGTGATGTGAAATTTTCATATCGTTTTATATCAATACTTCAGTGTAACGCTTGAAAACAAGCAGAATCTTCATAAATATGGAGGATAAAGCGGTTTTTGATGGATCCGATTCACTGCTGAAAAGACCCCATATTCCCTAAATCAGCTTTTTCAGACTTTAAAAATGTCACCAGTGATGACTTTGTGTCTGTAACCTAATTAAAAAAAAACTCTAAAAAGCTTTAAAATGATCACAAAAAAGAGGATATGTGCTTTTTGGTTGATTCGGTTCACCTCGGTGACGAGGTATCTACATGCCAAAAATCAGCTTCTCTCGTCGAGATAATGACAAATTCAGATTTTTATGGTTTGGATCATAATTTGATTGTTTAGTGTATAAATTTCACAAAATAACCTCTGCATGAATGCATGCTTAAGTTAATTTGACAGCTCTATTAAAAAGTATCAGTATCGATATCGGTATCAATGATACCAGCCCTTTATTTAGTTCGTATCAGATTGATACCAAATCTTGCAGTATTGCACACCCCTAACACACACAGTTAATTTTAAAGAATAAATTAAATTGATCCCATCTCATGCTGGAGCACTTTCACTCTCAGTTTGGGCTCTACGAGCCTGAAATGAACTTCATCCCTAAATGACATCTCACAGAGTAATTCCATCAGAGTTAAACTCTGGTTGGAGCTGTTTACAGCAGGAACCTCGGTCATGGTGGCCCGTCGCTACTTATCTTTAAACTGTCCTTGGCAACGCAAACACAAGAAACAACACTGCAAACCCACAGCAATTATATCCAAACAAAACCTAAATGCAGCCACGATAAGACCATTAAATTAATGACTTGTGTGAAAAGTTTGCGTTCCCATGAGTCTTTGCTGCCATGAATCAGTCCAGTCCAAACCGACACCTCCTGCTGCCGCAGAACATTTCTGAGCAGTTATGGAACAAAACCAGCTGTTACTCAATATATACAGCATATCATATGCCCTGATATTGGAGTTGGATCAATTAGAATAAAAGCCCCAATGAGTTCAGGGGATTTATGGTTGGTTTTACCTGCAGCAATCAGAGCGCGCTCAGTTTGGAAAACAAGTTAAAGAGCTAAGAGAGATAAGCCACAAACAAGCAAATTTACTCCATCTAAAAGGCGTCAAACCTTAAAACTTTATTGGTAGAAGTTAATGTTTGGTAGCCACCACGCAGAAACCTGTACATAACAGTCTGATGTAAAAGTCAAAATCCCCATAAACAGCTTTCTCTTGAGCTAGTGGGTCTGTATTTTGGAATAAATGAGGTTTAAGTTGTTTTAAATGGGAAAAAAAAAATTCTCCTGCTGCTTTATCTGCTCTCATCAAACAGCAGCGAGCCGTCCGTGTGTCCACGTGAAGACAAAGAGCAAAGTTCACCTCCATCACAGCTGATTCTGACATTATCGGTTAATTATTGGACAAACGGGGGAAAAAAGCCCCGAGACCGAAGTTCAAAGTAAGAATTTTCTAATTGAATGGTGAAAATTCAATTTCCATAATTCAATCGTTCAGACGACGGAGATGCTGAATCATGAGGTTCCATAAATCAGCTGTAAAGCAGCAACAGATCCGATGCAACATTTTCTGTATCTTTACTCTTCGTGTCTGAAGTGACGCCAACGTTGCATTAATGTTTTAAAACACATTAGAAAAAAAATACTGCGAATTATGACGGCAAAATTATTATTTAAAGTCGCCCGTTATTAGAAATGGAGGGCTTTGGTCTCTGGATGACATTAATATTTTATAAACTTATTGTTTTATGTTGCAGAAACACATTCATACAATAATCAGTACTTTAAAGGTACAGTGTGTAAGAATTACTGACATCTAGAGGCAATAATGGGTATAGCAATGACTTTAAACGCCAACCACGGTGTGAATGGACGGTGGCCTTCAGTCTTTTCATGTGTGAGTGGATCCATGTCTCAGGTGCAGCGATGACAGTAACGGATCACCGCGAGCATCCTGGAATTTTCGCTAAATTCGTCACGTCCGGTTAGGTAGGGGGTGAAAACATCGCTTTGTTGCATAGGGGCGACATTTGATTACCTGCTTCATTACTTGTCAATCTTTGTTTATTCTTCTTTGTAAATACAGAGAAGTCCCGCTGTGTATGGCTGCCATAAACATAACTACCACACGGACGAGAGAAAATGTTTTTTCCAGTTCCCGAAACAACAGAAAAAGCCCTGAACAACGTGCTACGTGGCTAGCGGCTATCAAGCCTATAAATGCTGACAGTTCACGCTGGAAACCATGGAAACATCTAACAATATGCTCAGATCACTTTGTGACTGATAAAAAAACATATTCTGGTCTCTTTGTTTAAACCCTGTAGTTGTTTTTGTACAGATGATAGAAAACACCGTTAAATCAGTGGATGTAGAGAATCACAGCGCCGCCCGCTGTTCCCGTCTCCTCAGGACCGTTAACTATCACGTTCATCCAGATTACAGCCATCAATAGGGGATTATCAGGCTTCCGTGTTCCGAACTTCCGGTTTGAAATGGTTAGACGGCCCACTTCCGGCCCAGTTAAATGTCCCTGCTTTACTTCGTAGAAAACGTGAATAAACGCCAACCCTACTGAAATTTTCACGGATTCCAGACTGAAGTGATACTAAGGAGGAAGTGGATCAAAGCGATTCTCCAGAGTGAAGGGCCGAACTTTATAATAAAACAACGTAGCATGTTTGTTTGTAGCCGGTGGGGCACAACACCGGCATGCTAGCATTAGCCAGCTAGCGTTTACTAACGTGCTTAACTTTGTGCGTCTTAAAACACACAAACACTGAAATCGGGTCTGTACCCCCCCCGTTTCCAGTGGAACAACTGGGGACTGCCAAGAAAGGAGACGCTTTCAGATGCTTGTGTGTTTTCAGCCGCACAAAGTTAGGCACGTCATCGAGCTGGCTAATGCTAACCTGCTAACAATAGCCCGCCAGCTACTACTCTGTTAAACTTTGTAAATCGGATAAACGCCAATGCCAAGTTTTCATTCCAGACTGAAGTGATGCTGAGGAAGAAGTGGATCAAAGCGACCGATTCGCCGCGGTGAAGGACCGAACTTTATAATAAAACGACACACGTTTGTTTGTAGCCGGCAGACTGCACAGTCGTGTTGGCAGGCAGGCTAGCATTAGCCAGCTCGATGACGTGCCTAACTTTGTGCAGCTGAAAACACACAAGCATCTGAAAGCGTCTCCTTTCTTGGCAGTCCCCAGTTGTTCCACTGGAAACGGGGGGGTACAGACCCGATTTTCAGATGTTTGTGTGTTTTAAGACGCACAATGTTAAGCACGTCGGTAAACGCTAGCTGGCTAATGCTAGCATGCTGTGAAGTGCTGGTGTTGTGCCCCACCGGCGACAAACAAACGTGTGTTTTATTATAAAGTTCGGCCCTTCACCGCGGCGAATCGATCACTTTGATCCAGCTTTTGATCCAGTATCACTTCGGTCTGGAATGAAAACTTAAATATGTTTGGAGTTTATCCGATTTAAACAGTATAACAGAGCAGGAACGGCTGTCGTTAACATGGCCTGGAAGAGGAAGTGTCCAAATACCGGGAAGTTCCGGTAAGCGTGATAATCTCCTATATTCCCACATAACAATAAAAGCCATAAAAACTGGCAGACAAGCATTTGCAGCGTTATAAACATGCACAAAGTCATCATCAGTAAAATACCGATGAGCTTCTAGCGACCGGTAATTTATGGCTTGATCGATGAGAGTAAACTCCTGAGAAGTACAGCAAAGAAACACCACCATTTCTTAAAAATCTGGATGAAAATTAATGTTCAATAAAGTATAAATGGTTTGAACACAGGACCTGATGAAACCAAATACATCACAATTTGGGAAACTGATCATCAGGCCGTTATAGGTTCATCTAACCAGGCACCAGCTGGAAAACGATGACATCACTTCTTTTAGCCTCGGCAGTGAGACTTTAAATATAACTGGACGACATTTTAACATGTTTATAAAGACAGACTAGCAGAGAAAAGAAATAAAAAAGGATGCAAAAACGTTTTTTGAGGCTCACAGTCCATCAGACGGCGTTCAAATGCGAGGCATGTCTTCACCCTCTTCCTGTGAATTCCGGTTTGTGACATAGGCTGGCGCTGATCCATACAGGTAACTACAGGTGTACTGTCTTCCTCTACGGTCCTTTTAAGGCCTCATGTATCCTAAACGATGCTCTCTGATCAAAAAAAGCCGATGCTGCAGTTTTAAAGCGTCACACATAGAGCTGTTTGTCCATTCAGAGACACTGTAGTAAAAATGGTGGCACAAATACGGCAGCAGTCATGTATGTGGACCCACGGTAAGTACATATAAATGGTTCATTCTAGGGGAATAAAAGCATAAGTTATTCTAATAAAATGATGTTATACCAACAGAAACACTGTTTTTGATGATATAGTACATTTTTATGTTAATGAGCTCTGATTTTGTTACACACTGCACCTTTAAAGTAACACTACATACATTTCTGACCTTAAAACTCTGATTCTGACTCATTTTGATGCTACACCGACTTCTTTATGTCCATTTCTGGATCTGTCGTTGCCCTGCAGCGTCCGAGGCTGAGAAACTTCTTCACAACTTCCTCCATTACATTAGAGCCGAGTTTTATTTTACACACCAGCAACTGGATATCAATTCACTGGCTGTTTCTAACATGCACATGACTGATTTAACAAAGAAATAGATGAGAGAAAAGAGTCAACACCTGATTATAGTTTTGTTTTCCAGAAAAGACGGTGGAATATTTCCTGACGAGTTTCTGTGCAGATGCAACAGTTGGCTGTTTTAGTGTATCT
This sequence comes from Atherinomorus stipes, assembly GCA_023101725.1. Classification (NCBI taxonomy): domain Eukaryota; kingdom Metazoa; phylum Chordata; class Actinopteri; order Atheriniformes; family Atherinidae; genus Atherinomorus; species Atherinomorus stipes. Next base: position 478,649 of record JALJCO010008892.1, read on the forward strand.
GTGTCTTTTCCTTTTTCTGACCAAGAGCAAGAGGTTCATTTTCAATTTATTCCACAAACTTTTACCACAAATAAAACAAAAATAGAAAAGAAAAAACAGTAAAAAAAAAGCTGTAAGCTATGACACTGTCTTGTTTTTCTTATGATCTACCTGCAGTGTGATATAATAGGGGTCTTTTCCTCCGAACAAAGCTCCCCAGCTGCAGCTGATTCATCTTTTCTTTATTCATCTCTTTTTAAATTTAATCCAATAATTGTGTACCATAAATTCATATATTTTCATAATGAAATGTGCAGAAACTTAAATCACCATTGCTCCTAATTGTCATTTTTTCTGCCACGACATGATTTATAAAATACTGCTCCTGCTAGAATAAAATATGTTATTTCCATTTTAAACTCATTTAAACAGCTAAAAAGATCTGAAATCATCATTTCGGAAACTGTAGAAATAAACATGCGTATAGTCAAGCATCAGATTTTCATATTGACCTTGAACGTAGCGTCCTCCACTTACAGCTGCAGGCTGGACGATGATTTATTCCCAGTTACTCTCTGCACAAACGAGCCAGAGGAAATCCAGACATGTAGCAGGAGAGGAGAAGCTGAATGTCTGCAAATCCAGACAAACATGAAATCTCTCCTCCTGGATGATGTTCGCTCAGCCCAAAACGGGCGTTCACATCCATTTTATGACACAAAAAATGTCTTTTCACTGTTTTTCAACCATTCTAGCTTTAAAATAAATCAAAAATACTGGTAAACTGACTTTTGTTGTTCTTTTTATGTGTAAATTACTGTTTTGTCTGTACTTGCATGATCTTGTTGGAACTATAGACATACTGGGGAGTATTTTTTGCTATTATTTGTTACTTTTACACAATTTTTCGTTATGCTGTTTGCTGTGTAATGCTGCGGGACCAACACATTGCAACAACATTGTGATGGTTATCTGGTTTGTCTCTCTGATCGTCTTTCTCCTCCCACATGTCCAGATAATGTCCAATGTCCTGTCTTTTACACCGACTTTCACAATAAGTAAAAGCATGAGATTAACTCAGACGTGTCCCTTCAAGGTTCCTGCTCACAAAGAAAAAGACAGATTCCTGTTGCTACCGTGAGATTTCACTTTCTGCCTCTGTCAGCTTACCTGTGATTGGTCGAGAGCCTTGACCCTGGAGAACCACCACAGTCCTGCACGTTGCAGATGTCCCCGTTTCAGACCAGGGTGACCAGGGGTTTTTAAAGGATAACTTTGTTTTTTTCCACCTGGACATTATTTCTAGGAGTTTGTACATGTATCTAATCTCCAGTAACATTTCTGCATCACTCTGACTCCTTTGGACACTAATGTATTCAGATTTGTCGTAGATCCGCGTATATCCATATAATAGACGTGAAGGGGGGAGAATAAATGGGCCTCTATATAAAGCATTATCTGCAGCAAACCTTACTTTCACCAATACACTGCAAAATCTCACATTTTACCAAGTATATTTTTCTAATTTCTTGTCAAAATGTTTCATTACACTCAAAATAATACAAAATTACTTAAAAGAAAAACATTTCAGTGAGATATAGGAACTTTTTTTTTTTTTTTAAAGACAAGTGCATCTTACTTCAAGTTATCTTATAAGAAAATTTCACTTGTTCCATTGGCAGAAATTTTTGCTTATTACAAGCAAAAAATTTAAATATCTTTTAAACTTATTTTAAGAGTGGCCAAGTTTTTGTTTTGCTTGTAATAACCAATTCAGTGTGTATACAGGTAAAAACCATTTTTTCATCACCTGGTCAATTTTGAGATTTTTTTTTTTCCCCCGACTTTCAGTCCAGTGCAAAAAAAAACAAAAAAAACCCGTCAAAAATAAATATTTTAGGAGTTTATTTTCTGATCCTTTGTCTGATGCACCCAAATCAAACTGCAGCTAAAGTTGGTGTTTTTGAACGGAGCTCAGCACTGTGGTGCTCGTCTAAACCCCGTCATGTCTGGTATCCTTGGAAACATCTCTTTTTCCTGAACAATGTCATCTCAACCAAACTTGATATTTCCAGCTCCGGAATCTGATTGGATCTGATGTCTTTAAATAGTGTTATAGAACAAAAATGTGGAGAATTTTACAATCCAAAACTTCAAACGCTGTTTTCTCAAAATAGTTTTTTTCTCTTATTCCGGGTAAAAAATCTCTACTGCAGCAGCACTTACAGAAACCGAACTTTCAAGTTTTGCTCCTGACTGTATTCTTAAAGGTTTTACAGAAGGATTTTTTGGTGTCTCATTCACAGCCTGATTTATGGAACATTTCATCCTAAAAATATGCCAAAAAATGAGTTTTTTTCTGGTTGTTGACAGTATATTCTAAATTATGAAATGATATATGGAGACATCCAAAAATCCCCCTTAGTAAAAACTTTTGGCTTTAATATGGGAACAAAATTCACAAGAAACTTTGAACCTGGTTTAATCCTGTGTTTAGATTTTTTTTCCTACTAATGTATGCAAATTAGCACATTTTTGGCTACATAGCACCTAATTTGCATATTTAAACATAAAATTTCGGAAAACTTGCAATACAAAAATTAATGCAATACAGTAATTAAAGTTCATTCTCACTCATGTTATGTTCGCTGAAAATGAGACTCTCAGTGAAACTGCCTGTATAAATAAAGGTTAAATTAGAAATAAAGATAGTCTGCAAAGATTTCACTTCACTTCACTGTGGACTCATTTGCATGTTTAGACTTTGTAAATTACAGTGATTGCATATTTCTCCCTCTAAAAGGTATCTGAAAAAATAAAGAAAATTACAATGAAATCAAAACTTTTTAGCTATAAAATAACATTTTGCATCAAATCTGGGTTTTATTGTGATAAATTTAACAAAAAGCCGTGTGAATGTGTGATGTAATCTTAAAAAACTTTCCATACTAAACAAATAAATCATGAGATAAAAGTAATATTTCCATAAAAAAAAATAAGTGAAAAAAGTGACTGAAACCAGTCACTTTCTGGCTCCATGATCAGAGTCAGACTGTGTAACTACGACAGGTCCTGTAACGTTCACCAGGGTCTGCATTATTTGTGCTCTTGGCTCCATCTTGTGGCATTTACAGAAACATCTTAATCTCATCAGACAACTTTAAAGGCTGCTGATTGAATGTAAGATGCCAGAGAGCATTTATTCAGATCCATCTCTCATCAGAGCGGCCGAGTCGTCCCACAGGGCCGTTTATGATCCGCTCAGCAGCCGGCGAGTTAAGTTCACCTCACAGCTGCAGGACGGACGCAAATCTCTCCTCGGAGGTTATTTACGCAGCTGTGGACGCGTTGGTGCAAACAGACGCTCTTAATGTTCTGTGATCAAAGCTGGCTGGTTTCAGTTGCTGCAGAAACTCTTTTGTAACCTTGGACAGTTCCTTCCACCTCATGATCCTCATTTGCTCTGACCTGAACTGTGAGCTGGAAGCTCTTATATAGACAGGTGTGTCTTTCCTGATCACGTCCAATCAGTTTAATTAAACACAGCTGGACTCCAATGAAGGAGTAGAACCATCTCAAGGAGGATCAGAAGAATGACCATGTAATATTTCAGGTTTTTTTAATTAATTTGCAAAAATTTCTACATTTGTTTTTTTTTGGTCAAGATGGGGAGCTGAGTGACATTAATGAGAAATAAAATGAACTTTTTTTTAATTTTAGCAAATGGCTGCAGTGAAACAAAGAGTAAAAAGTTTAAAGGGGGTCTGAATAATGTCCGTACCCGCTGTATAAAAGTGAAACTAAAATATAAGTAACAAAACGAAGATGTCTCAGTTCCCCATTTTAAAATGAGAGAATTTGATTTTCCTGATTCGCTTTTGTTTTGCACATTATCAGTCAGCGTTCAAGCTCCATCGAATAAATTACAATTATATCGACATGCAAGACACAATAAAGTATTTCTTACCTTTTCTTTTAGTACTTTAGCTTTAGGAAGACCTCAGAGTACTTCTGGTACTCTGACAAATGAATATTTAAAAGAGGAATCACCAATCCTGGTCCTCGAGGGCCAGAATCCTTCAGACTTTTCCAAGTCTTACTGTTGCAGCACACCTGATTCCGATCAGTGACTCATTAGCAGAGTTGTGCAGAGCCTGTTCGAGTCTGACTCTGGTGTGCTGCAACAGGGAGACGACCAGGACGTCTGATCACTGATTTAAAACAGCGAGACTGAACTGACCGATGCTGCAGACTCCAGTCTCTCCTACTTTTTACTTAATGAGTATTTAGACTTACTGGGATCTGTGGTTTTCCCATCTTCCATCTCAAAGAATAACTGATTTTCTTTTTTTAGTGTCTGATATGTTGGTGCAGCAGAGAAGAAGACAACAGGAAAGAAAAGAGAAGATGTTAGATGATAACATTTATTTGCAAACTCGAACAGGTGAACAGGGAATATGTGGTTTACTGTACACAAGGAGCCGGCTGCTCCTTCATGGCGTGTGGTCGCTCTGGCCCGTGTGGTTGGGTGGAGGCGTGTACTTCCCCTCCTTTATCAACTTGTCGCGCTGCTGACGGATGGCGTACAGCCTCTGGTGCTGCAGGGAGGAAGAGGAGGGAAAGCTTGATTAATATACACCTTCATCCCTCTGCACTCAGACCAAATAAAGGTTTTGCTCCATCATGTTTTCACAGACGTGACGAGGCGTCTGCAGGCCGGCTGGTTTCGCTGCTGCTGCACTTTAACTGTGAACACGAGCTGTCTGTCAATCTGACGTCTGCTCTGTCGCCCAAATCATGACACATCAGAAAAATGACCAAATATCAGACAGTTTTCACACAAACGGTCAGAGCATCATCACCACCCCAACATGTGCTTATTCAGCAGCTGTCGTGTCTAAATGTGCACGTATAAGCAGTGCACGTGAACAGAACAGTGTGATTATGGCTGAACGTCAGTGGAGCTGCTGCAGCCACACGAACCAGCAGGGAATCAAGCATCACTGGACACCGGTGTACAGGATAATGCTGTCGGGCTTTTTAATCTTTGCCTCTGAGAGACAGCTCAGTAAAGCTACTTCACTTTCCTCTGAAGCCTGAATCTCACTTTGCTGCCGCACCAGAGACAAGAAGCCAGCTTTTAAAAACAGCGAAGCTTTCCCAGCAAAGCGTTAAAGAGTCGACCAGGCAGGAAGACTGAGTGGATTCCCGATTCCACTCAATCCACCAGGAAGAAACAGCAGCTTTCTCTCCGGAAACACGTCCTGGTCTGAGCGGAGCTCCAGGCCTCAGACGCACGAACCAGCACAATGAGTTTTAATAACAAACCCGCCTTTTCTGTACGGTCACAGTTCACTTTATTCTGTTTACACTTTCATTTTGTCGTATTTGTGTTCTTCTGATCTATTCCAAGCACTTATTCGAGTCAAACTAATTTAAAAGCTGCATTTAAGTGATGGTGGTTTTCAAAAGGATAGACCGATACACCAACCGGCCGATATTTGCGGTTTTTTGCTGGTATCTTATCAACTGATGCTGATACCCCCACTCGCCATAATTTACAGACTAGATAGATAATATATCATATCCTCCAACTAAAGAGGGAAAACAATCAGCTGTCAGTGAAATAAGTTGATATTGACAAAAGTGATAATAAAAAAATTATGAAAATCATGATATTGATTTTGAATGTGGTTAACGAAGTAAAATAAAAAAGAGGTGGGGCTCCAGCTAATTGTTGAGCAAACTTTGAGGCAATCACGGAAATCAGGTGTTTTCTGTAATGTTCAATCAGACGTTTGTACCTGTTGAAAGAGTTGTAAAATTACTTTTCAGTGTTTTCTTCATTATATTCATTTGGGAGTCAAATATCGGCCATCGGCTGATGAGATAATATCAATAACGGCCCTAAATAATCTGTATTGGTTGATCCTTAGTTTTTAGTTCTATATTCATCACATCTGGAAAACTCACAAATGTTGCATCAGCTCTGCAGGTTTATCAGCCGGTTTAATTACCGTATTTTCCGGACTATAAGTTGCACTTTTTTTTATAGGATGGCTGCTCCTGCGACTTATAGTCCAGCACGACTTATAAATCAAAATATATACAATTTAACATACACTGCCTGGCCAAAAAAAGTCGCCACCTGGATTTAACTAAGCAAATAAATAGGAGCCTCCTATTGGATAATTACTGCATGGGTGATTATCTTTCAGCTGGCAACAAGTTTTTCACCCCAACTGGTGCAATGAGTTGCTTCTCATTTCCTAAATAACCATGTGGAAAGACACATCCATGGTCGTGGAAAAGATGTTAGTCTGTTTGAGAAGGGTCAGATATTGGCATAAGAGGTGAAAACATTAAGGAGATGAGAAACTACTAAAACTGGGTAGAACAGCCAACGCATTATGAAAAACTGGAAGGATAGGGACCATCGCTCAGGAAGAAATGTGGCCGGAAAAAAATCCGAATGATCGGATCGGCGATCACTAAACGTGTGCTGGGATAAATGAAGAAAAACAACAGTAGAACTCAGGGCTATGTTTAATACTGAAAGTAAGAGCATTTCCACACGCACAATGCGAAGGGAACTCAAGAGATTGGGACTGAACAGCTGTGTAGCCGTAAGAAACACTAATAGTGCAGACATCAGATCCAGTTGCTCAGGTCCAGGTTCAGCAACAGTATGAGCTAGATAATGAGGTCAGCTGATACCTGAATATACTGAATGAGCAGGTTATTCCATCAATGGACGTTTTCTTCCCTGTGGCACGGCCATATTAAGATGACAATGCCAGGATTCATCGGGCTAAATTGTGAAAGATGGTTCAGGGAGCATGACATCATTTTCACACATGGATTGGCCCCCACAGAGTCCAGACCTGAACCCTATTGAGAATCTTTGGGATGTGCTAGAGAGGGCTTTGCGCAGCGGTCAGACTCTGCCATCATAATGCAAGATCTTGGGAAAAATTAATGCAACACTGGATGGAAATAACTGAATTGAGAAGCTTATCGAAACAATGCCACAGTGAATGCCGTAATCAAAGCTTAAGGCGGTCCAACAAAGTATTAGAGTGAATGACCTTTTTTTTTTGGGGGGGTTTTTTTTTTTGGCCAGGGTGGTTTCAATAACAATACGTGCTGACTGACATTTTTATGATCATTTACAGGCAATAACTTTAGAATCGGAGTGATTGGGGAATTTTTAGCAGTAACAAACTGGATATGAAAAATAATAAAATCGCCCTTATTTTAAAAGAAATAAATACGACTTATAGTCGACTGTGACTTATATATGTTCTTTTCCTCTTCATGATGCATTTTTTGACTGATGCGACTTATACTCATGTGTGACTTATAGTCCAGAAATAGGTAACGTTTTTAATTACTTTTTCTGACACCACCACAGCACCCAGAAAGCAGAAAATAACTCTGGACATCACTGGGTTTTGTTAACCGCACACCGAAGATGGTAGATCAGGATCTTTAGGACTGTTTTGTGTTGCCATGGATACAAACATGCATCAACAACTATAAAAAATGAGTGTTAAGTGTAACACGAGTTAGCAGAAAACGAACGTTTCTCACAGCTGCAGAGTTGCATTCAAATGCCGTCTCACCAGCTGATCTTAGAGGGTTTACTGAGGAGTAGGAAAGTCACCATTGTTTAATTTTAAAATTAATTATTGCTTAATTAATCATAAAGATTCCTCATTATTGTTGCTTTACATAAAAGATACAAAGTTATTTGCAGCATCCTCTAAATGTAAAGCTTGAAAACAGTCCAAATCTTCATAAATAAGGAGAATAAAGTGGTTTAGGTGGATTCTGTTCACTGCTGTGACAACACATCTGTGTCCCCAAAATCAGCTTCTCTTGCTGAGATAGTACGAAATTCAGATGTTTAATATGAAATAATGATTTCTTTGCATTAACACTTAAATTTTGACAACCCTAACTAAAACTTGAAGACCTACTTTACACATACAGTGTTGGGAAATTAACTAACCCAGATTAATTGCAACTACGACAGTCTTCAGTCCTTATTTTGAAAGGACTGCACTGATTCAAACACCACACTGGCTCACCGTCTTCTGCCTGTGCATGCACTCGTAGAAATCCTCAAACTCCAGCTGGCACTCCTTCTTAGCGCGGGTCTGCCCGATGCCGTGAGAGCATTCGATCCACTCCTTCTCGAAGGCGTGGCAGCGTGCGGCTCGCTTGTTGGGCTGCTCTCCGCTCTGCAGCAGCATCCAGCGGTCCAGGTTGATCCCGAACCGCGACTGCAGGTCCACAAAAGGCATGATGCTGGTGGGAGAAAGGACACGTTAACTGCAGCAGCAGGAGGTAAAGATGCCGGCGGGAGGGAGGAGGGGGGGCGGGGAAGGTCTCAGTGGATGATGAGGCACTGACAGACACGGATGTGGTGCAGGTACCGTGAACTGTAGCTGCTGTGTTTCAGGCTTTCATATTTCTGCACACAGAGCGGCTCAGGATCAAAACAACAAAGCTTAAAACGTTTCACTGAGTCAGGAGACGAGCACGGACAAGGAAAAATCAGGAATGTAGTCATCAGGACCAGGTCTCCAGGATCCTTGAAGGACTTTCCAAAGTTCTTCTTTGGATGTTTCTGACTTTTGTTCCATTCTCTGTCCAGAGGATCCGTCCCTCCATCAGACCTGTTCAGGTCCAGGTTCTGGGGAGGATCCGTCCCTCCATCAGACCTGCTGAGGTCCAGGTTCTTGGGAGGATCCGTCCCTCCATCAGACCTGCTGAGGTCCAGGTTCTGGGGAGGATCCGTCCCTCCATCAGACCTGTTCAGGTCCAGGTTCTGGGGAGGATCCGTCCCTCCATCAGACCTGTTCAGGTCCAGGTTCTGGGGAGGATCCATCAGACCTGTTTCCACTGGTCTTCAGCCCAGTTCTTGGGTCATGTGACCTACCTCAGCCTTTTCTCCTGTTTCCTTCCTTAAGAACAGCTTCTTGACAGCCTCGTTTCCATGGAGACCATTTCTGATGAGGCTTCAGCCATCATTAAATGGATCAGCTGAAGGTTAGATGCATCTTTCAGGTCCTGGTTCAGGTCCTTGCTGTAGATCTTTTGTAGTCGTGACTCCTCTTCTTCTTCTGTCCTCCTCGTGTCCAGTTTCTACCAGTTTATGCTGAGTCATGCTAAGTTTCCAGCTCTTTAATCACCTTGTTGCTGCAAGAATCCTGTTTTCTGTCCAACTGTTATTTTTCAGTTAAAAACTAAACGACCTACACGAAAAATGGCCCATAATTAAAATATTTTAAAAGTCTTCCCCTCATAAATTACGAAAAAAGGTGGAGGAAAAACATCAGAATCGTATTTACACCGTTTGTAAATAAAGTAATGGGACTTGGGTGCATCCAGCTAACCAGTTAGCTGCTTAGCTAACAGATCCACGGGAGCTCGCGAACCTTTACTCCACAAATAACTGACAACAAAACTTCGTCTCTCTGTTTCAAGCTGTTAAAGGTCCCACCCTGACTGCAGGTGGTCTGTGAACTTGTCTACATGTCAGATCTTCCGCAGATTCTCCTTCAATGACCGTCTGTTCAAGCTAACATCAGCGCTGCTCTCATTTACCTGCTTTAATACGACGACGCGATCCTTTAAAACCTTAATAAGCTGCGTTGTTGCGTTTAAAGTCGTTCGCTGTCTAAATGTTGCGGTTTCACATTAAAACGTGTTTATTTACCGTGTTTTTGTGGTTCTCTCGGAGTCACTTTAACCTTTCTCCGGTCCCCGCTTTACGGCTGGCCAAAAACACTACCGTAAAGTGAGAAGGTTTGTCGTAAACAGCCGAGAATGAGCTCCTTTTATTCTTCTGGGTTATTGGAGGTTGACAGTTCAGCTTAGGGGCAAAATAGCGCCGCAAAGTGGACAAAAGTGGAACAGATGATTAGCAGAAAAATCCTCAAAATTATTCATACCCTCCAATTAAAAAAGGGAAAAAAAATCAGCTGTCATCAAAGTAAGTTAAATTGACGATAGTCATAATAGATAAATAAATTCTATGAAAATCATGACATTGATGTTGAATTGTGGATTGAAAGAAATATTAAAAACAATGACACAAAAAATAAAACAAGTAAACAAGCATGATGGGACTCCAAAGCTAAATTTTTCTTAAAGCAACACTTTGAGACAATCACTACAATCAGGTGTTTTCTGTAATGTTCAAAAAGACTTTTACACCTGTTGGCTATGGAGGGTGAAGGGGGACAATATTAAATAAATATGTCATGAAATACATACCTGTTAATCACCCATTAATTAATTAAATGTATTATGAATTTCTTCAAAACATCTTTAAATAATTAAATTTACCACTAAATAATTAAATATATCATTTAATCATTAAATACATCAATAAATAATTAAATACATTGTGAAATTATGAAATATGCAATTAAATGTCCCATGAAATAATTAAATATATATTCTAAAATAATGAATTTAAATACTGAAATGACATTTTAAAGAAAACTTTTATTTAAACATTTATTTAATTATTTCACTGTGTATGTAATTATTTCATGCCTTCTGTGTGAGTATGTTGGCAGGTATGTTGGTGCACCGTTAAAGGGAAAGATGCTCTAAAAGTGTCTCGGACAGTTTTTTTTTTTTCCTCCGATTATTTCCAACCAAAATTCAGAGGCAATAATATATTTCACTAAATTATAATTTTGTGAATTTTTATTTATTATTAGTTTCTTTAATTTCCTGTTCTATAAATTACTATTGTGAATTTAGCCATTTCTTTAATTGGAGGGTATGAATAATTTTGAGCCCGACTATAAATCTATATATATATATATATATATATATATATATATATATATTTATATATATATTGAACATTTAGTTTGAAAATCTACCAAAGTTCAGTCGTGTTGCTTCAAAAGTTGGCTGAAATTAATTTACTTAAAGGAGAAACTGGTCTTTATCGTCCGTCTCTAAAAGGAATCTTATCTTATGTTCAGACATTGTTAAACATATTTTGGGAATTTTCAACCCCAGATCTCATTTTCTCTGTTTGTCCAATATTTAATAAACATAGAAAAAGTGATGGAAGAAAAGAGAGAGATACTCTGCAGAGCATTTAAACAGCATATCAGCTGTCCTTCTCACGTCATACATCAGCAGTTATTTACCAGGTTTATACAAACGCGTCCAACGGCGACAAACCTTAAAATTCAAAGTGTTGAAATCTGGATTTTACGAGAGGAAAGGAACATTAAACAACAGCAGAATGATGGATCTGAACATTCCCCTGATGAGAAAAAAAAAAAAACAAACCACTTCTTTGGTGCAACATTAGATTGTGTTTATTTATTTATCCCCAAAAAGGTCCACAAGTCGTCTCTCACAGTCCTGCATGTACGCGCCCTCGTCAGAGCGGGGCTTTAATGGTGAAGTACACAAACCACAACTCTTAAATATTGCTATCTAAAACCGTTCTCAGATGAAGACAGAACCACGTGTGTTCCCAGCAGGAAATAACACTCTTTCAGGTTGTTTCAGGAAGTCCAGGTTTCCCTCTGTGGTACATTCGTGCGTTTTCTCACAGACAGGCAGAAACTAGCGGCAAGTGTGGACCAAACAAAGCACCGGCAAGTCACAAAAGCAGCGGAATCCATAAAGCTACTCTGAGATGAAAAAGGTTCCCGAGTTCGATCCCGTTCAGGTCCGGGAACCTTTTTAAACAGAAGCACGGAGGTGATACAAAGCTAAGAAACAAGTCAGGCTGTGATTGAGAAGAGCTTAATGGCGTCAGTGATTGAAGTGTTTGGCTCCAAAATGAGATGTCCCAAAGTGACACGGGCTTGTAAAAATGATCAGCACAACACAAATTTAAAAAAAGAAAATATAAAACACAAAGTTATTTACAGTCCTTGCATCACAGCGTTGATAAAAACACCTTTTCATGTCCTTTAAGTCAAAAAATACTGACTGATAAAGTTGACAAAAATGTTTTGGAGCCAAACTCTTCTTCAGTTACATCCAACAGAAAAGGCCCTCTGGTAGCAGATTTATTTTGGTTGTACCACAGACTTTTGTACGCCACTCAAGTAAACTGGGTTCCAGCAACAGATGATGACCAACGACAACAACAACAAAAAAAGATAAATAAGATTAATTCAGGTAAAGTGCACAAGTGCTCAGTCAAATTTCAAACAAATGTGGGACAAATACATTCATCAGGTGTTCATTCACACACACACACAAAACGTTCAAGTGGGTCGCACATCACGAACCAAAAACCACTAAAAACCAGTTGTTGTGCTGGTCAGTGAGTGTGGATAAGGCAGCCGGCTGTCACAGCTGGTCATGTGACTCACACCAGAAACAAACGGCGAGGGAGTTCTGGACGACACGAGCTCCCGATGCAGCGTCATTTAAAGCAAATGGTCCGAATCTTAAGATCAGCTGTCTTCATAGGAAACATACATGGATTTTAGAAAAGGAAAATATTTATTTTCTTATTTCTTCATATTCTATATATTTTTCCAGACTTTTCATCCATATTTAATAAGTTTCCTCTGTGGACACTTAAACTACAGAGGAAGACTGAGAAGAAATGAATATCATTGAGGTTTGTTAAATTGTATTCATGTAAATAGGGATGTTTGATTTTGACTTTTTTTTTTTTTTACCGATATCTGATGTACCGATATTGTCCAACTTTTAATTTTTGAAATCTGACATCTGTCTATGCAGACAACTGTGAGGTCTTATCTCTCATATTTCTAGAGATACAACTATGATCTCTGAGAGCAAAGATCCCAAAATATCCTTTACTCAGCCAGAGGAGTTCATTTTGGACGTCTGGCTGCCAGATATCAGATACTAGCAGGTATTAGCAAAAATGTGGCTAATTCTAATGTTTCTGACAACTTGGTAACTTAACCAACAACTTAAAACCAGACATATTATCAGCAGCTTCAAAGTGAGTCAGTCTGTAGCAGCAGCAGCTGCACTGTAGTCACATGACTCTGAAAGGAATGCTGGGAAATGAAGTTCTTCCACATTAAGAGAGACATTTATACATGCTGGACCAGTGATGATAGAAAAAGATCTAGCGAGATTTCCTAAGTAGAAATGTTGGCCCAAAAAAAACTATACTGATTTTTTTCCCCAATATCACTTTTAAAAGCTGATATCGGTCAATAATATCGGTAGACTGACAATTTTGGAAATTTTTTGACGTCAAAATTAAAAACATTAAATGTGTTTGAGTTTTCCTAATTAGAGTTAAAAAAAATTAAATATGTGAAGTTAGAAAAAGCCACAAAAATATTAAAAATATTTGTAATCAATATGAGCTCAGAAATATCTCTTTAGTTTGTGGACTGATGAATGCTGGTTTGATTCAGATCACTGCAAGTTCTCTGATTTCCACCAGAGCTGCTTCAGGTCACCAGAACTCCCTCATTCATTTATTCCTGCAGCGTGGACACTTATTCCATCATCATCATCATCATCATCCTCCTCTGTGCGGGGAAAGCTAGATTCAAGTGCAGCCTCGTCCTCGTAAGTAAACTTTCAGCAGTGTAGCAGAGACTCGCTGCTCTTTCAAACCGTCCACACAACAAACAGCTCATGCAGACTCATGCACTCTGGAAAAAAATACAATTTTATGATTTTCTGAATATAAATAGAGAAAAAAAAAAGGAAAATAAAGCCGTAACAGTTTAAAGTTCTCATTCATTCACATGTTATAAAAACCCTCCTTATCTCTGCAAACATCTGTTTCCACGACGACCTGTCCCTCTCTGCTGTGCTTGGTGGCGTTTCACCTTATCGTTTCAGTTTGCGATATTTCTTTTTATAAATTTGTACCTTTTCTTTTTTTTTTTTCTTTTAATTTTTTGCTTAAGTAGCCAAGGCATCTTGCACCAAGGAGTAAACATGAGTCATCATCTTACAAATCTCAGAGGTAGAGCCCTGACCATTTACTCAGAGAGGAGAGTGGCAGGTAGAGAGATAAAGACAGACGAGTAAACGAACGCTGCCCGGTTCCAGACGAAGTCTGCGAATCACGAAAGCAGCAGACGAGAGATGAAGAAAGAAAAAAGCTTTGACGTCGGAGAGGGTTTGGATGGAAATCTCCAGGATTTGTAAGTTTTTTGTGCAACCCTGAGAGCGGCGGCTCTCTCAGACGTAGAGGATGACGTTGCTGTCTGCGGGACAGTGAAGGCCGTCGGGGGGGTTCAGGGCTCGGCAGGAGGGGGGCTGGCCCGCAGATGGGTGGCAGCTCTTCGGGTGAGGCGAGTCGCAGTCGTCCGACGTCAGCTCGGCGATGTCGTCCGACTGAGTGTCCGACATTTCCAGGTCGCTGCGGATGCTCTCCGGCTGCGCCAAGGTGACGTCTCTCAGCCCCTCCCTGATGGACGCTCCCGGCGACAGTCCCAGCGCCGAGCCCGACAGAGCTCCGCCCCTTCTGGAGCTGCAGTCTTGAGGCTCCTCCCCTCCTGAGGCAGTTGCCATGGCAGCGGAGCCCTGGTGTGGGGCTAGGTCCTCTTCGCTTGTCAGGCAGAGGTGGCTGGGTTTGGTCTCGATGTCCACCTGGATCTCCAGGTTGGTGCACTCCCTGTGGAGACAGAAATACACAATTTTTACATTTGTGCTCCGTCTCTGAACTTTTATTTTAACTTCCTTATTGGCTACACAGAACGGTCGGTTTTAAAGCCCTTCATGAAAACTGAATTCACTTCTGATGTTGAGAAAAAACAGATTTGTTGTCTTTCAAACACAAACGTAGCCTTAAGAGAAAAACAAAAGTAGGACAAACACACCAAGGTGAAAGCAAATCAAATTTGGATTAAAAGGTTTAAAAGTATCTAAAAACAAAATGAAAAGAAATTAAAACGAGCAACTCACAGGATCAATGATAAAGTAAAGATCTTTTAAGGAAGTCAGGTTTGTTTTAAAGGTGCAGTGTGTAACAAAACCAAAGTCAATGGCAGAAAAATGTGATGTATAATTCAAAACCATGTTTCTATTGATGTGTAATGAACTTTAGGAGAAACTCAAATAAGAAGCCCCCCCCTTTGCCGCACTAGAATAGCTGTTATGTTTATTTTCTTAGAATAATAAATAATAATAATAATAATAAATTTGCTTTATAAAGTGCTTTTAAAAAGGTCTCAAAGCAGCTGTAAAAGTCAGGTAAAAACAGTAAAAATAAGATAAAATCACAACAAAATAGGAACATGCGAACTATCTAAAAACAGACAATAGTTCGGTTGAGAAGTGAAGAGGTTTGAGTGGGTGCACTAAAGGCAGACTGAAACAGGTCGGTCTTTAGGTGTGATCTGAAAGTGGTTGGGTCATTGCAGTCACGGATGCGCTGTGGGAGGGAGTTCCAGAGGGTGGGGGCGGCGACTGAAAAGGTCACCCCAGGTTCGACGCTTGGTCCTGGGGACGATTAGGAGGTTTGCATTTGATGAGCGGAGGGAGCAGGAAGGGGTGTCGGGGTGAAGCATGTCTTTCATGTAGGTGGGGGCGCTTGGTTATGGAGAGCTTTGAATGAGTCATTCATATCTACTTGCTGAGGGTGCACATGGGGGCTGCCATAATTGCCACTATTTTTACTACGGTGTCTCTGAATGGACAAAACAATGTGTGTAGTAAGAACCTTCTGAACTTTTCACTCACGGATGAAAACATCTTTATGTTTGGGGGAATTTTGGCCACCAACGGCCACCATACATTCACAACAGTGCTGGGGTATGAAGTCACAAAGATGTGTACATATCAGTATGTGTGGTGAAGGAAAAATTGACAAAAAAAACCCAACAAAAACTCTTTCAGGTTGAGGGTGAATGTCCATTTAGAATGGTGCCAATTGTGGCTATGAATTAGGTGTAAGAAAATTAAATAAAAAAAATAAAATCTGGATTTTTTTTTGGCTGATTTCAAAAATCAATTCTTTGTGAAACTTAAATGCTTCATTTTAGTCTTTATTTATAAGATGGGTGTGAAAAAGTTACAGTTTTTCTCCAGCAGAGGGCGAAATGTTTTCTTCAACTGTATAATAATATGATGTTTTATCTGTTTCTGGAAAAAAAACTTTAACAGATGGTGGAGAATGGCAGACAACTTGATGTGGTGTTTAAAAACCAAACTTTAAGATCACAAAAATCTTCAATTTTATTGAAGAATCGCAATTCAAACAGAATTGACACCCCAAATTAAAAGAGCATATCGTCCCAGCCCTGCTATAAATCTCATCAAATCATAGCTCAATACATGAACATCATCTCGTAATGTGAAGCAGAATAAAATAAGAGACTTTAGAACAGACGATTGTGGCACCCTCTATTCCCAAAGCCCCCCACCTGGGGGACCTCAGGTCTTAAAGTGATGAAAACAGAAAGGATGTAATGAAGGTAGCTGGTTCAAAAGCTGAGAAGCCTAAAACTCAAAGACTCTACCCCCATTCTCGTCCAAGAACTTCTGGTAAAAAAAACCAAACAAGCAGACCAGTTTACTGAGAGCAAAGTGTTCTTGTCTGGTGAAAGGGAACAATAAGGTCTTTCAGATGGGTTGGAGCTTGGCCATTAAAGGCTTTGTTTGTGATAAGAAGGATTTTATAACCTATTCTAAATCCTGCAGGGAGCCAGCAGAGAAATGTGATCTCTCTCGGAGATACCAGTCAGTTCTCTGGCTGCAGCGTTCTGAATCAACTGGAGGATATTCAGGGAATTTCTAGGACACCCAGCTAAGACGGCATTGCAGCAGTCCACAGCAACAACAAAGGCATGAACCAGTTTTTCAGTGTCACTTTGGGACAGGGTGCACCTGATTTTCTTGACGTTACACAGATTAAAAAAGGCAGCGCTGGAGGCCTGTTTAATGTGACAGCTGAAAGACAAATTCTGGTTCCTCACAGTAGAGCTAGGAACTAACGCAATGTCACCAAAAGTTACTACATGATTAGATAATGACTTGATAAGGAGTCAGAAACAATGACCTGAGGTTCGCCTGAACTCAGAAGAAAAATTAAAGGTCATCAAAATTCTTTAAGTCTTTCAGACAAGCTTAGAACTTCAGATACTGATGAGTTTATTCAGGTTTCAATAGTAAATAAAGCTGTGTGTCATCAGCGTAATATTGTGAATCATATTTTCTGATTATATTGTCCAAAAATCAGCTCGATGAAGAGAACAGAAGTGGTCCAAGTCCAGAACCCTGTGGAACCCCACTCATCTGAATACATCAAGAATCCTCTCTCACCTGTCAGGTAAGGTGTAGGAAGAGATGATGGATCCAGCCATTCCTCTAGTGCTGGCGCAGTCGCTTCCAGCCCCCAGGCTGCCCGTCTCTCTCTGGGCTGATTCCTTCGCGAGCTCGCCTGGTTGAACCTCGAGTCTGAAGCCACAAAAACCACACTTACCAATAACTTTTACTGCTTGGGGAAAACTGGGATTAAAAAACATGATCTGTTAGATTTAAAAATCCTCATTTTGACTCCTCACCTGTTGTATTTGCTGGTGCGAGTCCCCAAAGCGCCACCAGCCAGGGTGTTAAAGTGAGGAGTGTCGCCCAGAGTCCCAGGGGCCACAGAGAGCCCCTCGCTGGGGGAAGTGGTGCTCAGACCGCTGACTGCCCCGTCCAAGCTGCTTTCACCAAGGCTTGGAGACTTGAGGGCTCGCCATGCATCTGCAACTGCAGAGCCAAACAAAATATTCCTTTTAAAACCACAAAAACACTAAATTTATTCACCGAGTCTGCAGTACCTTGTTCTGTCACTTAAAAAATGATAACAGGCCGTTTCCTTCACCTGTGATTGGTCCATCGTCCTCATCAAAGTCGATCCGCACGCCACGCCCCTTCCCTCTGCTCACACCACAACCACCTCCTCTGCACAGAGAGATGGGCACGACACCATACACGTAGGCCAGCATGATGGGAACGCCGATGCCTGGAAACCGGAGACGTGATAAAAACAAGAGTTTTAATGGAAATTCATTCACGTTGTTCAATGGAGGACAAACCAGGAAAAAACGAATAGCTATCAGTTATTTTTCTTACCAACGCTGACGGCTGCGATGACGGGGGCTGTGATGATTGACAGGGCCACGCCCCCTGTGATGGCCAAATTCCTTCTGTGGCGAGACGTCTTCTTCAGCTCGTAGTGAGCATGGATCTGCAGCAGAGACAAGAAGACATGCAGGTGGATTTTAAGACCACGAACTCAGCCTCACAAACACATCCATGCTTGCTCAATCAACTGCAGATACATGAATGAGCCACCACGATGACTTAAAGGTACAGTGTGTAAAAACTGCACCTTTAATCTAACCAGAAGATCTTCAACAGGCTTCAAGAAATGTGCAAATTCACCCTCATCCACAAGAGGGTGCTACAGTACCACTATGCACCACAAAGGCAAACTATTTCCCTCTAGATGCAAAATTCTGTCTTTCAATGAAAGCCATTTTATAGCATTTATAATAAAACAGCCACAGAAACATGATAAAGCTGGAATATGATCTCATTTCTGAAGACATGAGAGGAATTTTCTATGTATTTGGTTTCATTGAAGAGGAGATTACAGGCTGCAGCGATCGGTTCCTAATGCATTTCAAACCAATTCACCCATAAAACGATGATGGGAAGGAGTTCACGTTTAGGTCGGTGTGAATGGAAACGTAAAGGAACTGAGAGTCGATCTGTAATTCTCAAGTTAAAAAAAGCAACACAAACCATGACTTGGAGAAGCTCTGCAGTAATGTTCTGCTTTATTGAGTTCTAGATAATCCCGAGGGGAAGCCTGTTGCACCGCAGCTCTGTGGTTTGTGAGCAGATGGAGGCTAAATGTCGAGCAAACTGACCATAAAAATAATGAAGTGTTGCAAAGTCTTTGAAGAGAAGACGAAGGGGATTTTTACAGCATCAGTGTATGCAAAGATCAGACCGACTGAAAATGAAACCTCTGAACACCAATGCTTTAAAAGCGTTCCTCTAAAAAAATCCCTTCTTGTCAGTCTCTGGATCAGTGGTTCTGGACCCCCAAGGGGGTCCCCCAAACAGCAGTTTTTTTTTTCCTTTTTTATTTATTTATTTTCTAACACAGCAACCATTTTTTTCCTGGTCGGCCTCCTTCTGCTCATCAGACCGGGGCTTTGTGTTAACCTTCCCCTGCTTCCTGAAAAAGCGGGAATCACCATAGCAACCACTGAATAGTCAAACATTCTATCATGACCCTGCATAAGGGCTGACTGGGTCGTAGAGGTGGGACACAGGCTGCCACCTATGGGGAGCCGAAGTCCCGCCTCTTTGCACTTTATGAACTACCGCTCGCATCACGAGCAATATGCATCACCAGCTGCCCAAGGTACGCGAGCATGGTGAGGTCACTCCGGCAATTAACCGTTTTCTTTTTTCCCCAAGGGCAGGAAAAAAGCATCAACGGAGGTGAAAACCATTTTAAGTCAGGACATGTCAAGTCTTTCCATAATGCCGATGGAGCGATGACACCGCTAGCCGCTGCTTTGTGGTCCACAAAGTGGCTTCAAGCAAAACCTAAATAATCAAAGTTCTTTGGAGTATTTTTACTTTGCACAAAACAACACATTTAAATCCACAACCAACATCTCTGGAATTCAGGGCAGAGAACGACTGGGACCAGTAGATAATCATTTTGTCACCGTTGACGACCATTCTTATTTTTCCGTCTCTAAGGTCCCATGAGCTGGAAGTAGATGGACGTGACTTTCGGCTCCCCATCGCTAAACATCCTTTATTGAAATCGTAGTTGAAAGGCAGAGTCCTTGTGTGAGTGAAATCTGGCTTAATCTGCACCTTTGGGCCTCTACTTTCATGTGGTGGCGAGTTTTTGTTTGCAACTCCCCCTCTTCTGGCTGTATTTCGTCTCTTCCCTTTGTTTTGGTGTGTTCGGGACGTTTCTGGGAGGAGATTTACATGTTGTCTCCAGCCACTGACAGAGCAAAGGGTGTAGCGTTCTGTTGGGATAAACTCATCGACTGGAGCCGACACCAGATTCACTCAAATTCTCGATGAAAATGGTGGATGCAGCAAAGAAAAGGAGATATTTTGCGGCAAAAAGAGCTTTAGATAGCGCACGCTCAAAAACCAGGGTTAATATTGGTTTGGCTTTCACCCACTTCTGAACTTTGAAGGAGAAGCTTGGGGCTGAAGAGCGATGTGACCATCAGCCCGAGGAGAAGAGCTCTCAGTTTGACTCCACCTTTAACGGTGCAGCTCCTTGTGCAACTGTTGTTGTTGGAAATGTACTAAATATACTTGAAACCTATTACAGGTCACGTGTCTTTTTCCTGACCTGAAAAGGATCAATCAGATGGATCTTTTCAAGATTAATTTAGCAGCTACGTCAGTTGGAACCAATCAAAGATGGCAGACTTTGGTGGCCAAAGGTGATAAACATCGCAGTATGAAGCCAGCGTTTAAGTCTCTGGAATTCCTCAAATATTAGGATGAAAAACCAGACCATAACTACATAAAAATCCATGAACAATGACAAAAACTATAACTTGTCATCAGTTCCAACAAGACATAATTCAGTCCTGTGGAAATGTTGGAATGAGATCCAATCATGGCGCACCTATCCCCGGGCAGATGGTGCTCTTATAAAACTAATGCAATAAAATGTCCAGAAATATCTGCCCAGATGATATCAATGCAAAGCAAGACATGCAAAGGCCAGCGTTGCATAATGAGCTGAGGTGCTTTTGCAAGGCCATGAACTCAAAGATGCTACAGTTGTCATGGTAATGTTCCTAATTAGAGAAGTAGATGAGCCATTAATTCCAGATGGAGGATATAACGCGTTCACTAATTCATTAACTCATTATTGAAATCAGACAAACAGAAAATACCAGGAGAGATCAGCATTCACGGTGGCTCTGTCAGGAAATGCTGCTGGTTTATCGGAGCTGGCTCCTTCTACAACCCTGCTCTCTCTGCAGGCGTCTCACCTTGCGGCCGACGTAAACGGGGATGCCGATGACCATGGCAGGAACGGCGATGCCTGCAATGAGCGTGATGCCGACCGGAGCTCCGATCAGAGTTCCCAGCTGCCACAGGATCTTCTTCTTCCTGCTCCACGGCTTCTTCCCCCAGAACGTGCAGCCAGATGGACTGAAGGGGGGGCAGAGGGGGGGGAGGAAGAAGTGTGAGAATAAATGCAGAGTTTTTGCGCTGCAGAGTTGGTGCGCTGCAGGTCGCCGCGTGACTACCTGAGGTAGTGCAGGTCGGAAATCTCCTTCATGCAGAGCCAGCAGAACTCGCAGCCGCAGACGGCGCAGGTCATGTGATTGCAGCTCCCATCGTTCATCTTGATGATGTAGGCGCCACAGCGAGGGCAGGGCTTGATGTCATCAGCTGCAGACAGAAAGCAGACACACACACCATGTCAGAGGAGGGGGGGCAGCAGGCAACAGGAAGTGCTTCCGCTGGGGTCAAACACAGATCCATCAACAAGGAGATTACAGTTCATTTTTTTAAATGTTCAATATTTTCTTTCACTTATGATCTGTTTATGTACTGAGGCTTATCTCAAATTATTTCTTATGTTTCAGTTGTTGCTTCGTTTTTCTTTCCTTGTTTATTTGTTCGTCTTTATTTACCCTGTCGTGTTTAAATGGTCTGATCAGCCAGTATTTAGTTCCCTCCTGTTTCCTGTGTTTTAGGTCAGTTTGAGTTTGAGATTATTACGACTTCACGTTTTGTTCATCTGACCTGTTTTCAGGGTCGTGTTCTTTTGTGTATAAATTCTTGTATTTTATAGCTAAATAAAACCAAAAACCACTTTCCCTGAAACCACCTGCGTCCTCACTCTTGACCAGCTCGGTCCATCACAGCGATGTTCACGTCAAAGCTCTATAAACCTTCGACAATCAGCAGCAGTGGCTCCAATGTGCAGCCATCAAGTGCTGTTACCATTAAAATAACCGATGCCATCGCAGCTGGAGAAGCAAGTAAGATGATCATGTTGTCTCAGTTCATAATTTCAACAAAATAAACAGCTGAAAGGAGCAGTAAAGATTAGGAAAAACCAAGAAAACCCCAATAAAGAGCTATAAGATCAGATTAAAAGCCTAAATTTACTCATTTATTTATTCATAGACTTTCATGAAAATGGATCAGAGACCAGAGGAAAGCCTTTTCTGTTGTTTCACCGCAGAACTGAACACCTGAGGTTTGCAAATAAACATCTAAAAAAGACCAAAACATTTAAGAAACAAGTAAAACTGACTCTGTTCACATCACCATAATTATCAAAATTTTGTCTGAAGAAGAAAATGTGTACATTTGATAGAATTAAGGCTTTTCATTGGTTAAGCACGGAGGTGGACCTATCATGATTTGGACTTAGGTTGCTGCCAATACCATGGGGAATGTAGAGGGATTAGTTGAATAGCAGCAGATCCCTGCTAAAGAAATTAAGACAGGAAAATCTACATAGATACGCCCAAAATGAATGAAAACAGCAACGTAACAGGATAAAAGCTTCATGTTAAGGTTTTTGTTAAGAATGACCACGATGTGGTTCATATGTTTGTGCTGGTCTGAAAATAAGGAAAGTTGGGTGGAAAAAAGTGAACATCTTTATTAAGAAGAACAAACAACTAAAAACTGTCATCTGTGATTTAACACCTTTAAAGGAGCTGAATCATGCTTTTCCAATGTTCCAGGAGCCAACTACAAGCATAGACGCTAAATATGTTCCCCTCGCAGCTATAGAAACTAATCTGGTGTTAAACATCAATTTTTTATGCGTCTAAATTCCCAACACATAAATAAAATACCTGACTGCACTGAACCACCGAAGCATGCCGAAGACGTGACATGTTTTATACCAATTTCATGATGTCGCCCTGGAACAGTCACAGATTCTGAAGGGTAACAGATTTTGGTGTAACACCGGCCTCATATCTCACGTGGACAGATATTTTTAAACACTGATGGATAATCGGACTCCGACTGATGGAATAAAGTGGATTACGCTGTTATGGAGCTGTATGCTCGACCAGAGTCTACATGAGGTACCACAGAGACCCCTGACAAGTAAGTAAATCAGCTAACAAGCCACAGGCTAACAGCTAGCATTGACCTGGGATATGGTTTCACTTACAGGTGATGCTGTCTGTCCATGAGGCGATTTTATGGTGTGAACTGCGTCAGGTTTCAGAAGTAATCCCCGAGAAAAAACAATTAACTGCCCGGGATTCATAAAGTCGTTAGGAGTGACGTTCACACACAAAGCTGAGGCTTTTTTCTGCTCCTGAAGATAAAATCTAACCACTTCTGCCGAGTAAATCCATGTTTTGGTACAACAAATACACTCCAATGCCAAAAGCAACCACATTTTTTCCAACTTGCCGTCGTTTAAAGCCAAAAATTGTCTGAAAAATGTCTCCCAGCAGGCTGTTGGCTTTCTCCTCAGAGAGAGTGGATAGGTTGGATCCTAAAGTGGGCGTCTTGCTATGGCGCTTTATGATTGGTGCCTCCTTTCTACGCAGATCAGTGGTCAGTCAGTTGTTTGAGGGGAGCTAGAGCTCATATAGATCACTCAAATAGGCATGAATGAAGAAAAATAATGACTTAAATGAAGATTTTATGACAAAATAACACGCCAACATGGCAAATAGCTCATAAAAGTCCATTTCTGATGCTAGGGCTCCTTTAAATCTAGATTCAGAGCAACATGAAGCTATAAAAACAAAACTTTTACCTGTAAGTGTCTCTTTATCTAACTTTTCTCGCGTTAGCAGTGAGATCCAGCTTCTCCAGACTAATGGATCAGAGCACTTCATCTAATCCATTGTGAGTAAATTCAGTGTGTGTGATCACCGTGAACTCGCCGCTCTTTTTAAAGGGCATTTTGGCATTTTCTCTCTGACACATGTGGCTGATATGTGAGCGCGTAGGTGGTGTTGTTTGTTTACTTGGTATTCTGCTGATGGGATTTATCTCCCTCCTCCAGTTCTCAGTTTCACCCTCACTTTCTCTCTGTCCTCTGTTTTCCATTCCTTGTCTCATCTCTACATCTCTCCGATGTCATCTTGTCTCTCGGTTTGCATGCTGTTGACAGCGCAGAGAAGCTGCAAGCTGGACTCTTTATGAGTCAGTTTGAGCCTTTTGAGTTGCTGTCAGTTCTGAGGTCTTGGCACAGAGCAGCAGACTGGAAGTCGAGATCCAAGGAGATGGAGAAAAAAGGCAGCTGGAGGGATTTATCTGATGGATTTTTAATCAAAATGGGATTAAAGACAGTCATTCAGTTAAGGATGTTTGCTTGCACAAGCTCAGATGACTGTGGGGATTTTTATGCATCATCATTCCATCATAAACACAACTATGTTAAGATGATAAATAGCCTGTTTTCTTTTCCTGCCAGCTGATTCCAGTAAGAATGTTTTGAAAAAAATATTCATACCCTCCAATTAAAGAAGGAAACAATAAACAGCTGTCAGTGAAATAAGCTGAAATTGACAACTGGAATTAAAAAAGCAAAGCATGATGGGGCTCCGAACCTAAAATTTTGTTGAGTAACACTTCGAGACAATCACGCCAATCAGGTGTTTTCTGTAACGTCCAATCAGACGTCTGCACCTGTTGACAGGTATGTTGGTCCACTGTTGGTGACCAAGGTGCTCTTATTGGTCTGGGACAGTTTTATTTGTTTATTTTTTAAATTATTATTTCCAAACACAGTTCAAAAGCAATATTCTATTTCACTAAATTATAATTTTGTAAATTTTTATTTATTATTAGTTTCTTTAGTTTGTTGTTATTTGAATTACTATTGTGAGTTTAGCCTTTCTTTAATTGGAGGTAATATTTGGATGACTGTAAATGAGTAAAAACAAAGGGACTGTTTGGGGAATTTATGCAAAAAAATAGTAATTCCTTTATTTAGTTAGTTTTTTATGTCTTTGCAGACAATAACTATAAGATATTTGAAGTTTTGGTGAGATTTTAAAGTCCTGAGTTGCTGCAGTCATGAAACTTAGAGAGGAGAGACGGTGATATAAATAGCGCCTGATGCTTGATAGAGCGCTGCACACTTCCCCAGCGGCGGGAACGCCGAGCAGCTGCTGCATCAGACAGAAACGTGTGAAGAAGTCTGACACAAACAGAGACTCTGAGAGGTGTGAAAATACTTTCAGACCGGAAATGCTGGCGGTGAAGATTCGATGTTCGTGTCTGCAGATGTGTGAACTCTCAGAGACCGGTCCCCCCCCCCTGAAGAGCCTCGTTTCCGGGCGCTCACCTGGCCCCTGCTCCTGGGTGTAGCTGGGCGAGTGGTTGCTGTGGGTGTGCAGGGACTGCGCCCTCTGCTGGCGGGCCGAGTCGCAGGTCTGGTTGGGGTGCCATGCCTGTTTGCAGTGGTAGCAGAACTCCGCGCCGCAGCCGTCTCTGCGACACACCAGCCTGGGACAGCTGGCGCAGCCTGAGGCGATGACGGCGAACCTGAGAGGAAAACACGGAGGAGGCAAAAATAAGTGAGTCAGAAAAATGTTTTCCAAGCTCAGAGGTGCTGATTGGCAGACAGTCATCTGCTGTGGCACCAGAGACACCTGAGCAAACCACATGGATCACTGGTGACTCTCATCCCACTGAGGATACATAAACCACAACACCACCCACATCATGAGCCCCACCAGCATCACAAAAACCACAATATTCCACCTTCGTTCTGCTGCATTCATCCTCAGGAAGCAGATATTTGGGGATGGAGAACATGCGAGTACAGCATCACAGCTGCTTTTAATGGTGGTGCACGATTTGCACCGTTTTACTGCAACAGACCACAAAACTGAGACAAGAATTCAGAAATAGTGATACACGGAAATATCGGCCCGATATCAGTCAATATTTTTTAATGTCGTTGTTTATTTGACAGGGACAGAGCATTTAAGAAAAAGAAAAACGTCTAAATACACCTTGAAATGAGGAAATACAGAAATATCAAATTGTTCAGTGACGAACCGTAGAAAGCTGTTTTTTAATTCTGTTGGGAATCTGTCAGAAGGTCGGGGCTTTAGTATATTTCTATTTACAAGGCGATGCGTGTCGGTTTCTGTCCAACCTTTGCAGCTTAATCTCACAGTGTTGATTGTTACTCTTTGCAACTGAATGATCATTTTTCCTGCACAGAACTGGGACAAAGAGCTTTTGTTTACGCTGCTCCTTCTGCATGCAACAGTTTGCAAAAAGACTGCAAATTATCTGAGCTTATTTCTTTGAACGCTTGATTAAGAGCACTTAAAATGACCGCTTAAAATTTTAGTTTTTAATTATTAGTATTGTGCAACTTGTATAATGTAATTGTCTTGAAACTTCTGCAGGACTCACTTGAAAAAGAGGTTTTTAATCTGAATGGGACTTTTTTCCCTGATTAAATAAAGGTTAAATAAAAAAAAAGAATTAGAACTCAACCTCTTCAGTTCGGTCACTTACGGGGAACATTACGTAGCCTTAAAGCTCCTGTAGATCGAGCGGAAGGGATACTGGATCAATACGCTAACAACAGGAGAGAGGAGGAGGAGATGAGGGTGATCGATGAGGCAGAAACGTCCTGATCTGATCACACAAACGTGTTTACAGGAAGCTCAAGATTCAAAACCTGAAAACAGAACAGCTCCAAAAATGATCTGGAAATTCTCCATCTGAGGGTTGAGATGGGAATGATCACGTTTCTCCTGTTTAATCTTCTTGTCATCTGCCTGTTAAATCCAGAACGGAATAAAAATTTCTGCTTCTCATGACCGGATAAATGGTAAAGTGAGACTGACTGACCAGAAATGAAAAAAGGAGAAGGGGTGGGACTTTATACGCATTTTCTTCAACCCATCCTGTTCGGACTCATGTTTGGATTTATCTGTTTTGTTTTGTCATATTTGTTTGCTGACCCTTGTTTTGACGGGGTTGCGTCTTACGTGTTTTCATCACAATGTCCAAATAAACACCTGAATAAAAATGAGTAGAAAGAAGAAAAATGAGTAATTTCCCCGTCTCTCATTTCTACTGTAATTAAACCAAACACATACCGTGTTTTCTGTCACTCCGGAATAAAAGTCGCATCAGTCAAAAAATGCATCATGAAGAGGAAAAAAAAAACATACAAGTCTCACTGGACTATAAGTTGTATTTATGTATTTGAAATAGGCGATTTTTGGATTTTTCATATTCCATTTGTTACTGCTAAAATTGCCGATTGCAAAGTTAATGGCTGTAAATGATCATAAAGATCATAATTAAGAAGGATAAACATGTTTTGAGGATTTGTTCCACTGCACAGGCAGAACAGATGTCCAAAATGAACTCCTCTCACTGAGATAAGGCTGTTTTGGGATCTTTGCCCTCAGAGCAGAATATAGTTATAAGCATAGAGCGTCCTCATGTGACATTAGACGGCAATATTTACTCCTTGGCTCATGTCAGTCAGTATGAATTAATACTTAAAAATATGTTAAATTGTATATATTTTGATAAGTCGCATGAGCAGTCAAACTATGAAAAAAAGTGGGACTTAGAGCCGCAAAATACGGAGCAAAAATTGAACTGCAGACCAACATGCTCCCAATTTCCAGCAGATACGTCATATTTTACACCATGTTTTCTACACATCACCACAGAGAAAACTAATAAAACCTTTTCTACTACATTTTCTTATCATAGCAGCTTTCTTATATACTTAAATGGTTTTAGCTTCAGTTTTTTATCCAGATTGCTCCGAAAACTGACTCCAAACACAAAAACACATCCTTCCATCACTTTTCTTCTCAATCTTTCTTTCATAATATCTCACATCCTTTTAGATTATAACAGCTTCGTCTTTTTTTCCTCAACATTTTAGATATTCTATGAGCTTTACATGTTCTACTAAAACCGGTCCAGGGAGATCGCCGGCCTTCCTTGATCTGGTTCTGCTGGCGGTTTTTCCTTTTTCATGTCACGGGAGCGTTAAAAATTCTGGCATGCGTTGCTGGAACAACGAGGGCAAAGAAGGAAATTAACAAGAGGGGGGAGAGACGGGGAAGCAGCGGAGCGTCAATCACCGGAGCGATCACAAAGGAGGGCGTCGTGAACGACTGTCACACAGCTAAGTGGGTGAAAACAAGCCGTGGGAGTGGAAGAGAAGCAGGCAGGGACGAAACAAAGCTGCTGCCACTTTCCTGCACTTCCTCGTGTCTTTATGTCCTTCTATTAAAAGGACAGCGCGCGTGGATGAAGCAACATGGCAAACTTATATAATTGTTTTGGCCTGTTTTCAGTGCTGCTCATCATTAACACCTCCTCAAACACGCCGACAGGCCTGTTCCAGGACAACAGCAGACCACTGAAGACAGCACTTCAGACACATTAACTTCATTTAAAACACATTTAAGTGACATTTTTTATGAAGAAAATCCCTTTTAGATAATTCTGATCATTATTAAGACACATTCCTGCAGCCACAGTCGCCCAGCTTTATTTTCCTCCAGCCTCAGCCATCATGTGACAGCTGAGTCTTTCCTTTACGAGACTCCATCTCACACCAAGAACTGGACATGAATGGCCGATTCAGCAAAGAAAGGCAAAGGGACGTTATCAATAAAAAGAGAGAGGGAGGAACAGAGCAAGAGATGAGACAAGAGTCAACTCTGGACTTTTACTGGCTGCAGAGCGCTCAGAGAAGAGACAGGATGCAGGATGGAGGCTGAATTAGATGCTGTTAGGGGGGGGGGCGCCACAGTCTGAAAATCTACCAAACTTGGCTGGCTTTAATTTAGTTAAAGGAGAAACTGGTGTTTATCCTCCATCTTTAAAAGGAATCTTATTTTATGTCCATACGTAGTTAAACGTGCTTTGTGGATTTTCAACCCCAGATCTCATTTCCTCCGTTTGTCCAATATCTAAAAAACATGATGGATGGAAAAAAGAGAGCGCTACTCTGCAGAGCAAAGATCCCAAAATATCCTTAACTCAGCCAGAGGAGTTCATTTTGGGCATCTGGCTGCCAGATATACTAGCAGGTATTAGCCAACATGTGGCTAATTCTAATGTTTCTGACAACTTGGTAACTTAACCAACAACTTAAAACCAGACATATTATCAGCAGCTTCAAAGCAAGTCAGTCTGTAGCAGCAGCAGCTGCACCGTAGTCACATGACTCTGAAAGGAATGCTGGGAAATGAAGTTCTTCCAGGATAACGGCCACTTTTAGACATGCTGGAGCAATGCTAATGGAACACGATCTCACGAGACTTTGAAACAGAACTTCGTCATAAAAGTATTGGTATGAAAAAAATGCCGATATCGGCCAATATCAGTCAGTAGGCCAATGATTTTAAATAGAGATGCTCGATATTAGCAACATCTACGGTCAGATTAAAGATTCATGAACTGAACTATGCGACATCTCACTAACAAACATGAATCAATCCTCTTTGTCAAAGCAAAGAATGAAAATGAAGAACCATGAAATGCATTTTATGCTATGAAGCTCCAAAGTAACTCGTTACCTGGTCATTTATCAATGTGTGAACGTAGCAAAGCAAAGTCATGTTTAGAGAAATGAAACCTGAACTCTACCCGACAGCTGAGTCAAACTGAATCACTGGTTAGAAAGGTAGCGTCTGAATCTTATCATATCCCATGTTGTGCTTTAAAGTTCCCATTAAAGATGGGAAAAAAATGGCTGCCAGTGAAATAAGTCGAAACTGACAAAATAATAAATGAAAATTTATGAAAATCATGACATTGGTTTTGAATCGTGGTTCAACAAAAACCCTAAAGACAAACAACAACAAAAAAAAACTAAATAAAATAAAATAAAAAAAGAAGCATGATGGGGCTCCTAAACTGAAATGTTGCTGAGGAAATCACTGCAATCAGGTGTTTTCTGAAACATCCAATCAGATTTCTGCACCTGTTGATGGGTGTTTCTGCCCACTGCTCATGAACAAGGTGCTTTAATTTGTCTGGGACAGTTTTGTTTAATTTATCTAAATTATTCTTTACAGCACAACTCAAAACCAATGCCTTATTTGAATAAATTATAATTTAGTAAATTTTTATTTATTATTACTTTTTCAGTTTCTTCTTATTTGAGTGACTTTTGTGAATTTAGCCTTTTTTTTTTTAATAAGAGAGGATGTAAGCTTTCAAGCAGAAATGGATGTTTAAATAGTATGTGGAAGAGTTACACACCTCTGATAGCAGAGAAGGTAAGTTTGGCTCAGGATGAAGAAATCTTGGATCGACCATGTGATCAACCAGGAAGTGGTTTCACACACCGGAGAGTACAGAGAAGCAGCGGTGGGGAAGCAGAAGTTTTCACCTGCTGTGAACTTGATGCATATCAAAAACACGTCTGATGAAAGGCTGTTTATGTGTCGGCTTCCACGAAGATGCAGATAAAAATGAAACGCCACCAACTGCAGTTTAACAGATTCAAACGGAGATATGAACAAAACCAGTGAGGCCAACGTCACAGTGTGAACACGTTTTACCCAACAGTTGCATTCAGACGCATATTATTAGCATTAACATTAATGTAGCCCATCAGAGGTCACTAGTAATTTCTGTATTTATCACATAAATAAAACTTATTTCTACAGTAAAACAACTCATCTTAAAGAAATGCAAGACTTTATTGATTAAAATGATTTCAAAAATCAAATAATGTTAGCTGATTTAAATATGTGATCCGATTTTCTCAGCGAGTCTTTGCTTTCTCTGACAAGACGAGACAAGACGCGACATTCCTGGGAAGAGTTTGGCATTCCCTCCAGCACAAAACACACAGCACATCTGCTAAAGTCTGAAGGTCACACAAGTGCAGAAACTTTTATTTTACATTAAAAAACAAAGCAGAACACAGATGGTATTCCTGTAACATCAGAGATCTGGTTGACAGAAACAGCAGACAGAAGACGGCTGGAACGGCAGGTACAAGTTCACCTTCTCACACTGCAAAAATTTGACCAAGTATATTTCTCTAATTTCTAGTCAAAATATCTCATCACACTCAAAATAAGACAAAATTACTTGAAGAGAAACATTTCAGTGAGATATAAGAACTTGTTTTAAGACAAATGCATCTTATTTCAAGAAATCTTATCAAGAAAATTTAACTTTTTCTATTTTCTCTTCTTTTTTTCACTTATTTTAAGAGTGGCCAAGATTTTTTTTGCTTGTAATACAGCAAAAAAGAAGAAAAAGATTAAATAAGATGCCTTGTCTTCTTATATCTCACTGAAATGTTTCTCTTTAGGTAATTTAGACTAGAAATAAGTTAAATATACTTGGTAAGATTTGAGTTTTTGCAGTGCAGGAGGATGAGCAACACTTCACTACCGAGGGTTTTACAGAGAAAAATCCCAGTAAACACCATAATTAAACCACCAAAACCATTTAGATTCTTCCTGTCATCATGAATGGCTGCAGTAAACATCGGATAGAAGGTGTGATTTTATTATTGAGTGAACACGGAGTCGAGATGTTTCCTCAAACACAGAGAAATCTAAATATTCAGCAGGATGGGACTGAAAAATAATAATAAAACAAAACAAAGGAGGGTTGAAAGGGTTGTTTAAGATCTGGAGCCGAGATGAAAATGTAAAACAGCATTCCAGAGACGAGGAAGAAGCGAGGCGAGGCGAGGCAGAGGAGTTTTATGAGTGCTGACATGCTGTGTTTAGAGAGGAAGCGTGCACAGACAGTCCTGTCAGCGCTCATCTCCGGCACGAGCCACCTGGGAGCCCCGCTGAGCCCGTAAACGCACCGCCGCACACAGATGTGCACCAACAGCAGGCTGTGTTTAACACCGGGACGACGGCGACACATCCGCCTGACAACAGCCAGCACTCACACGTGCACGCGCAGTCCAGAAAGCACGTCTTGATCTGGGTAATTAAGTCCCAACTCCCGTTGCCCTGGCAACGCTCCCTCTGTGCAGCATCGATAGTCGTCTTGGCAACTGACAGCCGAAGCCGACAGCAGCGGGTCAGTCTTTGTTCTGGCCGGATCCTCGCGGGTCGGAGGTGAAGCACGCGCTCGTGACCGTTAAACAGATTACACGTTTTCACCGAAACCTCTGAACAGAGAGAAGAACAGTCCAAAAAATCCGTAATAAGAGGAGAAACCCAAACCAAACCTTCCTTTAAGGTTTTAGTGGCTCATTAAAACAACTATGAGCAGGTATTTTCTTCTTTGACCTTCATCATTATTGAGATGCTCCTAAAACCTGATCTTTGAAACTCGGCTCATTTCCGAGCAGCGGCTGGAGTCAGAGCAGGTTCAGCTCGCAGCTGCACAACAGCGGTGATTTCACAGCTCCGAGGGGAAATTACTGAACACGATTCTGGTGGAGTCGCATCTTTCTGTGAGATCATTAAAATCTCTGCTAGCAGCGAAGCTTGAAGCTCGTTTGTCAACATAATTGTTGATGATAAAAGAGTGTGTTATCAGCCTGATGGACATGAGACGGACTGATGGACATGAGACGGACTGATGGACATGAGACGGACTGATGGACATGAGACGGACTGATGATGTGATGCTGTCGGGACAATCATAAACTGCAGAGATGTTAACGTGGTCATAAAGCACCCGCGTTAGTTTCACAGGAAGAATCAGATATGGTGTTAAAGGCTCCCAGTTCTGGCTTCAGGAAGCAGACAGCCTTCAACCTTCATCATCATCATCAAACCTTCCTGCTCATATTCAGGTCTGGCTTGGTGACCGTGATCCATCTCTAGTCCTGCTGCTAAAGGCCGAGGCTGCTGGGACGACCCATGATGCACTGGGCTCCTCTCCTTAATCTCCATGTAGAAATATCTGTTGTTGTCGTCATTCATCTGTGTTTGGAGGTTTTCCTTCCTGGTTCTGGTCCTGATGGAGGTTTTCCTTTCTGGTTCTGGTTCTGATGGAGGTTTTTCTTCCTGGTTCTGGTCCTGATGGAGGTTTTCCTTCCTGGTTCTGATGGAGTTTTTTCTTCCTGGTTCTGGTCCTGATGGAGGTTTTCTTCCTGGTTCTGGTCCTGATGGAGGTTTTTCCTTCCTGGTTCTGGTCCTGATGGAGGTTTTCTTCCTGGTTCTGGTCCTGATGGAGGTTTTCCTGTCCTGGTTCTGGTTCTGATGGAGGTTTTTCTTCCTGGTTCTGGTCCTGATGGAGGTTTTCCTTCCTGGTTCTGGTTCTGATGGAGGTTTTTCCTTCCTGGTTCTGGTCCTGATGGAGGTTTTCTTCCTGGTTCTGGTCCTGATGGAGGTTTTCCTTCTTGGTTCTGGTCCTGATGGAGGTTTTTCTTCCTGGTTCTGGTCCTGATGGAGGTTTTCCTTCCTGGTTCTGGTCCTGATGGAGGTTTTCCTTCCTGGTTCTGGTTCTGATGGAGGTTTTCCTCCCTGGTTTTGGTTCTGATGGAGGTTTTTCTTCCTGGTTTTGGTCCTGATGGAGGTTTTCTTCCTGTTTCTGGTTCTGATGGAGGTTTTCCTTCCTGGTTTTGGTCCTGATGGAGGTTTTTCTTCCTGGTTTTGGTCCTGATGGAGGTTTTTCTTCCTGGTTTCTGGTTCTGATGGAGGTTTTCTTCCTGTTTCTGGTTCTGATGGAGGTTTTCCTTCCTGGTTTTGGTCCTGATGGAGGTTTTTCTTCCCGTTTCTGGTCCTGATGGAGGTTTTCTCCCGTTTCTGGTCCTGATGGAGGTTTTCCTTCCTGGTTCTGGTCCTGATGGAGGTTTTTCTTCCTGTTTCTGGTCCTGATGGAGGTTTTCCTTCCTGGTTCTGGTCCTGATGGAGGTTTTTCTTCCCGTTTCTGGTCCTGATGGAGGTTTTTCCTTCCTGGTTCTGGTCCTGATGGAGGTTTTTCTTCCCGTTTCTGGTCCTGATGGATGTTTTCCTTCCTGGTTCTGGTCCTGATGAAGGTCCATTTGCATTTTTCTGTTTCTGTGGCTTCAGTCTGGTTTCTTCACCTGCTTCACTGATTTAATCAGGCGTTCAAAATAAAAATGTAAATTAAAAAAAAAAAAAAAAGTAAGAGTTTCATCCATTCAGCACCAACATGGCCGCATTGATTAACCCTGTAG
This sequence comes from Atherinomorus stipes, assembly GCA_023101725.1. NCBI lineage: Eukaryota > Metazoa > Chordata > Actinopteri > Atheriniformes > Atherinidae > Atherinomorus > Atherinomorus stipes. Next base: position 512,721 of record JALJCO010008892.1, read on the forward strand.
AGAAGGACTGAGTCATTATGTCTGACTCATGTAACTGGATCCTCTTTGACTTAAAAGCATCTGCTGACAGAAATCCTGCGTGCAGTCTCCTCTGATCCGGTTCTCAGTGACGCTGTGGGAACAGCTCCAGCTTTGCATGCACATAACTACTTCCTGACCATGACCGGTAAATCTAACTTTAACTGCAAACAACTGCTTCTTTTTCTCGTTTTTCCTTGTGTGAGATCATAAAATCGATCCAGTTGCTGCATTTACACATTTACTCATATGCACGTTGGCTCGCTCGCAACCAAACCAGGTCGCATTTACATAACTTTCCCTCATGCACAACGAGTCTTTCTCTGATCTGAACTCTGCGTTTCAGTCACACTGAAGAAGTTCACACCTGTTTCTCCGTTTCTGAGGACGCCTCCTCCTCAGAGGGTGTAAATCTGGTAGTTTCTCTTCTCTCTGCAGCTCCGGATGTTTGTGGTGAATAACAATCAGGACTTAGTCAACCTGTGTGAATTAAAGAGGCGCTGAGTCACTGCTGGCGTCAGACGGAGGATTGTCCTGCTGCATATTCAGGTCAGCAGCGGTCGGCCTCACCTTCTACAAAACCAGGTACACACAAACACTTTGGTTTTGTTTTAATTTTACCAGCGTGTCTTTTCTCCATCTTCTCTCTTCTACTGTTCGTTAGAAAATTAAACACGTTTCTGTCCTCACAAGTCTCACTCAGACTGCAGCAGACATAAACTCCTGCAAACCGACTCGTCTCTGTCGGTTAAAATGAAAACAAAATGTTCTGAGCATGGGAAGGCTCATTAACTCGCTCCACCAGAGATCATCTCTGCACGGTGGATAAAAAAATACCTGTTGAGGTTTATTTTCATTCCCACTCATGAATGACTCACACAGGGAAACGGAGCTGGTGACGATGTCTGATCCGATCAGACCAGCTGCAAAACCTCTGCACAACTTCCAGTTCATTAACTGTGAAATAAACATTCGATATCACCTTAAGCATTACTGGGATTTACAGATGCTCACACACGGATGAAAGCTCGAAACCACGATCAGACCGCAGGCTGAGGTCTCGCCCAAGTCCTGGTTCTGGTCTGGGACTTGTTCATGTCTCATAACAGGAGAAGAATTCAGTCTTTCTAGCTCGAGCCCTCTCCGTTACCTGCTGCACGCAAAAATCTCGCTCTCTTTGCCTGATATTTCCTCCTCAGACTCACCATCGTCATGGCAACTAGCAACATCACGTTTATTACATGATCATCTTATTTAATCATTTTCTAACGATCACTGCGATCTTTAATTTCCCTGCACAGACACAGATCAGACTGGTGCATTTCAGTGACATCATCATCAGTCACCCGTCCTCTGCAGCTGATTGGAGGATTTTTAGAGCCACTGGGTGATGAAAACATACAAACCAGCTGGGTCATGACCTAAGGCTGAAATATTTACTTGCTTTTAACCGCATACCAGTGTGTTTATTATGGTTTATTAAAGCTCCCTATCAGTATCGGCCTATAAAAACTGAGTATCAGACATCAACCACCCCACCGATATTTAACAGATAATTAAACAATCACATTTCTAGAAGAGTTTTTGTAAACTGCTGATATGTAAGACGATTGAGATGTTATCGGCCGTCCGATATAATCAGCTGATGTAATCAACAAAATGTGATACCAAAACTATCGGATTTGGTTAAATCTCATAAGATCTCATTGTTACATTATGAAACCTCATGAGGTTTCATGAGGTCTTGTTCCATTAGCGTTGGTCCAGCATGTCTAAAAGTCCCTGTTATTGTGGAAGAACTTCATTTCCCAGCATTCCTTTCAGAGTCATATGACTACGGTGCAGCTGCTGTTGCTACAGACTGACTTGCTTTGAAGCTGCTGATAATATGTCTGGTTTTTAGTTGTTGGTTAAGTTACCAAGTTGTCAGAAACATTAGAATTAGCCACATGTTGGCTAATACCTGCTAGTATCTGATATCTGGCAGCCAGATGTCCAAAATGAACTCCTCTGGCTGATTTAAAGGAACTGTGTAATCGGGAGCAGTCCCGTTTTTATGCTGCATTCGCGTGACCGGGCAGACCGACGACATCCGCTGCATGTAAAGTTATCACCGGCTCTATGTGAAGACGTGGTCCGTCAGTTACAGTGCATCAGTCCACATGATTTGTTGTATGGCGATGTCGTTTGTTTTCCCTGACCCATGTTTTCCGTCTTTCGCTGGTTATGTTAAAATGCACTGGTTTGTTCCAGGCCGTGCCGACTGATGACGAGATAGTGAGCGCTGGTTTCTCCCACTGCAGCGCGGTGACTTTTAAGGCGTGTAATCTGAGTGAACTCTGGTGTGCCGGTGAGTTTCTGTGTTTTCCTGCTGTCACGTTCGCGCAAAAACATGGGGATACGACATGGCAGCCTTCACCGAGCCGCCGCGATGTGTAAATGATAATCGAACGGAAATTTAGATTGAGGAGCACTCAGTTTGTTGATGGGAGGATTACTGATTAATGAAAACACTTTGAACAAATAAAGTTTTGTGAATAAAACACAGGAGAACTTACACAATATCCCTTTAAGGCTAATTTGGGATCTTTGCTCTCAGAGCAGAATATAGTTGTATCTCTCAAAATATGAGATACACAACCTCACGGTTATCTGCATAGACTGATATCGGTTGACATTGGAAATTAAGAGTTGAACAATATCTGTACATCGGATATCGGTAAAAAAGGCAATATGGAACGTCCCTTGTTGGATGTTTATCTAAGATTATCATGTCAACCATATTTATGAGAAAGAATTTGAGGAAAATTAGGGAATTTTACATGAGGCGACATAAAGCTGTGGAAATATAACACAGAAACTAAATTTACTGATTGAACCAAATATCACTGGCTTTATTTTAGGTTCGCTGTGGTGACCTCATCATACAGGATCAGTTAAAACCTCTCAGCTCATACACGTGCGATGTAGTTGTGCAGAAAACCATCAAAACTGCTCAGAAACAAACTGTTCCTGAACACCGACAGTAATCCAGATTTTAGCTCCATCCAACTCCTCCAACACAAATTAGATATTTGGTGTGCATTTGAGGTTGCAGCTTGCGAGCTTGGCCCTCAACACAAACTGGGACAGTTAATCTTCTCAAGCTGCCGAGGAGCAAACTCACATGCAGTCAGAGTTTTGCAGCGACCCCACAGATGCTGTGGCTTTCCACTGTGGCAGTGGGAGTGTTACTTTCTAAAACCAGAGCAGGAGAATATCACTGAATCGCTGCGGTCCACTCTCCCACATCGACACAGAAACACAAACACAATGAATCATTCCTGTTTTCTGTGATGAAGCGAACGCCTCTCATTTGTTCCTGAAACCCAGCGCGAGCTGCTCAGCCTCCGAACTCTTCAAACTCTCTCAAACCACAGTCGCATAACCCAGTTACAGCTTTATATTCCACTTCCTTACTCTCAGTCTCTTCTGTTATCTGATCAGGTCAAAGTGGCTCCAGTTCAACCTTTTCTCAAACATCACCTCAGGCTTTTCCCTTTGTGGCTCACTTTGTTGTTCAGTTTCCGTTTCTCAACATTTTACGTGCTCTTTTCATTACGCAAGGTGAAGTTCCTCTGAAGAGCGAGAGAGGAACTTCAAACTGTTTTATATTAGTCACTCTTCACCAGAAACAAGAGTGAAAGGAGCAAAACTGGACAGAAAACACACGTTTCCTGGTCATTTTGTGTCATGAAATAAACTCATGTAAATCTTGAACAGCTCAGAAGGCTGGCCAGCAAAAACTCGCGCAGTCTTTGGAAGAGTAAGACAATAAGTTCAACCTCCTTCCTCATTTTAAGATTCAGCTCTATTCCTGGTTGTTTTATGATTAAGAAGTTACAGTTGTCCCCAAAATTATTAAAACTCACAATCGTAAATCAAAAAACCAAAAAAAAAAAAGAAACTAACAATAAATAAAAATTTACAAAATTACAATTTAGTGAAATATATTACTTTTGAATTGTGATTATAAACAATAATTTAAAAAAAAAAAGTGAACAGTGGACCAACATACTTGTCAACAGGTGCAGACGTCTAATTGGACGTTACAGAAAACACCTGATTTCTGTGATTGTCTCAAAGTGTTGCTCAACAAAATTTTAGCATCGCAGCCCCATCAAGCTTTTTCACTTGTTTTATTTTTTGTGTGTTTTTAATATTTCTGTTGAGCCACAATTCAAAATCAATGTCACAATGTTCATAGTCTTTCTATTCAAAAAATAAAATAATTAGAGGCTTTGTAACTGATTATTTAATCTAGATAAATCACATTTTTATTGCTTTACAAAAATTGATCCAAAAAGTAACATTTTCTTTGTTTAAATAGATTTTCAGGGAAAACGGAATCAAATAAAAGACAGAGACTTTAAAGGGGAAACAGCTCTATTTTTGTTTCATAAAATGTATTTAATTGCAATTAAACTTTTTTTTTTTTAAAGTAGAAAAAAAAAAAAAATGATCCCTAGCCAAAACTGAACAGACTTTAATTTTTATGTAACTATTTTAAACACTTCAACTGTTAAACTGTCTGGTTTCTGATTAAGAGTCTAAAAGAGGCGAGGGAGGGGCGTGCTGAAGCACCCGCAGCTAACAGAAACAACGATACGTTCTTTCAAGTCTGTCTCTAAAAAGTCTCCAATAACGCCAGAAAACCTCACCAAAAAAAAAAAACAGTAATCAGAGGGAAAACTCTCTGAATATAGCAACAAAGTCGCAGTTTCACTGTGTCCGTCCGCATAATCAGGTGTACCAGAAAACCGGCCCTGACAAAGGTTCCGCTTCTAATGCAAACTGCGATTAAATGCATTACATTTTTTAATGCATCAATTTTTCCACCTCTAATTATTATTTTTTTCAATTTCAACTTAATTTCACTGACAGCTGATTTTTTTTCCTTCTTTAATTGAAGCGTATGAATAATTAGGTTTTGGCTTGAAGATGTCACCATGGTGACAACCATCTGATATTTTACCAGTAAAGCATCATGTGTCTGGTGACCTTAAAACACCTCTGACAGCGACAGAAAGAAGAAATAAAGAGTCTGAACTTCACAGATGAAACGGAGCAGCGTTTCTTACCCGCAGTCCGGCGCCGGGCACCATCTGCAGTCCGGGTCAGAGGCAAGGCACCTCCTCAGCAGGAACTCCTCGTACTTCTCCAGCAGGGCCGCGTCATCTAAGATGTCGGCCACCTGCCGGGGGGCCAGCCTCTCGGCGCACTCGGGGCAGCTGAGCTGGACTCGGCTCTCCGTGATCTCGATGCGGAGATACTGGCGGAGGCAGCAGAGGCAGGAGCGGTGGCTGCAGCCCAGCAGCTCGGGGAGCTGCTCGGCGGGCTGGCGCACCAGGCACAGGGGGCACTCCAGGAGGGCGGGCTCCCCGGAGGCGGCGGCTCCTCCGAGGGACGGCTGGCTGGAGGAGAGTGGCTTGGACGGGGTGCTGGAGGCCGCGTCCTGGTGGGCGGCGGCGGGTGTAGCGGAGGCTGCGGCGGGTGCTGAACTCAAGGCAGAAGGCAGCAGCTGTTGCTGTGTGTGGTGATGATGCGTTAAAGGGGGGGCCGCGCCTCCTTTGGGGCCCCTGCTGCTCCGAGAGCTCCGTTTGCTGCGGAAAAGGCTGTGGAAGGAGATGCGGCCCTGGCGTTTGCCCGCCGCGCGGCACTTAGGGTTGGGGACGCCACTGACCGAAGAGTGAGGCGACTCCGAGTCCTTTTCTGATCCCATTTTCCCCAGAAAACACAACCAACACACACACAGGACCGCCGACTGTCTCCCAGTTACACAAGCGGGGATTTGTCTTCTTGTGAAACTGGAACACAAATTCTTTTCTTGAGCAACAGTCACCTCCCTCTTCCTTTTATGAGAAACCAAACATTATCAGGAAAAGGCAGAGAGAGATAACAAACAGAAAATGAAAGCAGTGACGCAAGAAGCCGAAAAAAGAAAGAAAAAAATCCCCTCGGGCTCCCGGAGTTTCTCTGAAACTTGCTGGTCAAAGATTCACCCAGAACAAAAACGTATTGAGTTTTTCATCTTTTAGGAAGACGCTGAGGTCAAACACTTAAACAGAAACACTGAAGTCTGCTTCAATCAGTCACTCTGGCAAAAACACCAAACAGAGAGTAAAAAAGACGGAGAGAAGAATCCTCAGAGCTTCCTTCAGTCTGGATGTTTGATAAAAAAAAAACTCCTCCGGTTTGGACGTCTTCTCCTCAGCTGTGCTCCTCTTCCTCGCCTCGCTCTGGAACACCGGCTTCTCTCAACGGTCCTCTCTGTCAGGAAGAGCAGAGCAGGAAGTTAACACAAAGAGCATGCTCAGTATGGCCCACGCCTCTCTCTCTCTCCTCCTCCTCCTCCTCCTCCTCCCTTCTCCTCCTCCCCTCCCTTCATCTCTGCTCCTGGGTCTCAATCTCAGCTGATAATCTGCCTGCAGTGATTACGTTTCAGCTCACAAACACACGTGTTAAGTGGTCGTAAGCGGAGGTTAAAGAGAGCAAACGCTGCCAGGCGAGAGGTGTTGAAGCAGCAGTTAAACAAATGACATCATCGCTCCAACCGACCAATCACGTCCTGCCTTAAAACCAGTCTGCCTCTGTCTCCCTCTCTCCATCACACTGAGCACCACAAGCTCTTCCTCCACTTCACACTGGGCTGCTAGTGCCGTTACCATGGCGACGCTCACTATGAGCGAGGCAAACAGCGACCCGCTCTGTGACTCTGGTACTCACACACACACACACACACACACACACAAAGACGAACAGTCAAGCTGAAACTGATAAATGGATTTAGAGTGACGCACATGATGCACACACACACAACAACAACAAACAGTAACACACACACTAAAAAACAGCATCCTCACACACACACAGATTTAAACACAGGTATGAAAACACACACACACTCACACACAGATCCCCCTGAATGAACACACACAGTTGAAAACTGATGATTACGTATGTGCCAACACACACCGTGACTCATATGTAATCACACACTTCCAAAACAAACACATCTTCATCCTGAGACACACTCCCATCACACACTCCGAGATTATTCCTCATTTCTGCACGTTTTCATTCGTAGGAAACAGATTTTGTTGAGATGTCTGAAAGTGGTCCGGAGCTACAGTTTAGACAGGATCTGAAATCCAGCAAAGACCTGAACCAGGACCTGAGAGATGCATCTGGACCTTGATCTGTCTGCTGGTGGCTGGAGCCTCATCAGAAACGGTCTCCATGGAAACGTGACTGTCAAGAAGCTGTTCTTAAGGATGTAAAACAGGAGAGAAAGGCTGAAATGTGTCATGTGACCCAAAACTGGACTAAAGATCAGTGGAAACAGGTCTGATGGAGGGACGGATCCTCCTCAGAACCTGGACCTGAACAGGTCTGATGGAGGGATGGATCCACCCCAGAACCCGGACCTGAACAGGTCTGATGGAGGGATGGATCCACCCCAGAACCTGGACCTGAACAGGTCTGATGGAGGGACGGATCCACCCCAGAACAGGTCTGATGGAGGGACGGATCCTCCCCAGAACCTGGACCTGAACAGGTCTGATGGAGGGATGGATCCTCCCCAGAACCTGGACCTGAACAGGTCTGATGGAGGGATGGATCCACCCCAGAACCTGGACCTGAACAGGTCTGATGGAGGGATGGATCCTCCCCAGAACCTGGACCGCCAGGTCGGAGGGGGGGAGAGATCCCCCCCAGAACCTGGACCTGAACAGGTCTGATGGAGGGACGGATCCACCCCAGAACCTGGACCTGAACAGGTCTGATGGAGGGGATCCTCCCCAGAACCTGGACATCCACAGGCTCCAGAGGGACAGATCTCCCCAGGTCTGATGAGAGGGATGGACTCCCCAGAACCTGGACATGAACAGGTCTGATGGAGGGATGGATCCACCCCAGAACCCGGACCTGAACAGGTCTGATGGAGGGATGGATCCTCCCCAGAACCTGGACCTGAACAGGTCTGATGGAGGGACGGATCCATCCTCCCCAGAACCTGGACCTGAACAGGTCTGATGGAGGGACGGATCCTCCCCAGAACCTGGACCTGAACAGGTCCGATGGAGGGACAGATCCTCCCCAGAACCTGGACCTGAACAGGTCCGATGGAGGGACAGATCCTCCCCAGAACCTGGACCTCTACAGGTCTGATGGAGGGACAGATCCTCCCCAGAACCTGGACCTGAACAGGTCCGATGGAGGGATGGATCCTCCCCGACCCCCAGAACAGGTCTGATGGAGGGACGGATTCTCCCCAGAACCTGGACCTGAACAGGTCCGATGGAGGGACGGATCCTCCCCAGAACCTGGACCTCTACAGGTCTGATGGAGGGACAGATCCTCCCCAGAACCTGGACCTGAACAGGTCCGATGGAGGGACGGATCCTCCCCAGAACCTGGACCTGAACAGGTCCGATGGAGGGACGGATTCTCCCCAGAACCTGGACCTGAACAGGTCCGATGGAGGGACCGATCCACCCCAGAACCCGCGCAGAAACATTGGTGCGGCAGTGTGGATCATCTGGACAGAGAACGGAACAAAAGGCAAAAAAACATCCAAAGAAGACTTTTGGAAAGTCCTTGAAGTCTGGAGAACTGGTCCTGAAGACTCCTGAACCAGGATTTACTACATCCCGTTTACGCTTCCTGTTTGGTTCACTAGAAGTCGACCGATAGCGACGTTCGTAGGTGGACCAGAGTTCGCTTCAGACCAGGATTCAAATCAGAAGGTGCAGGTGTGTTTGAAAAGAAATGCACCATCAAAACAAACATAAAACCAGCACAAAAGACCCAGCAGCTCACACACACACACAACTACACAAAACACTCACAAAACTGAACATGAACACACTAAAAATGACAAGATGCACACACACACGCATGTTCAAGGGTTTTGTTATGTTCAAGCACACACACACACACACACCCCACACACAGGCACATAACACACACATAACGTGCAAAAAATCACACACCCATTCAGCCTTCAAATAGACACACAAACAAATGTACATCAGTAATTACACACACACACACTCCAGCATCCACACTAACACACGAGTAAACACACAAACTCACAACTTTCACATCCAACATCATTCAAACACAAAAGCACATTTATAACAACACACTCAAGGTCTCACAAACACTTCTAAACAACCACACACGACCCTGATGTGCGCTTTCACACGTTTCTACACAATAACATTGACATGAAACATACGTGTGCTAATTATGTTCTGACTACAATGACAGTGTCAGAAACACACACCGGCTCAGAACTGCAGATGTTTTCTGGTCAGCAAACGACTGAGCAGCTTCTGATTGACTTAACATCCACAAATCTGATTATGGCCGCACACACACACACACACACACACACACACACACACACACACACACACACACACACACACACACACACACACACACACACACACACACACACGCAGTAATGCTGACCCAGTGAACGTCAGCCCATTCATGTGATTGAGATCTGAGCACCTCTGTGAGGAGTCTGGTGGGGGGGGGGGTTGTGGTTGTGACGCACAGAGAGATATAGATAAGCCGGCCAATGGCGGGGCAGCAGACGGGCTGAGCCGTCTCTGAAGAGCGTTTCCTCCCGTCTGAGCCGAGCGCCTGACTCCACAGTTTCCAGGTCAGAAAAGCAGAACGACTCAAGCAGCTTACAGGCCGGAAAACGCCGAGGAGACGCGTCCACGCGGCCGCAGACGGAGTCCCAGGAGCTGCACGTCTGCTTCTGCACATCTCACTGCTGTTATAAATCAGCTTTTTCTATTTTTATGCAGCTTTGAAGCAATTTTGTGTAAAAGTTTAGCATTTCTGGGGCTTCTAGTGGACACAGTTTATAATAAAACTGCAGTCAGAGAATCCCAAAAGAAGATGAGAATCAGATTAAACAGTATTTTATTGACTAACAACTAATCACATCACCTCTACTGATTAAATCAGACCAGACAGAGAACCGTAACAGCCTGAAGACCTTACCCCTGAAACGAAATGAAGTTGGGTTTGTTTTTACTATACTTTTTCCTTTTCTTCTTTTCATAGGCACTTGTTTGTGTTTGTTTGTTTTGTTTGCTCCTCTCTTTCTTTAATCTTTTATTAATTTAAAAATTTTTTAAAAATCATATTGTGTGTTCATTATCAGCCTTTATAGGCTTTTTTAACTTCTCCTGTTTCTTCTTGTTTCATCGCTTTCTTTTGTCTTTTATGGTGCAAATAAATAAAACAAAAACAAAATAAGACTACAAGTCTGGTGTCAATCAGCTGTTTTTATCATGATGTTCACAGATCTATTACTGAACTGTTGCTGGTTAAAGCTGCAAACTAAAAGAGAAAAATACTTGGAATAACAAAGATGATATTTCTGATTTTTATCCTTTATGAATCCATCAGTGTTACAATGTAGAGAATAAAGGAGTTTCATCATAGCTAACAATGTTTGCAGATACTTTGAGTTAAGGGATCATAATCTAAAACAAAAATCGGTATAATTTCCTTTTTGTGATGCTACATCGCAGCTCTGCGAGGGGTTTGGAGGCGTAAACACACGATGACAGTGCTCATTTCTTGTGATAATGTGAGATGTAGAGACCTGAGCTGAAATCGTTGCATGCGCTCATCAGGTTTGGCTAATGCTCAAAAGAATGAGTCTGAAGATACAAGCTGAAATGAGTTTTTTTGGACGGTGGTTCTCTCTGGCTGAGGGATCAGCTGTGGGGCTACAGGAGTCAGTTCAGATGGTTCAGGGTCATCCAGGACCGGTGTCCTGCCCTGCTGATTCAGACTCAGACTGGCTCAAAACCTGCAGGACGTCGGCGCTTGAGGACCAGGATTGAAGATCTCTGGATCAGGACGTCCTCTGAGTTTTCCCACAAATGTCCAACTGGACACGCTCCAATAAAGTTGGTTTTGAAGAAACCTGGATGCACATCTGAGGAAGACAATTACTGATGGCGTCTGTGTAATAAAGGTTAAAATGTGACGGCTCACCAGCCGCTTCTGGTCTGAATCAGAAAACAAGAAACTCACATGACTGAACGACTTCTTCCGAGACATCAAATATCCCAGGTATTCATCCCGTCTTCTCTTTCCTTTTGATGTTATAAACATTTGTGGTTAAATCAAAAAGTAATTAGAAAAGCAAATGTCTGCGCTCCAAATGGTGAGTCGGATCAACAACAAAATTTAATCTGTGCTTCCTCGTACCATTCTAAACATTCTCTGAAAATTCCATCCAAATCTATTCAGCACTTTTTGATTATCTTGCTAACGAACAGACAGATAAGTCCCCATCATTGCATTACCTCCTTGGCAGAGGTAATAAAATAAGCAAAGATGACATGACATAAGGGAGCCGAGTAAGAAAAATATAACTACAGCGTTTTAAATCTGTTGTGGAGCTGCATCCCAGATGGATTCAGGTCATTTGGATGCATTTGGTTCCTCAGTATCTCTGGTTTTCTCCATTTTCTGGTATCATATAATATAAATGCAGTCATTAAATATTAAAAGTTACGGACCTTCAAATAGACAGTGGAAGCAGTCCTTTCAAACAAAATCATTGCAGGTGGTCCAGTGCTGTCAGGTAGAGCAGAGGTACAATGGGGCTGGTCCAGTCCCAGTCTTTGACCAGTGCATTACATGAAGTGGTCTATTTGTAATCAGGAGAAGAGTAAGAAGTCGTGCATTCACAGCAAATAATCACAGCTGTCTCAATTCATCACCACCGGGCCATCATGAAATAACTGTGATAGCTGTAACTGACGTGTTCTGATTCCTCTGAAGTCTTTGTGGTCGGTGATAGACTGTAAAAGAAAATCTGTATAATTTACGGCAAAAACTTGGCAGCTGTGGTTGCCATTTTTTAATGTTAAATTTACAGTGAGAGCCGTAATTTTAGCATCACACAACTGTTATTTGTTCATGGTAGTTTGCTGCAAAAATAACAATACTGAAAAACTGTCAGCTGCAGTCTACAGTTTTTTACTGTCATTTTTACAGTGAAAAACTCGCAACCGCAGCTGTTAGTTTTTCACTGTAAAATTTACAGTGAGAATGTAGATGATGTTACTGTTTGTCATTTAGGCAACCGTGAATTTTGCAGTGCACAACTGTTATTTATTTACAGTATTTTCTGGCAATAACAACACTTAAAACAGGACGAGATGATTTAATAAATTTACCGTGAAACACTGACAGCTATAACCCTGTAAATTATGGTGGTCATGTATAAATTATCATGGTATGCCGTTTTGGTAACTGTAATTTTAGCATCACACATTTGTTATTCATGGTAGTTTGCTGCAAAAATAACAGTTAACTACTGAAAAACTGGCAGCTGTAGTTGACAGTTTTTTACTGTAATTTTTACAGTGAAACTAGCAACCGCAGCTGTTAGTTTTTCACTGTAAAATTGACTTAGTGTAAAAGACGTAATAGTAACTTGATTAAACTGTAATTTTTACAGTGTACTAAACCAAAAGCTTCACCACGACTGTAAGATCTGCTGCCAATGACTGACTGTGACTCATGTTTAACATAGATAGGGACACAAGGAAGTAACAAACTTTTTCAGCTTGTTTAGGATCAACAGTTTGCAGATGTGATCTGTAGATAAGATAATGAGAGTAAACGCTGCAGGCTGAAGGAAGAGGAAGCAGAAATACTTCCCAGATAGAGTCACAGCCAAAGAGAGAGAATGGTTTCCATTGTTGTGTGGAGATAATCATGAAACTAAAAGTGTCAAAACATCAAACCACAGACTGAATTTAAAATAAAATCTTCTACAAAAGTCCGTTTAAAGATAATTAATATATGCAGATTATCTACTAATCTATTCTATCTATAAGTACAGTCTGAAGAAAACTTTACAAGTCCAAACTGTGAATAGATTTACTGTATATAAGACGCCTTTACCGGGTAAACTACCCCTTTAACCTGATAAATTAATGAATGAATCAATTAATTAATCCAGAACCCGGACCTCAACGTTACTGAAGCATTGTGGGATCATGTAGACAGAAACTAATGCGTCTCAACAAATGACTTCAACATGTCTCTTTATCTCCAAGAGACATCTTTAATGACAACCAGCCTGTCCTTGTTTTTAAGGCCACTGTAGGTGAGATTCAGCTGATAAAAACCTGCAGCTCCTCAGAAGAAATCTCAGCGATAAGAAAGACGTCTCCGTTGTGTATCAGATCTTTCTCCCTCAGCTAGTCTGTGAACAGGTAAAACGTCTGATGTGCTTTCAAACATACAAAGAATCAGACCTTAACGTACTCGTCTGTGATAAGAGACGTGTATCAGACTACGGCATCATGGGAAAAACAAAGCACATCATAGCATGACAGGTTCAATTCAAAGTCCGTTTCCACATGCAAGTCTGTTTTTTATTATTATTTGTTTAATAATCTGAAATTTGTGGGCCAAAGAGGATTCAAAATTCCCTGTCAGAATAAAACCAGCTTTTGTTTTCACACTCAAAAGTGGACTGGAAATGTACTTTATGCTCTTTTGCATCACAATATAATTAAAAAAAAACCTCAACCTCCTCCCTCCAGATGCAAAAAGGCAACTGCTCAGGACGGTACTTCTGCTGGTGGACCCTGGTGGGTCTACCGGTTGTTGTCTCTGCAAATGCAAACATGTATGTCTGAAAAAAGTCTTAAACTATCTAATCATGTGACAGGTTGCCATTCAATCAATTCTCACCAGTGGAGTTATGCAAAAAGTACGGGTGTAGTTGCTCTTTAAAACCTTTACGTAGCTTTCCCACTGAAATTAGCGCGTTCACACTGGTTTTTCAAATGCACATTGACCGGCTCATAAATCGGCATTTGGCTTCTTTCCTACTAACGAAAAAAAAAAAGCCGGGTCTGATCCCCTGCTGGCGAGCTGCGTGGCCTCTGTCCCCACTGCTGCGTGTCTGGGTTAGCATTAATGATGTCATCCGTGCGACAGAAATCAGGAAAGCGAACAATGGAGAGCGAGTCAGGTCGTAGTCAACGTGCTTTCTTGTTGCATCTTTGTCCGTCCTGAAAATGGAGGAAAACCCGTGAGTGACTTTTGAGCGCAGATGGAACGCAGACAACGTGAATTTGTGGCTGAAGCAGAGTTGTTTTGGTATTTTAAATGAGACGTGGCACGTACAGCCCAACATCATCACGTAAATCCGATCGGAGCCGAGCCGCTTGAAGGAGATTTTTCGCTTGCCGCGTTGTCTGACGCGGATCAGTGAGCCTTTCCAACTGCCACTAAAAGCCAATTATTTGACGAGTTTTTGGCCAGTGGGAACGGGGTATTAGATATGAGGGATGTTACAAAGTTTAAAGCCCAGATTTACTATAAAAGCCGATCCAACCATTAGAATTAAAGTTACCATTAACATTCATGGGCTCTACGGTGGCTCACAGTAACAAGGTTGCTAGTTCGAGTCCCGGCTGGGGAGGGGTTCGAACCATTCCAACAGTGGCCTTCCTGTGTTGAGTTTGTATATTCTCCCAGTGTATATGTGGGTTCTGTCTGGGTACTCCGGCTTCCTCCCGCCATCCAAAGACGAGGGATGTGCGATATGTTATCATGTGCGATACATCGTCGAAGAAATTCCCCACAGTAATAATTTATCATCTTACAATAAAAATGATAAATTCAGTTTATCAGGTTGTATTTACAGTTATTTATATATCATTTGCCCCTTTTTGAATAAATGTCAAATTTGTGTTCATATTTCAGACATGTTTGTTTGGTGTCACAACTGTTTTGCAGTACAGGTGTACTTCTTGATTAATTGATGCTGTTTAGTAGATTCTAGTATTTTTAAGGGCTCTCGAGCAGAATGTAGTGATAGATTAATACAAACGATGCAAACGATGAGGCTGATATTTTTATCGTCACTGATCATTACCGTGATAAAAACTAGAAATTATCGTGATGCATCTTTTCGTCCATGTTGCCCATCCCTACCAAAGACATGCATGTTAGGTTAATCGATCACTCTAAATCAGTGACGCCAGTCCTGGACTTCGAGGGCCGGTATCCTGCAGGTTTTCCCAAGTCTCCCTGCTGCAGAACACCAGAGTCAGACTCAGACCAGCTCTGCACATTTCTGCTAACTAGTAATTGATTTGAATCAGGTGTGTTGCAGCAGTACAAAACTCCACTACTTCCTGAACTTAAATTAGCTCCTTTTTTTCCTTTTTTTCATTACTGGGGGAAATGATTTATCAGGGGTTCCTAACCTTAATAACTGGCCATGCACAAGAAGAATTAATAAGGAATGATAATTGTTTTTTTTTTTTTCTGTGGTGGTCTGGAGAGAGTGGCGAGTCTGGAGGTGTACCTCCTCTCAAAATAAAAGATAGGAGAGATAGACTCAAGAAACCGGGGGACCTGAAATGGAAAAGGGGCAAGAAAAAAAAAGAAGGAAAAATTATTATTAATTAATTTTAATAATGGGGGTTCCTTGATAATTTCCCAATTTAAAAAATTGGATTTTGGCTTTAATCATTTTTTTTTTTATTTTTAACAAATATTGTGGGGGGAAATCCATAATATTCTTTTAAAAAATTTTGACTGGTTCCTTACAGGCAATCCCATGATGCAAACATGTTGACTGCAGCATACGACACAGATGAACATGAGAGCAGGAGATACTGACTGTACATGTGCGCTGCGTCTCTTCATTTGGCAGATGGACCTGAGCAGCATGAGAACATGGTTTGTTATCAGCATGCTCACACATATACTTTCTTCCACACTTATCCACCTACTCCAATGCTGCTCAAGTCATCTCCACACACACACACACACATTTTGCTTTTATGTGCAGCCCCTGCAGACTCTCAGGCACCTGCCACGATCTCTTCCTCATCCTCGTTTCTGCTGCCACCATCAGATAAGATTTTCTCCCAGATCATCTTTATTCTTGCTGTAAATAAACCAAGTTGAAAGCCTAATTCTTACGATGCAACATGTGTTTCCACGCATTAAAAGCAGCAAAGCAGAACCTGATTCTGCAGGACCGCTGCAGGAAACATGAAGAAAAGTTCCCACATTGGTGAAATTACCTCTGCAGCAGCTGCTTTGATGAAAACCAGGTTTGACAGGCTTAATCAATAATGGATAAACCTGTGGCTGCTGGGATGCGTTACCTCATTTCATATAAATCTTTCAGGTGAGACTTTGGTATTTTGTGTTGAATCTATAAAAAACCCTCAACTTTTAGATCTTTTAAAAGGTATATTCTTAGATATTCAGGATGTCTTAGAGTCTGAGTTTGTGTGGGCTTTAGTAGATAATTTCCATCATTATGATTAAATATATCCAGTATATTTGTGTCCGCACCTCGAAACTTCAACTACCAAATTCCCATTAATTTATTTCTCTGTTTTCAGTAGTTTATAGTATTGATTATTTTTCTGGACATATTTGTGTTTTTAGGTGCAATAAAACATGCAACTGACAGATCAGTGGTTCCCAGACTTTTTTCAATATCGTATCACCGTAGAATTATTTTCCAGCCCAGTACCCCCCGAATTTACATTTCAGCGGCCACATTCAGTGCAATCTGAACTCCAGTAAAATTACAGAAATTAACCCATGAATGATTAAAAAAAACTCTTTTTCTCCCTTTGTTTTATAGCAAAAATGTACAAGTATATAATAATAAAGCTGTTGCACGCCTTAAAAAAAAAAAAAAACCTTATGAACATGATATTTTGATAATTAAATTAATTAAATCATTATTTTATCATTAAATTATCATCATTAATTAAATAAATTATTTTTGATAATTAAAATAAATGAGATTTTTTTAAAAAACTTTTATTATTTTCTGTTTTAAAGGCTGCTCAGTATTTTATTGCTTGTTTTTAAACCGCAGTGTCCTTGTAGCACTTTGAGATTTGATTTCAAATGTCAAGTGCATCACAAATAAAATGTATTATTATTATTATTACTATTATATTTCTGGAGAAAAATTAGTGCAGTTTCAATAATATTTGGACTCAGTCACACATTTACATTTATTTACATATTTTATTTTATTAATTTAATATCTTTATTATGTAGATATTACATAAAAAAGCCCATAAAATGTATTACTTCACAATATATACGTACATAATATACACACACACACACAAAAAACACATATATATATATATATATACACACACACACACACACATATATAAATTAACTTCATATATATTAAACATATTTTTATATCTATTTACCTTTATTATTAAGTTTTATCAATCTGTTTTAATTTTTTATCTGTTTTAATTTTATTTGATCTTTTATTTTATGTACAGTTTTAATTTACGTAACATGCTTACTCATTTATATATGAACTCATTTATACATGCATTAAATTTCCAGATCACAGTGCAGCGACAACTTCACCAAACATTTAACCCCAGGCGTCCGGAACTAAAAGAAAAGTACAACCTTCATCACGGTCTACGAGTTATTAGACTCTTATTGTGTTTTAATGTACATTAATGTTTATTTCCGCACGTGTGTAGTGATCCTTGCTCACCTCATAATACAAACTGAAGTCGGATCTATTTAGTAAGAAACAGAAAGTATAACACGCTATCCCTTGTGTATTTCCTCATGTCCCTGTAGTATCTCTGAGTACTCTGAGGAAACAGAGCTGTAAAGGCAACAGGTGAGTTCCTTATTCACGTGTCTTTTCTGGGATGATGAACATATAATCAGTGTTTTACAAGTGACATAATGAGAACTCAGAGTCCAGTTCCAGGTTCAGGATTGGATTCCTGACTCAGAGAGACAGGAAGAGGCCGGCATGTTCTGCTGGTAATCTGTCTTCTGCCGTCCTCAGACACACCGTCCTGTTTTAGACTTTGAATCCAAGCCTCAGCACTTTGGGATCCTCAAGTCTCTTTGCTGCAGGGCACAGCCAGCCTACATGCTGCAGCTGGTTGCACACTCTTCACATCCATCTTAAAAGTAGACTTCTATCATGTGCAGATTTGCTGTTTTTAGTGAGAAAAACTGTTTCTGCAGCATTTTCCTGAACACAGAAGATTAGAAATGATGTAAACATGACTCCAGAGTGAACTCTGCTAAAAGCCTGGAATTACAGAGACCACTTAGACGGTAAAACGGCATAAACTGGATAAATAAATACGTAATGAGAGTTTATCGGACTACAATGGTTCAGCTTACGTGGGCTTTTCTGACAGCTTCTTCCACATTAGAGCTCATAATGAAGAATGATTGAGCACACAACACTTCAGAATAATCAGCTGCGTGCTACAGGTGAGCGGTGGCGAGAGCTGATTGCTCTTACGCAACAAGATTATTCACAACCAGCTTTGACACGTCTGCAGTCACACAACAACACACTCGTACATGTCCATGAAAAGCCGTTAACACACACATTCACGAGCAGCTGCTGTAGAAAAGTTGGATCACAACAAGTTTGATGAAGTAGTTGATGAAAAAACTTTTCTCAAAAGATGGTTTGTGTGATCAGGGATGTATCCGGGGAATTTTGAAAAAGATACGACAGACGCTTGAAGTGAATTAACCGGAATGTCAGCAGGATCAGTGTTAACTTTGGTTTAATCAGTGTGTGAAAAACGAGGATTAAAACAGCTTTAATCTCTTCTTCATGAGGCCTATTTTTTTCTGACTCTGATCCAAAATGACATACCTAAAATAAAAGATGTGTATCTCCACAACTAGAAGGGCTGTATGTATGTATGTATAATCCTGGTCTCTGCGGACAGCTGCGACGTGTAAGATTACTACAGAAATGTCAAAACCAAGATGTGCGTAAATTCACCTAATGCAGGAGAAAATGGACATTTCTATCTTTGCTGAAGATGAAAAACAGTATATTTAGATTAAAAAGACCCTTGAATCATAAGACAGAATGCAAATTTATCAGGGAATTTGTCAAATAATATCTGAGTAAATATGCAAAATTAGAACCTAAAAAAGTTTTACTTTCAAACTTTTTTTTTAAAGGAATTTAGTTTTGTCTCCATGAGGATGCAGCTGAATTACTTTATTCATGTAGAATTAATTCACAACAAAACTCATCTCAATGCTCATTTTTTAAAGATATAGCGTAAAAACCGGCTTTTGTGGTCTGAGTTAAAGAAGGGCTGGATGAGAGAGAAGATCTGATTGGCTGTTCAGAACAGACTACATCAGGTTCCAACCTTAAAACTCTCATTTTGATGGGACACGAGTATTGATGATGAACATTTAAATGTTTTTATCTTTCTAAATATTCTGTTTTATCACTGGGATTCATTTTATTTCTTGGAATTTTATTTTTGTGCTGCAGACATTCTGTTGTTTAAATGTGGTGTATAAATTAAGAGATTAAATTGGAACACGTTACAAATCAGCAACCGGTTATCAACGCAATGACTGTCGTTTAAAACACACTATCAGAAAAACCACTGTCAGAAGAGGAGGAAAAGAAAGAGAGAAAGGGACAGAGCAAGAGAGAAGACAAGAGTCAACATACGGACTTTTACTGGGTGGAAAGATTTCAGAGAAGAGACGGGATGCAAGACAGAAACCGAGTCAGCTTTCATCAGGCGCGCTAAAGTGCAGAAAGCGACCATAAGGCTTTAAAATCTACTCTCATTTCTCATCTTTACTCTGGAGTGAAGTAACACTTCACACCTGATTTCAGAGAGCCGCCTCCGTTTGAGTTTAACTACAAAACTACACAAATACTTTCTACTTTTTGTTAAATTTAAAACTCTCTTTTATAGCATTACTGCCCCCTTCTGCACTGGTGATCTATGTCCTCTGGTGCAAGTAGATGAGACGTCCTGACCACCAGATGGTAGAGGTGGGAAAAATATTGATCCACTGAAATATTGTGATATTTTCATATGCCGATATCATATCTATATTAAAAAACATAGTATTGTTCCATTTTAATCACAAAATCTTGCGAGATTTCATCGTTACGTTACAAAATCTCTCTGGATTTTTGTAACAAATATGAAATCTCACGAGATTTTGCTAGTAAAATAGATCAATATCATGTTTTTTTAAATATAGTTGTGATATTGGCATATGAAACTGTTGATATATTTCATAGGGATGCATGATATTGGAATTTTGGCCGACATCTGACATGCTGATATCTTAAAACTCATGTGGCAGATAACCGATACCAATATAAGAGCTTAAAAAAATAAGCAGTCATTGCAAATAGCAGTTTTGTTATCAATCTATTTCACTTAAAAAAATCTTGCCAGATTTCATCTCACAATATTTTGTGAATTCTCGCAAAAATTTCGTAACAGAACAACGAAATATCGCATTTCGTTAGTAAAACAGATAGATACCGTGTTTTTAAATGTCAATATGATATATGAAAATATCGCGATATTTCAGTGTATTGATATTTTCTTCCACCCCTTATCTTAAGAAGTTTTAAAGTCTGTAAAAAAGGGTTTAGGGTTATTTAGACTTTAGAAACTGTGGGCTGATCAGTTAAGTATTGGTAAAATTTCAGTTAAATATCTGTGGAGAGGCTGATACTCAGTTTTAAGGTCGATATAGGCCGATACCGATAGGGGGCCAATTATATCGTGCATTACTAATATTTCAGGAACCGAAAATGTGGTTCTAGATGAGTTTGTCTGCACCCACATCTTTAATTCTGGGACCACTTTGGAGTCAGTCTGGTGGATACTGCGGTTGTGCAACTGTGCACAACCTTAATAAGCTCCATGGACCACCAAGCTGAGGAGCCACCATCTCCAAGACCTACTGTAGGCATGGGTTTCATGGGTTAATCTCCAGCTACTGGAACCTCCTCCCAGAGATGAATGGTTGGATAAAACTGAGTAAATATTGGATGTTTAATGTTTCCTTTTAAGTGTGTGACAGGATGTCATTTATCATTTATCAGCTAAGAAAACAATGTGGTCACATGGATTTATTTGGGAAAGCCAACACCCTAAATTTGTGGAGGAAGATCATGTGATATGATCTAAAGCTCCCGCTGGAGGAAGCCTGTTCTCACAGTCTCGACACAGAAAACACAAACAGCCCCAAATTAAACAGGATGGAGCATCAAAACAGCAGCAATGCTTAAGAAAGTTCATACGTTACGAAAGGAAAGAGTTTCCTGCCACTTTTTTCTTTTTCTCTTGCTGCTGATGAGTTCTCCGAGGTCTCAGTCTTCATAATGAAAGCTGAGTGCGGTCAGTGGAAGTTGGCTCTGTTCATATCTTATCTTGGAGCAGAAATGTTTCTCTTCAGTCTATTTCTGACGATCCTAAAGCCGTCTTTCCAAAGAACTTCGCTGGTGTTCATTTCCTCTCCGATTCCTTTGAAAACTGGCCTGTTCACACTCTTAACTCTGCTTTTCTCCTCTGTGAGCCTCAGCTGGAGCTGAATATCAGTTTGTAGGGATGCACGATAACCTTTTTAAAAACATACTGATAACCGATAAATTTCAGCTCCCAAAGGCCGATACCGATAGCTGATATCATGCATACTAAATCAAGACTATTAACAAAACCAAAAAAGTTTTTACTCTTTAAATGAAGAAATATAATTTTTTTTTACAGTGAAAAACTATCAGAAAGCCTCTCAAACATTTTCTAAAAGATATCAAACAAAACTATTCGATATCTCAAATGCAAATCAACTTAAATAAGATGCATTGTTAAAATTCAGTTTAACGATGCACTAAGCTAGATTCAAACTGTTATTGTATGTTTACAGAATCTGAAAACTAGGGATGCACCGATTGTGAAAGTCTGGGCCGATACCGATACCGATGTTTAACATGACAACTTGGCCGATGGCCGATGTTTTCTATTTTTATTTATTACTTCCTTTGTGCCACAGAAATTACAAGTCTTTCAGCTCTTCATCAGTCTGTCCTTAAATGAGCACAAATTCAATCAGACCAATTTATGAAACAGAAACAACCTTTGATGTCACTTTGTGGTTGACATTAGTTATAACAAGCTCTTTTCTGAAAACTTTTCAAAAACCTGGGACTGATAATCACTAAAAAGAATGCTTCAGTATATTGCCCAACAAAATTGAGTGGTTATAGCCTAATAAACAAAAACATACTCGGTGAGAAGATTATTTTTATGGCCCAATAAAAAATATTTGTGGAGCATGAACTGCAAACTGCGTAACGCTGATCTTTTTCTGAAACGGTAAAATATTGCCACACGACCGCCGCCATCTTTGTTTCTCTACTGAGGAAAGTGCGTGGATGCCTTCTACCAGTATCTCCCCCCACCCGCCCAAAAAAGAAGGGGAAAAAGAGTTTTTCTTAAGAACAGTGTTGATGACACATGTAAATCATTACATATATATATATATATATAGGCTATATAATAATCGGCCACTGCCATCGGCGAATGTCATTTTTATTGGCCGATGGCCGATGGCAGTTAACAAGGCAAACATCGGCCGATACCGATGTCCAGCCGATGCATCGGTGCATCCCTACTGAAAACGTTCATTTTTGAACAATAATTCAATGACAGATATTGTCTATGTAAATAGGGTGCATTTTTAAACAACTGAAATAATATATATGTTATCAGGATATCAGACTTATTGGGATGACGTAATAATTTCCTGTTATCGGTCTGATAATTATCGCGCCAGCGGCCGAAAGGTTTCTACATGCTGCACATTACTCGTCTGCAGTTTTTCAAACATTTTTTTAAGACTTTGCCAGGAAAACATTAAATGACAAAAGAAATAAGAATATAAAAATATATCATGTAAATATGCCAGACTGGAGCTTGCACTATACACGGCAAAAACTCAAATCTATAGCAAGTATATATTTTAAATTTCTAGTCAAAATATCTCATCACACTCGAAATAAGACAAAATTACTGAAAGACAGATATAAGATCTTGTTTTAAGGAAATGCATCTTATTTCAAGAAATCTTATCAAGAACATTTTGCTTATTACAAACAAAAGGCTTTTTTTTTTTTTACTTATTTTAAGAGTGGCCAAGATCTTTTTTTTTTTTTTTTTGCTTGTAATAAGCAAAAAAAATCTGCCAATAGCAGAAGCAAAATGCTCTTATTTTGACTGTGATGAGATATTTTGACTAAACTAGAAAAATATACTTGCTAAGATTTGAGTTTTTGCAGAGTAAAAATACATTAATGATTCAAGAACAGATGAAACAAGCTGACCTGCTCGTATTTTTCTGCTTTTCAAGCTTTTCACTGAACAAACCAGATCAGATTAACCGGCTGCTGCTCAGCATTAGAGAGCATCTTATCGCTCGGGCTGAGAGCGTCAGCTAAAAGCCTGCCATCCACACTGACTGATGACATCGTTTCCACAGGCGGCTTCGGCTCAGACTTTCATCCTGTTTGCAGAGATACGACAGAAAACCCTGCTAATCTGAGGGCCGGGGCCGGCGCTGGGGGCCAACTGTCGCTGGACAGAACAGGTGGTCCGCTACTCAACAAGCTGCTAATATGCATTATGGAGACGTGAGTGTGTGTGTGTGTTTGGGAAGGAGAGCTAATTAGAGCCAATTAGCTAACAGCCCTGCTGACCTTGTTGGAAAGAAACCTCCCTGCAGAACAAATTAAGCAAAATGCTGCTGAATACACAAATTAAAAGAATACACTTCATAATTTGCAATGTTATATGATGACTTTCTTTCAGTGAAAGAATTGTTTTTGGCTTAAAAGCAAAAAGTTTTCAAATTTACCTTAGAAAATGTAGAAATGCATTTTGTAAAAATGCCTAAACATTATATCTGGTTCAGTTGAGGCCATTTTTATCACACTGCCTGCAAGCATTTCATGCATTCATGCTTTTGCAAGCTCAATCTTTAAGTTTAAAAGAGTAAAATGAGATGAATAAACAGTCTAAACCAGAGAGCCGATCTTTAACCCGAACCCTCCATCAGACAAATATGTGGAGGTTGGTTTAAATCCAGCAGTTAAACATCCAAAGGTTCGATCACCGACTGCAGTAATACTTTGCACATGTTTCTAAGAGACAGAGAAATCTTTCTGTTTTGGTCAGCTCAGGCTCAGATTGCAATCTGACAAACACCAGATGGTTCGGCTGAACGTGGCCAGAAATGTGGGGGAAAGATGAGGGGTCACGCGCGGGTCCGTGGTGGAGCGGACCACCTGACCTGGTGGGGACACCACCATATATACAGGACCAATCATGTAGCAGGCATTCAGCTGTGATGTCAAAGGTCAACAGAAAAAAAACACAAAAGCTGTTACAAAATGGCCTAAAAATAGAGAAAACTAGAGAAAAGACTCAGCAAATGGAGGAAAAAAAAGGTTGAAGTGTCACTAACTACTATCATTTATTTGCTTTTATGTTTTAAATCTTATTTTATTGTTTCATTATCTTTACATTATCCGTTTATTGTTTTAATCATACAGTAATAATATTTTTACAGCGTAATTATCTTGCAACTATTTTATCTGCCTCTGATAGTCATCGTTTCGCCCTCTCTCTCTCTCTCTCTCTCTCTCTCTCTCTAAGTGAAAGTATTTTCTCAGCTTTAACTCTTAAAACCTTTATGACATAAACATTACAAACAACCTGAAGTTTCTGGAGAAAATAAGTGCAGTTTCAACAATATTTTACTTCAGTTTACCATTTAAATATTGGGGTTGTGTGACAACATCTGTTTCTGTTTTCAAAAAGAAAGTTGAAGAAAATGGAGCCAGTCCAAAACAAACAAAAAGAAAAAAAGAAATCTTTATCTGATGTAACGATTTCTTAACAGTTCGCTTAGTGAATTCTAATGTCAAAATGATTCATACCCTCCAATTAAAGAAAAGGCTAAATTCACAATAGTAATTAAAATAACAAGAAACTAAAGAAACTAACAATAAATAAAAATTTACAAAAATATAATTTAGTGAAATAAATATCGCTTTTAAATTGTGGTCGGACATAATAAGAAAAAATAAATAAACATAACTGTCTGAGACACATTAGAGCACCTTTCCCATGAACTAAAATACCTGCAAACAGGTGTAGAAGTCTTTTTGAACATTAGAGAAAACACCTGATTGCAGTGATTGTCTCATTTCAGCTTCAGAGCCCCATCATGCTTGTTTTCTTGTTTTATTTTTTGTGTGCTTGCTTTTATTATTTCTTCTGAACCACAATTCAAAACCAATGTCATTTTGATCAATTTCATCTTATTTCACTGACAGCTGATTTTTTTTCCTTCTTTAATTTGAGGGTATGAATTATTTTGAGGACGACTGTAACTCCAAACAGAGTTAAATGTATGAATAAAATTGCTGCTGTAAATAAATAGTGTAGCTAAAAGAATCAATAGACTGTAGTTTTTGTTGCTTCAGCTCAGTCCCCATCCAGAGCAGAGGGGTGACGATGATGAAGACGATGATCATTGAAGCAGAATCTGAACAGAATGTGGAGACTGGAATAAAAAAACTTGCACGTCCCTCTCTGCTGTGCTTCAGCTCTGCCTCCAGAGTCCCCCCCTGCAGGGGAAGCTGCATGAACCAAAGCATGCGGACGTTTTTCATTAAGTTAACAAAAACTGTTGCATGTTAACATGACATGCAACGACAATGCGGGTTTGAAAGGCGCCTAAAAGTCACGTAGTTGCTTCATTCTCTCACAAACATGCAGCCGTCATCTGCAGCAACTTGCAAAATGCCTCCTGCAGCATCATTTTAATTACAGCCACCGGTTTTACGCAGATGGGTCTGAACATGCCATTTTTCCTGGAAACCGCTGAGAGAAGGAAAGAAGAACAGAAGAGATGGATTAACGGTGTTCAGCACATGCAAGTCTGACTTCACCCATATCTGCACGGCTGATGCAGCGAATCACTAGTGACCCGTTATCAGAGAGTTTATTGGTTAGGATGCACTTTCCGGACGGCTCTAAAACAGACGGTGTTCTGTCATCAGGCACCGTCCAGCTCTGAGGGAGATATTGATCTTAAATGGACAAAAACAATCTGCAGCAGAGGCAGCACATCTTTATCATTACAAGTCAAGTGGAGGATTTCTGCAGCTTCATGAGGACATTTGGTTCCCACAGAAGAAACTGCAGGATTATAAAAGTCAAGGCTTCTTCCGGGGAACAGAAGCAGCAGCTGAGTTACGCATATCATAGCTGATTAACTGGTTACGACGACACGCGAGTGTCGATTCAGTGTTCTGCAGCGCAGCTTCCTCCCACTCACCTTCTTTCAACACACTGTCACACAAATGATTTTTTCATTAATAACTCAGAAAGGCCGAGCCCCGTTTCAGCATCCCACGGACGAGCGCTGATTCAGACACCGACACCTCAGACCTGCAGCACAACAACACTTCTCCTCAGATTTCAACTCAAGGCCAACCTCCGGGCTTCGTTCAACAACATCTAGCAGCAAACTGAAGTTAGACCCAACAACCTTTAAACCCCCTCCCTCTGAAACCAGCTGATTAAATCCTTCCCAGTCCAGGAAAACTCCTCCCAGAGGACACGAGTGTCACTATGACGATGCAACATTATAATTTAATAGCAGTAACATTTCTAATCATCACAACTCTTTTATCTTATTTATTTTTTTGATGGACGTGTGGATGCCAGATCCTCACAGCAGCTAAGAATCAGCGGCCAGCTTTGTTTGCATAAAAATGGCTCAGTTTTGTCACTTTTTGTCTGCACGTTGTTGCTGCTGTTTCAGAGCCTTCGAGTGAGGAATGATTGACAATAAATGCAAGTTTCTGTAAAGAAAAAGTGAGTTTTGTACGAGGGGAGTAAACCACTGGTTTGATCATGATGCGATATATTGATACAGTGGATAGACGATTCAATGTCTGCTGATATTTTAAATTCAGTCACGATACAGTTTCAATTCAATTTGTTTTAGGATCCACCGATCGATATAAAACAATAAGTACAGTAATAAACAAGGTTATTGTTTCTTAACATAACGAAGTTTTGCAGTACAATCTGGCTGTGTCACATCTATTCACTGCACAACTATAAACATGTATTTTATTGTGAAAATGTGTCAGAGGACCTTCAAAATAAGGCCACTTTCACAATAAAAGTAGGTTTGACATAGATTTTTGGTCAATATTAGGTTTTTTGGATCGATTTACGATGGATACATCGATCTATATTGATGTATCGATATAGATTGATGTATTGTTACACCCCTATTTTGCACATACTTGTAGTTAAATTTCAGGATTCTCAGTAGAAACAAAAAGTACAACAAACCTTTGTTTTTTTAATCTCTGAAAAACGGTTCAATATTATTTTCATGTAATTTCAACCTGACATCCAATGCGCACCTTGATCTGGATCAAAGCTGGTCCTCGAGGGCCACTGTCCTGCAGGTTTTCTTTGCCTCCTTGCTCCAACACATCTGACTCAAATTAAATGAATCCAACAGGCTTTGAAGTTTTGCACAATGACTCATTAATTTGAGTTAGGTGTGTTGGAGCAGGGAGGCATGGAAAAACCTGCAGAATTGTGGCCCTTGAGGACTGAAGCTGGACAGTCCTGATCTGGACGCTTCACTTAACTGTTCTAAAACGCAGTTAGCCCAGAAGTCCTTCCATCAATGAAATGACAAAAACAAAGAAAAAAAGAGACAACTCAGTTAAAAATAGTCCTGAAAAAATGCTACACAGCACCCACTTTATCTGCTCCACATGTTCAACTGCTTGTTAGTCTAATCTGCCAATCACA
Source organism: Atherinomorus stipes (assembly GCA_023101725.1). Taxonomy (NCBI): domain Eukaryota; kingdom Metazoa; phylum Chordata; class Actinopteri; order Atheriniformes; family Atherinidae; genus Atherinomorus; species Atherinomorus stipes. The sequence continues at coordinate 540,548 of JALJCO010008892.1, forward strand.
GGACAGCAACTCAGCACATCTAGTCACGTAAACGTGGTGAAGATGACTTGCTGAAGTTCAAACTGAGCATCAGAATGAGGAAGAAAGGAGATCTAATGGTTGCTGGTCTGAGTATTGACTGGGATTTCCACCACAACCATCTCTAGGGTTTCCAGGTCTGAAGAAGAGAAAATCTCCAGTGAGCAGCAGTTTGTCTGGACCAGAACGCAGCAGAAGACCAGACCTGGTGCCACTCCTGTCAGCTAAGAACAAGAAACTGAGGCTACAATTCACACAGACTCCCCAGAACTGGACAGCAGAAGATGGAGGAACGTTGCTGGTCTGATGAGTCTCCATTTCAGCTCCACATTCAGATACTAGGATCAGAATCTGCTGGAAACATCATGAAAGCGTGGATCCATCCTGCCTTGGATCAAGGCTTCAAGCTGCTGCTGGTTTAATGGTGTGAGGAGGATTTTCTTGGCCCACTTTGGGCCCCTTAATACCAACGTGGCAGTTTAACCACCACAGCTCACCTGAGTATTGCTGCTGATCATGTTCATCCCTTTATGACCACAGTGGAGCATCTTCTGATGCTGCTTCCAGCATGTCACAAAGCTCACATCATTTCCAACACTGGACTCCGATGACCTCCACAGTCACCAGATCAGTGTGATGCCATCATGTCAACATGGAGCAAAACCTCTGAAAGTTTATTTTTCCCACCAAGAATGAGGCGGTTCTGAAGAAGTGTAGCTAATAAAGTAGCCGGTGAGTGTACGCTTTATTCTGTTGCATCAACTGGTAGTTACCACGGTTACAAAGCCAAACAAAGACTGATTTAAAATGTCAGAACTAATCATCCATTACAAAAAGCAAGAGTATGTGAGAGCAAATATAAAATAGCCACGGTAGCCTTGAGGAAAAAGGGACTGGTTTCATTTTTGTTTTTGTTCATGAGAAAATAAACTAAATGGAAAACATCTGAAAAATGTTTGAGGGAGCAGCCTCATCGAGGTAAAGTAACACACACCGTACACTGTGCTGCTCTGTCCACGGTTCTGGTTCAGCTGAGCTGAAAGTGATATCAGCGATAATGAAAGGAAAGTTCTGTGGAAAAGCCGCCCTCATAACCAGACACGCTGTCGGCTTTTCCCTGGAAGCCGTGAGATCTGCGTGCAAGCACTGAGTGCATGTGTGTGTGCACGATCCTGCCATAAAACATTCAGGGAAATTTTTCTGCTTATTTAACACCCAGAAAAAAAGCTGCAGCTAAGCTCAACATGTTTACACGTACAAACACTGTCGGTCATCATCAGCAACGTCCTCCATTAATCCCTCCGTTAATCATTAAACATGATCAGCTTGTTTGGGGAACTCACCTGAGAGGAATTCAGTCATATTCAGAATTAAAAGTTGAGTCAAAGTCACCCCACAGCTCCACGAGCATGATCCCACATGCTACAAGATTTAGTCTGATAAATCATCTCACATTATTTTCCCTTAATGCAAACACAGAAGTGGTTATCAATCTTAACTAAAAGTACTATTTCCACCAGAGGCCGTTTCCAAAAACTCCTCCAACATACTGCAGTACATACTACTACGTTCAGAGCTGTGCAGACTGCGAGCTTAGAAATGGTTCATTTTCCAGTTGAGGAGAGCAGAAGTGGACGCTAGCAAAGCTGCATCCAGCTTGTTTAATGCTTCTGGAAGAAATATTAAAAATGTGCATCTGCATGGCACAAAAAGTGACGTGCAGATACCGTCAGAGAGGCGACGCCTGCCTGAACGTGCAGAAAAGTGACAGCCAAGTTTTAAAAAACCAAAAGCGCTGATAGACGACATTTAGCTGTAATATAATAAAAGATGAGATAAAATGAAATAGATGTAGCTGTTTAACTGCAGCTCAATACATGATGTGAAGCAGTAAACTGGTTGGAAACCAACTAGAGAAATGTTCCAGGTCAGGACACATATGGGTACTTTTTCATCCTCCATATATGATCTGAAAAAACACATACAGTCATCAAAATTATTCATCCCCTCCCATTATATAAGGAAAGAAGAGCTGTCAGTGAAATAAGTTGAATTTGAAAAAAGATACATAAAAGATTTTATGGAAATTATGACATGAAAATTTAATGGGTTCGTCTTCGAGGCACACAGCTGGTGAAAATTTCAGGTCAATCCGTCCAGAAATTTTTCCGTAAAGTTGCTGACAGACATACGGACGGACAAACCAACGCTACCGAAAACATAACCTCCTTGGTGGAGGTAATAAAAGACAAAAAAAAAAAAAAAAAAAAAAACACTTGAAAAATCAAACCGAACTATTCCAAGGATGATGCAAATACCAAATAAAAACCCATACTTTAAAAAAAAAAAAGATAAATCCTTTAGTCACGTTTAAATATTGTCATACGATAAATTGTCAATAAAATCTGTGAGAATACACTAAGTAAACAAGCCAAATCAGGAGATATTTAATCAAAATCATGTTTTCTGATCAGCTGGTCAAACAAAAATTAAGCGACAGCTACAAGTTTAATTCCTCGCTGCCAGTAGGTGGCGCACTAACACTTGCCTTGTCAATTATTAAATAGAATTTGAGAAACATAAGGCAAGGAAGATGCTATTTCTACACAGAGTAATCGAACTAGCAACTCCCGAGCTAATGTTAGTGTTGCAGACTCCTTCAGTATAGATGTTTGCATGGTAATTAGATGTAAATATTTATATACTTTGAACCTGTCAAAATGAATAAAAACAATTATTTATATGCTATAGGATTTTTTTTTTTTATGAAAAAGTTGTAACTATCACCTTTAACATAATCTACCTGGGAAAAACTCAGTGTATTATTATCTATAAGCTATAATGATTATTATGAGCTGGCTTGAATACAGTTATTATAAACTGGATAAATGTGGATTTGATTTAGTTGGATCACAATAAATTGGCTTGAACTGATCATGTCTTGAGATGCTTTGCTGTGAACTCCTCTACTAAAAAGAACTATTCAATTAAACAAGTCCAAAAGAAAAGAAAACATGATATTTTTCTTAAATTAAAACATAAATGTTTATTTTCTACCTGCTTCTTTTGTCCAAATATTAAAACCAAATATCTCAAATTTACTTCCATATGGGGCTAAAACCACATTGTTTTATTTTCCCTTTTATTTACTCCTGTCTAGACAGGTTAAATATGAACAAATCAGCCAATTATGCGACTGATTTCACTTCTAAATGTCAGTCTGCCCTCACTGAAGCTTAATAATCAGCTCTGGTGACGAGTAAAGATTATAATTTATGAGAAATGACTCATGAGTGAGAACTCAGCCTCAATAAAGTCACCACAAACTCACAAACTGCTTCGTAATGACTAACGTATCCGTCCATTTATCTGCATATCTGGATAAAATCTCACATTGCAGGCTTCGGGGTGGCATGCCGTGGGAGGCAGATGGGTACACAAATGGGGAGTTGGAGTTTGCTCTCTCTCCCACTGTTTCTCATTAACACCTCTCTCCCACTCACACAGATGAAGTACGCTGAAAGTCCAGAGCGATGCAGCACAAGGTGGAGGCAGAGCGAACCGGGCTGGCAGCTTCTATAATTAGAGGAGCGTTCGGGAGCCGTACTGCTGAGTTGTTGAATGTTTAATGTCGTGCCTGCGGGTGCAACAGAGGCAGAGAGCAAACCTCCGAGCTCCCTCACGCCTCCTCTTGGCTCCTGAGCCGAGGCCTGCGCAGCGACGACGGTCGCCTGAACGAAGGGATTCAGCTTCCTGAGAGGAAACAGCAGCTCGACGCAGGGACGCGGTGTCGGCGTGTAATTCACGACTGTAACATGAACACACGAGAACAGAAACCTCCCCAGGATGAGGTAATGGTCTCACAAGAAGAAAGACTCAAACACAGGCCGAGAGGGGAAATCAGACTGTTGAATCTGGTCCAGATGCCTTTCAGGCAAATGAGAGACAAATCCGAGAAAATGCTTTCTCACCAAAAGAAAAGGAAATATAATCAGAATTTTGCAGGGATGCACGATATTAGGGCTGGAAAAAATATCGATACACTGAAAAATCGTGATATTTTTATATGCCGATATCATACCGATATTTAAAAACGCGGTATCGATCTATTTCACTAACAAAATCTTGTGAGATTTCGTCATTTTGTTACGAAATCTCACGGGTTTTCACAAAAGAACAATGAAATCTCGCGAGATTTTGTTGGTAAACTTGTTCAGTATTGCGTTTTTGAATATTAATATGAAATCTGCACATGTAAATATCACGGTATTTCAGTGTATCAATATTTTTTCCCAGCCCTACACGATATAATTGGCCCCCTATCAGTATCTGCCTATATCTGCCTTAAAACTGAGTATCAGACATCAGCCACCCCACCAATATTTAACTGATATTTAACCAATATTTGACTGATCAGCCTACTGTTTCTAAAGTCTAAAAAAACAAACCAAATACCTGTTCAAAAACTTCTTTTTAAATTTAAAACTAAAGACTAGGAGTGAGAAAATATATTGATACACTGAAATATCACAAAATTTTCATATGCTAATATCATATTGACATTTAAAATGCGGTATCAATCTATTTTACAAACGAAATCTCGCGGTATTTAATTGTTCTGTTATGCGATCTTGTGGAATTCACAAAAATTTCACGATAGTTTCATATGCTGATATCACATTGAAATTTAAAATATTTCATCATTTTGTTATGAAATCTTGTGAGAAGAATTCACAAAATTTTGTGGGATTTTTAACAGAACGATGAAATCATACAAGATTTTGTAAGTAAAATAGATCAATACCACATTTTATAATATCAATTAGATATTAGCGCAAGAAAATATTGCGATATTCCAGTGTTTGATATTTTTTCTATTTTTAAGGGTCGGAAACTAATAACAAAACTGCTATTTGCAATGACTGCTTATTTTTTCAGCTTTAATATCAATATCGATATTGGTTATCAGCCACATGCGTTTTAAAATATTGGCATATCGGATATCAGCCAAAATTCCAATTTCATGCATCCCTAGAATTTTGCATCATAATTATTCTTTTATAACACTTCTGAGATGCAACAACGTCTCAGCTTCTGCTGAGATGCTTTCTGCAAAACTCAATGTGCGTTTTTAATAATTTATCAGATTAAACTTTACAGCATAAAGATAAAAACTCAGTAAACAGCAGAGAAAATACTGCAATACTGAACTAGCCTGGAAACCAAGCTGATGTTTCACGGTACAATTAGAAATATAAATCTAATGTTAATTTGATAATGTCGTAATCTTGAAATACTGAATGAAAAAAGCTTAATTAATCCTGAAAAGGTTGTTAAATCAAATTATAAATCATAGTCAACGAACATCAGCTTCCTGATAAAAGAAAATGAGGCAAAATAAGAAATCTGACAGAAATAATCACATTGCTAAGATGTGAAAGTCCGATTGTGCTGGAAGTGATGAAGATCTCTTTACAACAGATCCAGTATCAGTCAGTCCCAATCCAGCTGAACATGTTATAAATCTAAAATAACAAAAAGAATAAATTTTCTGACACAAATATTCTCCAGCATTTCTACTCAGATTGGGACAAACAGTTCATACAGTCATCCGCAAAATTATTCATACCCTCCAATTAGAGAAGGAAATAGGAAAAGCTGCCAGTGAAATAAGTTGAAACTGACAAAAGTAATAATAAATAAAAATTCTATAAAAATCATGACATTGATTTTAAATTGTGGTTCAACAAAAATATTAAAAACGAACAAAAAATAAAAGTAGTAAACAATTAGGACTGGGGAAAAAATCGATACACTCATATATATCGCAATATTTTCATATTCAGATTTCATATTGATATTTAAAAACGCGATATTAATCTATTTTATCATTTAAATCTTGCTGGATTTCATCTTTTACAAAATCTCACGAGATTTAGCGAAAACACACGGAATTTCGTAACAGAACGACAAAATCTCGTGAGATTAATGGATTTTGTGAGTAAAATAGATAAATACTGCATTTTTAAATACCGATATGATATCAGTAGGGCTGGATATCGATTCAGTTTCAAGAATCGATTAGATTCCGGTTCTTATGGTTTTGAATCGATTATTTTTGATCTGTCCGATCCAATCCGATTTCAATTCGATCTCGATTCGATCTCAATTTGGTTTGCTGGTATTGAAAATATTTTTTGCCTTTACCCGAATTCCATAACTCTGTCGTTATGCAACATATTAATGCTAGTATTATATTAATATTCTATAACAAATGAATGAAGTAATGTAGTTAATGGTGGCTGTAAGGACCAAACCCTCTCCCCAGATACAGTCATTCACAAAATTATTCACACCCTCCAATTTAAAAAACGACTACATTCACAACAGTAATTCAAATAACAGGAAACAAATAATAAAAATTCACAAAATTATGATTCAGTGAGGCAAAATACACAGTAAGTCAGCATTTTAAATTTAAAACGACTAGCGACTAACCCGCTAGCTCGATGCTAACTATTAATGGAAAATGCCATTGACGCGCTAACGGAATTAGCATCTACGTCGTAACTTCAAAGATAACATACAAAATAGAAAGTATCAATTTCACCTCGATCATGAACATTAACTGTCTTTATCAAAGTACTTACAGGCAGATGTTTCCTCTGCTCTGTTTAAACTGAATTTTTAGAAACTACTTTTACTAGCTCCACTTCGTCTTCTTCTGGTACTGCACTAGCTTCAGTAGTCCTACACTCTGCCCGGTTCACTATCTCCCCCTAGCGGAGCGGCTGAGCCACTGCACTTAACCGGGGGCAGTACATTAAATGGTCATTTAAAAAGAAGATAAGAAAAATCGATCTTTGAACATATGAATCGATCTTTGGAAATAAATATGAGAATCGATTCAGAATCGGAAAATCGATTTTTTTTAACACAGCCCTAGATATCAGGCTATAAAAATCTACTAAATGATGTTGTTTCCAGTAAATTATGGACGCTACCCACTCAGGACACTTGGATTACATTGGACGAGCAGTATGGAGGAATATTGACACGTTTTTGTGGACTTTTATGGACCTTTTTGTTTCAGTCGACGGTGAACTTATATTAAAGTTGGGGGAAAACGAAAACCTGTCCGAATGCCGGCTGCATTTGAGAAATTTAAGAAGTGCTTCAGAGTCTTACTCAGCATGAGGATGAGGAGAAAATGAAGTTACATCATTCTGTGGGTGTACCATTCCTTTAATTTCTAAACCTAACCAAAATAGTCATGCGCCTAAACTTAACCAAGTAATGAAAGTTAAAAGAAAGATAAATAACAGAGGACCTACACAGCTTTTTATATTTAAGGACATTTTACTATAAGTCCTGAAAAATATCACCTCAAACATTTTTTTGCACCTTTGTTTGGTTCATTTTTTCAAATCTGACATGAAACTTAAAAGAGATAAAACGCCTAAGTTCTGGAATTGATAAAAGCTTTTCTTCTGTTTTAATAACAGCTCCCAAATCGCGATAAAAAGAATCATCCTCACCCCAACAAAGTCATTCCAGCTGTGTTTACGGTATCGGTAAACTTCAGACTGCGTCATCAGGCTGTTTGTGTGGCAGCTCATCATTTCCACTGCTCTCTAATCACGTTAGCCCCTTATCACCTGACTTATGTTTGTTTTTACCTTTCAAGCCTGATATGACCCAGACAACACTTTCAAAACACAAAAACTATCTTTGTTTAACAAAATACTGATAATCATGAGGGCAACGTTAATTATCTACACAAAAGCAGGAAGTTAAACCTCTTAAATAGTTATTAATCCATGTGTTTGTGTTCTTATATGAAGTCTCAGGACTAGTTAACCGCTCCCGTCTGTCACTGACTGCATGTGGTGATTAAAGAGCTTCTGCCCTAAAATATTATTTACAGATTCATCTTGGCCTCAGCTCAACTATCTGATGACAGCGCCTCGTTTCACCACCAGAACCAAACAGCACATTTAGGAACCTTGATGCGATGATGACAGACACACCCGCTCCTGTTCCAGCTGTTTCTGATTTCACACTTTTATAATTCAACCTGCAGTTTCAGTGTTTTTACAGCAGAAACATTCACGTTCACGTTCTCTATGCTGACTTTTCTCCCAGCGATGATGGAAAATGTCACCACACCCCATGTGATGATCACATCAGGCCTAAAACTGGAGATTATCATTTCTAATCCTGCCAGGAGACTGGAAAGAGTTTTAAAGGGAAAGCGGGCTGGGTTTTAACTCTCACACATCCTGGATGGAGCTTGGGGGGGGCACTCTCCTCCCTGGATGTAACTGATTCCTCCTCTCTGTAATCATGTTTGGGGGGTTTAATTCTGCTTGACTTGTGACTGTCATGCTTCTAATTACCCCCCCCCCCCCCTTCAACTGTCTTCCGCGCGGCCTTGCCTGGTTCATCCAGGTAATTCCGACATGAAGAAGAGCGTTTAAATCCGTGCAGCTCGCGCGGACACCTACCCGACCAGGAGCGGCTTTCTTCCTCCGCAGAGGCTCCTCGCGTGACGCCCTCCCCCCCCCCCCCGGGCAAGCCTCGGTGGCCGTGTGTCTGGTGTCCGGCTCCGGGGTTTCCTGCCAGGTGACGGCGGCCTCTCGTGCTCCTGCGCTCCGCGAGCGCAGCGATAAAACTCTCAGATAATCTCCGCAGCTCGCTCCGCGTCTCCTCGCGCTCACTTTGGCTGCCGCCCTCAACACGTCAAGAAGGAAAGCCCTGGTCGGTGACGTAACGCCGTCAGCCAGACGGAAACCCCACCCCGTGACGTCACCCCCCCGCAGGACCAAGTTTACTGTAAATATGTAATTATAGTAAACAGGAGATTAAACCAGGACAGGTGGACTCAGCTTCTAATTTCACGCGAGACTGGGAAGATAACTGATGTTAAAAAGTAGTTATTTAGCTGCTTGATATCAAAACATTCCGAATTTGTAAATTGTATTTAAGAATTTAGATAAAACTGTTATAATAAATCAGACAATACAGCGTAGAAATCTATGCTTTCTTTGTTTTTAGCCTCTTTGTCGTTGGTTTTTTTGTGTATTTTATCTCATTGTAAGATGACCTTGGGTGCTTTGAAAGGCGCTATCAAATAAAATGTATTATAATTGTTATTCTTATTATTCTTATTCTTATTATTATGAAATTACATGTAAAACACTCATTAATCAAATCTTCATTGAACAAAAACTCCAAAAGAATCATTAGCAGATGTGCATCCATTGTTCGTGATTTTTTGGGGGTTTTGAAACTAATGTAAAAAGCTCATAGAAAGTGTTTACAATATGTATCAAAATAAATAAATAAATAAATATTCAGTCGTCCTCAAAATTATTCATACCCTCAAATTAAATAAAAGGCTAAATTTACAATAATATTTCAAATAACAGAAAACTAAATAAATTAATAATAAATAAAAATTCACAAAATTATGTTTTAGGAAAAGAAAATATTGCTGTTGAATTGTGGTTGAAAATAATAAAAATAATTATTGCTGCTATGACAAGAAAATATACAGAAAGAAGTTTCATTTTGCTCTTTGGTGATGTGAATATTGTAAATGAAGTAATATGTTGGAAACTGGCTGCACGACGCCTGCAGCTGTTTAATTGTAGAGTTTATTTATTCTTGGTTTAATTATTTGTGGCAGAAAGCTTTTTTCTGCTCCTTTTTATTCAAATATTGATTTATTAATGTATTGATTGTTTGAAAGAATTTAATACTTATTTTAATATCTTGAAGACAAGGTTTAAATTGAACAGATTGCAGAGGGGCAGGACTGTAAAAGTAGCTCATCCTGCTCCTTTCTGAGCTGATTAAACAGTAAATTTTTCTTTTTATTCACTTTTTTTCTTCCTTTTATTATCTTTTATAAAAGTAAGATGCATGTCTACTCGGATAAAACGTATTTTATTTTGTCTGCTCAAAATAAATCAATAAACCAATGAATGAAGTCCTTCTTGTCAAGATTCAAGAAGTCATCAAATGTCTCTGGAAACCAGTGAAAGCTTCATTTTGAGGTTTATTTCAGCATCCCAGAAGCTGCATGATGCAACACCAGCTCATCTCCAAATCAGACGCTTTCAACTGAACCATCAGGCTGCAAAACAGGAAGTGTTTGTCAGGACGAGTTTCCAGAGAAGCTGTTAACAATAACAGCTGATGGAACGAGTGGCTGTCAATGTGAGGGCAAACTGCCAAAAAAATCTTTCCCATCACAACAAAATAAACAAACTTATGTAATAACTGAAGAAAAAAAAAAGAATTTCAGCTTCAGTTTCACTTTTAAACTTTAAACTCAGTGTATGAAGGTAAAAAAGCAGCAGATTTTTACATCTAAACTTCAGAAACAGCTGATTCTTTCAGAAGGAGGGGTGTCAGAGATCATGTGACCTTAACGCTGACCTCTAACTGGACAGTAACAGGAACAGAGCCCGTTTTTAATCACCCATAAACTTATCAGCCAGTTTGTTTATCAAAGTAGCTTCAGAGAGGAGGAACCACCGAGATGCCTGATATCACCATCCAGCCATCTGCAGCGTGAGCGGAGTCCGGGAAAATAGAAGAGGTTCAAGTTTGTTCTGAGTTAAAACAGTTTTCAACCTTCATGAAACATCGAACACACCTGCATCTGCTGCTGAAAATCTACGCGCATGTCAAGAAAAATATGTTTTTGTAGGGGTGCACGATAATTATCGGGCCGATAACAGGAAATTATTATGTCATTCTGATAAGTCCGATATCATGACAACTTGTCCCCATAAGATATGCAGTTAGGAGAAAACGAAACAAAACGAAAACTAAGCTGAATTCATCTACAGTTCAGTTAAGTTTTAATTAGTTTTGCATTGTTCTTTGTAGTTTCTATTTCGTTTTAGTTTTTACTCAATTTTCATTTTTATTTTTATTATTTCAGTAAACTAAATGATTTTTTCACTGCTAGTTTTAGTTTGTCTTAGTTTTCGTTAACTATAATAACCCTGATTATCAGTCATCAGTTATCGATATCGGTCTTTAGGAGCTGAAATTTATTGGTTATCGTATCAGTTTTTTTAAAAATGGTTATCGTACATCCCTATGTTTTTGTACCTATCTTCTTCATCCTGCTTTTCATTGTTAATATTGAATCTATGAGGTGGAAAAATCCTTAAAATTAAAGCTACAGAGGATGTCCACAAACCAGACACCTTAATACAAATATCCAACCAGCCAACCGCAGGACAGCGTCTGGTTACGTAAACGTGGTGAAGACAACTTGCTGAAGTTCAAACTAAGCATCAGAATGAGGAAGAAAGGGGATTTAATGGTTGCTGGTCTGAGTATTTACTGGGATTTCCACCACAACCATCTCTAGTTTCCAGGTCTGAAGAAGAGAAAATCTCCAGCGAGCAGCAGTTTGTCTGGACCAGAACGCAGCAGAAGACCAGACCGGGTGCCGCTCCTGTCAGCTAAGAACAAGAAACTGAGGCTACAATTCACACAGACTCCCCAGAACTGGACAGCAGAAGATGGAGGAACGTTGCTGGTCTGATGAGTCTCTATTTCAGCTCCACATTCAGATGTTAGGATCAGAATCTGCTGGAAACATCAGAAAAGCATGGATCCATCCTGCCTTGGATCACCACAGCGTATTGCTGCTGACCATGTCCATCCCTTTATGACCACAGTGGAGCATCTTCTGATGCTGCTTCCAGCATGTCACAAAGCTCACATCATCTCATCAGCTTTGGGATTGCAAGATTGAACGATTAGACTCAGTTCTTTATTTGCTGAGTTCTGGTCAGTTTGTCACAATTTTTATTGTAAATTTTGCAGGCAAAGACACTAAATGGGTAAAATAATTGAATGAATGCTCAGATTAAATAAATCTCAGCATAGTTGTGCAGTTTCCAAACCACAAGTTAATCCCACAGAAAGGGAGCAGAATAAATACAAGACAGTCAGAAGCAACAACAGCTGCTACTACAGATTAAACAATCCAATGAAATTCTGCTCGTCTTCTCTTATTCAAATACTCTGAAGATGAAAACTCTTATAGAGGAAATAAAGTCTTGTTTTGCAGATGTAGATGAGTACTTCTTAAAAAGTCCAAACTCCAGGACCAACATTCCTCATAGAGCTCCAACTTTGCTTTAAAGGAATATTTTGTCCAGCAGCTGGAGTTTGTTCCATGCATGTGCACGCTTTTTGCCCATTATTTTTGCATCTAGTGAGTGTTGGACATCTGCATGTCCACCCCAGAGGACGTGGAAAACTTGGCCTGTGATGGATTACTTTCCCATAAGATGATTTAGTGTCTGAGAAATGTTTCCAGGAGAATTTTAGGATTGTCAAAGAACACACTGTTGCACTCAGAGCAGCTAAAAATGAAGCACCTTGCAACTTTAATAGGCTAAAAACAAAATCACACCTTACATTTCTGGATGGAGAGCTGCACGCTCGGGGTGGCTGTTAATATTTAATCACACGGAAAGTAAAGTTTCGTCTTTACTGCAGGCGTAAGTCTGTGTGGGTTTTGCAGCAGAGCTAATTTTGGAAAAAGAGGTGAGGATGTTTCAGTGGAAAAGGCTGGAAACTGATTGCAAAATTTAACTTCTACAGTCTTAAAGGTTGGTTTGTGGTCTGCATTATATTATGCTTCCTTACACACACACAAAAGTGGACGGACCTGTACTGTTGCTGCTATAGAAACTATGCAATTGAAACTATTCGCAATGCATCAACACCTGATGAGACATCGCTACTCATTGAAAAAGTCCACACTCCAAAAACTCACATTTTAGCAAGTATATTTTTCTAATTTCTTGTCAAAATATGTCATCACACTCAAAATAAGACAAAATTACTTAAAGAAAAACATTTCAGTGAGATATAAGATCTTGTTTTAAGGCAATCAAGAAATTTTACCAAGGTAATTTTGCTTGTTCCATTGGCAGGAAAAAAAACTTGGCAACTCTTGAAATAATTAAAAAAATAATTTTTTAAATAAATAAATAAAATTTTTTTTCTTGTAATAAGCAAAAAAAAAAAAAAAAAAAAAATCTGCTAATGGAACAAGCAAATTTTTTTTGATGTCTTGAATTAAGATGCATTGTCTTAAAAAAGATCTTATATCTGACTGAAATGTTTCTATTTAAGCAATTTAGTCTTATTTTGACTGTGATGAGACATTTTGTCTAATTTATAAAGATCGGAGACGCAGAAATGAAAAATCCTACTTTCAAGCTTTTCTCACTGAGATATTGCTTTCATGTCTTACCAAAAAGGTGTTAAACTAAGACAGAAGTGGATTCAGTTTATTTGGACTGAATACCTAAAGAGATACCTCAGAAAAAAGCCGTTCCACAAATCTCACACCGGAGTTTTGCACTAAATTGATGACAGGTTGCTTCACAAAGCTGGAATTCCTGCGCTTGGCTGAGCAGGTTAAAGCGATGCAGAGTGGAGTATTCCTCCGAGATAGACGGCTGTCGTGCAGGGCACTCCGGAATTTAACCCCAAAATAGGACAAACTTGGGGAAAAAAAAAGACTAGCACTGTTCAGGAACTCGGTATGAGAGGGCATGGTTCCTCTCTGCTCCCATCTCGCACCACCAGGGAAAAGCCCCCAGCAGCAACTGCAAACCATCCGTTTGACCAGGCAGTCGAGGGACCAGGTGTTTGAGAAAGATGAGAGTTCCTCGGCTCTGCGCCGGTGAATTTCTCTTCCCTGCATGAGTCACAGAGACCTGAACTGTAAGCCCATGATTATAGCGCTCGTTTGCAGACCTGATCATCATGTTGTTGCTGTTTATTCTTGCAAAGGGAGTTTTGCAAAGTTGGGAGACTTTGCGGAAGTGCTGAGAACTGGACTGTGGTTAGAGCTCGTTAGTATTCATAAATATCCCATAACCTGACAAAGAAGGTGTTGAATGATTTTAACATGAAAAAATGTTAAAAAAGCAAAAAGGGTCATTTAAAATCCAGGAACTGCTGGAATAAGAACTGACAGCTATCCCTGTATGGCCAGTTTCCAGTGCTCTCCCCATCGCTGCCAGCCTGAACGTGATGAGAAATGTTCATTTGAAACTACGCGTTTCTTCATGCTAGCTAGAAGCTCGTAATCATGTCGGCCTGGAAATCCTCTCCTGAGGAAACGGAGCCACTGGGAGATTTTTCTGTTGGTTATTTATTCTATTAAATTGCCATTTCATTCATTTGTAAAATGCATTATTTAATTTTATTCTGAATAATTCAACATCCAGAAAAGCTGCATCAAAGGGAACATTTAAAAAAGTAAATGTAAAAATTACTTTTCCAAGTAATTATTTTTATCAAGTTGTAACTCTTTTACTAAAGTCGTTACTTTTTAGCAAGTCAGTAGGAATTTGGCCAACTTTGGTTCACATGCTAAT